>VWZY01011576.1:293-60131 GCA_013399075.1 Chloroceryle aenea | reverse complement strand
CCTTTTTATTTATTCTTGACTGGCTTTGCTTTAGGTCTCTCTATTCTCCTCACAGCCACACAATTATCTGTGAGATCAAATAACCTAAAGTTTTTCACACAGTGACTTTCCTAAGTGAGGCTCACCCAAGTCTTGCCATTCATATACAGAGCTGCACATAATATCTGCATTAATTTCATCTGAATTCACATCAGATAGATTTAGAAATATATCTTATAAAGGTGGAAAGAGACAAAAATGCTGTCAGAATAATAAATACTGATAAAACTGGCACATACTTATCCAAGTAGGAGAGGGTGTTGTACACACCAACATGATTAAACTCTCTACTAATTGCTAATGTCGTTGTCAAATATTCCTGAGATAGAGCCCTCATACTGGATTGCAGGTTCAAACTATTTTTCTGCTTTTTACAGCAGCAGGAATCTAATTCTTTAATAATTAAGGGCCTGGAGGCCATCAGATGTAGAGGTATTTTCTCAGCCACGTGTACAGCCTGATGGTTCAAACAGCTCCTGGGGACTTGAAAGCCACGTAAAATGTCACAGAAAACAATCTGAATCTCTCCCTCTTTACTTTTTGGATTAGATCCCTACAAAAAGTGGGTAATTTCACCAGTTTCTTCTTGGAAAAAGCAGTGTTGGTCTGGCCTCTGCTATCCCCTTCTTTATCTAAAAATCCTAGGTTCGGATAGATAATAGGAGCAAGGTAAAAAGAAAGAGGTTAAATTTGAAATGAAGTGAATCAATTTGTGTTTGGCTTTCTGATAAATGCAGAGGATAAGTTATAGCTAACAAAAATAAACACAGCTAAAAAAATATAGAAGTGCTGGGATGGAAACTCCCCAGATCATAAAGTATGAGCTGGAGTACAAGGAGACGTGTTTATTCAAAGTCAAGAATTTATGACATGAGACTGATGTCCAATTAAATAAACCCCATGATGTATGGTTTAAAATGGCTTAACACTTAGCACCCCCTGCATAGAGCATTGTTTGAGTGTGTTGGGACAGAATATTCCATTAAATATTTGTTAGTAAATTCAATCATGGCAAATGATTTTCCCCTCGCTCAATGTATAATGGTGCAGCAATCAAGCTGCTTTTGTTTCACAGTAATCACTGCATCAGCAAACTCTAATTATATGTAAAGCTGCTGAAAAATTAGGGAAGTGAAGAAAGAGACACCTCCTTTGGTAACTAGTTCCCCTCCATTTCTTCTGCACAATTAAAATACCCATATACATTAACAAGATGGAACATTCTGAGGAACAGGTCTCCAGTCACAAGCATTTGGAAATGCATGATATTTGTTTGGTTTACTTCGTGGGTGGAAGCAGATTTATTACTTCTTCCTTGTGAATAAACTGTGAGCACGCTAAGACAGTTTTTAATGTTGTTTATTCTTCCTCACAAGTGAGATTGCCTGCGTGGTTTAAGAAGAACTTCAGCTATCTCTGCATTTTTTGTTCAATGTTGGACATTTCTGGGGAAGATTTTGCTTAACTTTGGAAAGGCACAGATTAATTTGGAGGACCAGTTTAACAGCAACACTGGGGTTTAGCTGACATCTCGTTAATACCTGAAGAGAAACAGAAGTTGGGATTTACAATTCCATTACCAAGCTGGACCTGCTTCTCATCCTAAGCCAGCAAAAAGCCACGTATCCTGTGAGCACCAGGGTGCTTTCAGGTTTGGTAACTCCAGTGCAGACACCTACAGAGGGCTGAACTCCAAGTTAGCTTTAAGCTAGGTAATCTAAATACCAGTAACATTGTAAATAATAACAACAACAATAGAATTATTGGGATGAGAATTCCAGAAGAATTTTTTTTACCATTTAAAGTATACTGTCATAGTAAAAAAAAAGTCTCTGAAAAGACCTCCCTTAAAAAAATATAGATTGTAAAACGTGACACATATCCCTTGTAAGGTGATTTGCTACTACTTGCTTTTCAGTTTCCTCCTTGATTTACTTGAATCCTTAGTATTCAAGGACAGGGTCTGTGAAACATTGAAGATATTTCCGTTGTTTCAGACTTAGACATGAAAGGCAGATAAAAAAGCAGAATATTACAAAGTTGTTATATTTTTATTCTGGCAGCAACAGAAAAATGGGACCTGTTCCCAGTTCTTACAGTTCATCTTTCTTTGGCCATGCAATTTGTCCAGCTCCATTTTTGTGATGCTACAACATCATGCAAAGCACATTTAAGAATCCTGATGTGGTAACAGTGAATAAAACTCTTGTCAGGAAAGGAGACAAAGCTCTGAGAACTCACAACCAGCATGAGGCAGTTTCAACTATTTAAATGTAATTCTAGCATAAGATGTCAATGTTTTGGGAAGCTACAGAAAAACTCTGTACACAGAATATCTTCACCTGATTTCATAGGGTAACGACATCAACGTCGAGTACTCAGCCAGGAGCTAAGCATATGTTTGCACAGGCAAGGAGAAGTTAAAGATATTCAAGGATGAGAACTGGATTTTGTCTGAAAAGAAATATACAATCACTTAGTGAAAGAGAATTCTCTGCTCTCAAGTGAGGGAACCTCAACTCGGTCTTTGCATTGAGATCTGGAGTCCTGCCCCAAATCTCTATTCATCCCCACTTTACGTTCTTAAATGGACAGTTAGGATCTCAAAGCATCACTCAATCTGAACAGTAACAGCAGACCACGGTGCCTGTAGTACTGTGAAAGATGCTCTGTGGAGGAGTAGTCGGGACAGGCTCTGAGGATTTTTGCCTGACAACCCCAGACCGTGGCTCTGATTTATTGTCTTCGTGAATGACCTCTGATAACCCTTCAGAAACATTCCAGAATTTGGAATACTGATGATGCTTTTCACTACGTACCAACTTTTGATGAAGGAAGGATGCCAAAAATTAGATTAAATGCCACACCTCCCATTATTTTTCCCCTAAGCCTATTGTGCCTTCATTCATCAGGAGATGTGTTCACAGAACTGTGTCACAGTAGGAAATCCCAAATAAAATTATTAAAAACAAATCTCTTTTTAAAACAATAATAAAACCCCCCATGGTAATCACAATGTTAAGTAACAGCTAATCTTTTTATGGAACCAATTCTTTGTGCTGCTTCTGTTTTTTCCATCTCTACCTTAGAGATGGAAAGGATGAAACTACGTCGTGAATAAACCAGCAAGATTTCTAGATAATAAACCAGCAAAACTTCCAGGTAATAATCACATTTCCATCACTCACTAACAGTATGCACATTTCCTCTCACTGCAAGAGACAAAAAAAATTGAAATTAATTATATGAGGATGTATCTCTGTGCCTTTAGGAGCCCTGTGCAGTTCAAGAGCTGTGAAAAATGAACTTCTGGGTTGCAGGTGCCTTCTCATTGAGTTAAGGAAAAATAAATGCAGCAAAACAGCACTGTTAACAGAATTCTCACTGTTTTATGTCAGGGGACAAATAATTTGGTTATAATCCCTCGAAGCTCAACACAGGGATAGCACAAAGCTGTGGGGTTATTTAATAAATCAGCAAAGAGAATAGCAGTAAAGGGAAGGTGAAAAGAATATTTTCTTTCCCCCTGTTCCAGCTCAACATCACTACAGTGCTACTGGAAAATGGACACTTTATCAACCAGATCAAGGAGCCAGTGCTGGGTAAGGGCTGACCTGCTGGGAAGAAGCTTTGTGGAGAAAGGCCTGGGAGCTCTGGTGAACACATTCACCATAAGCCAGCAACATGTTCTTGGGGGCAGGAAGGCCAATGGTCTCCTGGGGGGCATCAAGAAGAGTGTAGGCAGCAGGGCGAGGGAGGTTCTGCTCCCCCTCTGCTCTGCACTGGTGAGGCCACAGCTGGAGGGTTGTGTCCAGTTCTGGGCACCCCAGTTCAAGAGGGACAGGGAAATGCTGGAGAGAGTCGGGCAAAGGGCTACAAAGATAATTAGGAGACTGGAAGATCTCTCATGTGATGAAAGGCTGAGGAAATTGGGTCTTTCTAGCCTGGGGAAGATTGAGAGATGACCTTATCAATGCTTATCAAGGGCTGGTGTCAGGAAGATGGGGACAGACTCTTTTCAGGAGTGCCCAGCAACAGGACAATGGGCAATGGGCACAAACTGGAACAGAGGAAGTTCCATCTGAACATGAGGAGAAACTTCTTCACTGTGAGGGTGATGGAACAGGCTGCCCAGAGAGGTTGTGGAGTCTCCTGCTCTGGAGATTTTCCAGCCCCCCTGGCTCTGTTCCTGTGTGGGCTGCCCTGGGTGACCCTGCTCTGGCAGGGGGGTTGGACTCGATGCTCTCCAGAGGTCTCTTCCAACCCCCCCCCACTCTGTGGTTCTGTGACTGATTAATTCTCTAGGCATCATCACTGCATCCCCACAGCTTGGGCACAAGCTTTATGGGGTCGTTTTTAAAGGGGGGAAAGAAAGTTTGTACCACACTGTGTGAGGCCCCTTCCCAGCAGAGAAAAGGAGTCAGTCCTCACGGGGTTCAGGGAATGCTGTGTTTCCATTTTGTGTTTCCATTTGCCCATGAGAGATGGAGCAGTAACAGTGCATGGCAAGAAGAGGCTGGTAGGGTTTCTTTGCTATTAGAATACAATCATTTTTCCAGGTAGTGCAAATAAAAACTCTTCAACAAAGTCTATCTTTATCATCTTTCTTATCAGGTTGGATGTAGGTCCACAAGAAGGACAGGTAAGTTAAGGCATGGGATGATCATACAGAACCTTAAGAGAATGCAGGAGGCACAAAGAGCAAATCTAAGAGAAAATTTGGTTTTGTTTGTTTTGTTTTGATTTTGTGTGGCACTTTTTTAATCATTTTTTTTAATACAGATCAGTATGGTTTTAGAACCAAAATAAGGAATAACAGCAAGATAAAATTTTATTGGGAACTGAAGAAGCTTCCCAGAAGTGATTAAATGCTTTTATGCAGTTCAAGGGTGAAGTAAAAGACATTAAAACTCTGGGAGGTCAACACTGCTGGTTTGTTCACACGGACTCCTTGAGCCTGAGGCAACACACTGTTGTTTTAGACTCTTTCAACCCTGCTCAGTTTGTGTTTTCTTTAGTTAATTTAACAGATGTGCCTAGTTGGCAATCATGATTTTGTATTTATTGTGTTCTTCAACAGTCCGGAGAGAAGATGAATGATGGTCGGTCACTCCCTCCCTAGGCAAGTTAGATAAAAAATTGACTAGGGGAAAAAATTATATCAGCAACAGCAAAATTACAAATGCTCCTTCTCTCCATTCCTCTCCTGCCCTTCTCAAAGCTGTGTGAAGTCCAGGAAAAGATTGGCTGTTTTAAACTACGCTGCAGATTTTAAACCCTTCTCACATTTTTGCAAGAGGGGAAAATCAAACCTGTATTTTTATTTTTTTTTTCTGAGCACTTCTCCACACAAGCAAGGGATGTTAAATCTTATTAGTGTTCGGATGGTGTTAAAGCACAGAGAAGGGTTTCCTGCAGAAATAAATCGCTACATGTTTTTCCTTCAGACAAGGCCAGGCCTTGTCAGTATTTATTAGTTGTCCTCATCGAGATACTGGGTATTTTTAGTTCCATTCTAGTAAAAAACAGTACATATCTCCAAGGGGTATTTTTGTCAGGATATTCTGCTTCTTGGAACCTGACTACTCCAGTGGTCTCCTATCCTCTGGCTGCAAAATATCTACATTCTAGCTGTCTGGTTTAAAAGCAGCAGGACCACGATCCCCTATCTGAAAATCCTTGACACTTGAAATATATTTGCGAAGCTTCAGAGCATCAAAGTAAATGCAAAGTGAGGATAAAAAAAGCCATCTCGGAAAACTTCTGCTTTGACATAGCCCAGGCACATCAAATATTCAAAAAGCAAGAAAGCAAAATAAATCAACACCGTGATATAAAGTGATGGGCTGTGTCATCTCAGGGAAATAGGGGAGCGATGCTGTATTTCTGTCCATCGGTGGGCAAATACTGCATTAAAGGAGTGTGCTGCCTTAGAAATCCATCTCTGTGAAGCTAAATGTCAGTGAGAAACTTATTCCATCCTTAACTGTTTCACTAAACCCCATGCTGTCAGCTGGACACAAAAGCACACCCAGGAGAGCTCCTTAAGTACATCAGTAACCCATAACTAAAATAAAATTGTGGAAATAGAGGAAGAAAAACCAAGGAGCGCAGCAGTTCCGTGGGTTGTCCTTCTCCCCTGTTCTGTGTTCTCCTTTATTATGTCTTTCTGAGGTCCACCTGGACATCCCTCATTCTTTAGACATCCTCAAGGAGAATGGCTCAATGATTATTGGGTATCTTAGGCTCCTAATTTATTATGGGACTGAGTATAATCAAACTAAGCTGAGTACTTTGAATGTAGCTAATGCTTTTCTAAATGCTCCTTTCCTCTCCTGTTCTCTCTCTTAGAAACATGCTAAGTTTCAGGCCCTAATTTTATTTATTTGCTTATCAAAACTGAAGGGTAGAATATTTCTGCCCTCTCTAGGAAATGCCTAATTTGCTTTTACTTCCCAGCCACATGACAGATAATTTGCAGATAATTCAGAAGGTTTAGTAAACCCATTCCATTTCCTTTCTCTTTTNACCAATTCTTTGTGCTGCTTCTGTTTTTTGTTACCTACAATCCATTTTCCATATGGTCCATTTTCATTTTAGTCCTACCCAGTGGTTTTGGGTTTGGTTTGGTGTGTTTTTTTCTATATATTTATTCTGATTGTGAGCCTTTTCTTCTACTTTTAAAAAATACCTTCATTTTTGCAGATAATCCAGAAGGTTTAGTAAAACCATTCCATTTCCTTTCTCTTTTATGCCTCAGAATTGCTCTTGTGTCTTTAGTACCAAGTATTTCTGTTTGATTCAATACTATCATAGTGGAGTTGGGGTTGTTTGAACTGGATTTTGAACTACATAATCCAAGGAATTGAAGATATTCTGCATGGAACTTTAACCCAGGGAATTGCAGCACATCTTTGAATAGCTGAGAGAGATGGAAAGACATAAGTAGAGAAGAATAGGAGAAAAATGTTCCCCTCTCCAGATTTAGTTTCTCAGTTTGCTAATTGGGGAAGTGCTTCAGTGCAAGATCTGACATTAATCAAGCTAATGTACATATCTGTGAGTTCCTTATATAATCACTACCATGGTATATTGCATCAGCTGCCTTCAAGGTATCAAACAGATGCAAATGTACTAAATATATGCACATTTATGTGCCATTCTTAATGTATGCACTTGGGCTAGACCCTGTAAGGTGCACGGCACTTAATTCTGGCTGACATCAAATGTGAGGCTAAATACTTGGAGTTAGGTTGAATGAGCCCAGTTCTCCACTACTTTTGACCTCATCATTACCAGCAATCAAGTGAAGGGCAGTCAGTCAGCACAAGCTGAAGCAGTGGGTACTTCTCTCTGAATTAGATTGGCATGAGGTAGGAGGGACAGGATGAATAGCTGGCAGTGCAGGATTAGCTGCAGAATCTATGGGCATTATTTACATTTCCCAGTTCATGCTCACATGCTTAAACTGAGTGTGAAAAAAAAACCAACCCAACCTATTCCAAAGCCAGGCAGTGCAAGTGGTAAACTGCTGGGTTCAGTCAACAAGTCCATTTTACTTGGATTTTGCCCCGATTCCAGGTCTTTAATAAATAAAACATGCTTATGAGACCTGTCATATTCCTGCTTTGACTGGTCACATTCTCTATTTCACCTCCTTTTTCCATCTCTACAACAGAGACAGCATCCAAGTAACTATAGCTGTACCTGCTCTAAACCCAGATTACAGTTTGAAGTCTATCTATTCCCAGGAAGCAGCTTCTCCCAAAGACACTTCCATGAACCTGCACATATTTACTCCCATCTATGCAAATCTGTTGTTAGGTTTATGCCTTCAAACAAGGATAATCCATCCTCCCTAATTACCAGGATGAGATATAGGAAATGCAGAGGTCATATGCCCCACCCGAGACAGATTTTTCTGATTTAAAACAACTGGTAGAAATTTAGCTTGATGACTGATAATGTATTTCAAGATAACACTTTATCAAAGCATGACAGCAGCTGTGAAATCTCAGAGTTTTTCCTCTCTCCTCTATGACACCTTGATAAGGCAATTACAGCATAATTACCTTAACAAGTGGCATTACAGGAAATTATTGTCATTCTCCTGTTAAAATAACACATAATCATCAGGAAGTGGATTCTAGAATCCCCAATCAGCATCTGATTAAGCAGAGCTATGTCAGAAAAGAAAGTCTAATAGGTGGGCAATAATTGACAAGTTCTAGCAGAGGGTAAAATACCCATAGATCCCTATCTAGAGAGAGAGCTATATAGAATTCAGGGCGGGGGGTTAAGGTAGCTGTTTACCTGATCACTTCCAAAACACCCCTCTTCAAAGCTTTTATTATTATTTTTTTGCAGGCAGGTAGAAAACCTTAAAGAAGGCTATTGAAAAATAGGTAAAGGGGCAGCTTGCTTTAAAAATAGATGTTGTGTATTTAAGTGAAGCTGCCTTATGTTTCTGTGCTGTTCCTCTACTTTTCTGCTTTAACAGGGAGATCCCTTCAAGGTAGGCAGCACCTTGCAAACCCTATTACTCTGTTCTATGACTCCACTTTCAGTTCCATGTCTTCTTAAAATCAGGTGATGGAGCTTACTTTTCCATCATCAGGTGGTTTCTCAGCTGAAATAGCATTAAAAATGTTTGGGGTATTTTTTAACCCATCACGTCCTAACCTCTACTTACAAAGCTAATGCAAAATAACATGAGCTATTATGGGATGTGTTCTAACTCTACTAACTGTAAAATCCCATTACTCCACAACTGCTAGAAATTCTTTTCTTCTAGATGACATATTTTCATGACTTAGTAAGAAAATAAACAAAAGCTCCACCCAAGCCCCCAAAGCAAAGCTCACACCATAATGATCAATGTAATGATATACATGTTTGCTCTCCAGAAGTCAACTAAAGGGCTCAGACTCTGAACATGTGTACGTGTAATCCATCAATAATTTCTAGATCTTAACTAGAAAGAAAAAGAACAAAATAGAGGGCCACAGGACGGATCATAGCAGCATGAATTTATGTAAGTAGCTACACGGCTCTCATGTTCAAGTATGAGTATATTTTATCTGTTATATACACACACATATGCAAAACCAAAGTAGATTATCTGCTTTTGTAGATATTCAAAGGCCTTGTTAAGCATCCCCTTAGTCCAGCACTGCATACCTTGCTGCTAGGCTTAGTGAGTTCATAAAGCTGGCATGACCCAACCTTCAGCACTCATTGTAAAATCAAACCTGCAAGGTTGGATTTTGCACAAAAAAAACTGCCAGAGGAAGAGATAGTGGACTTTTTCCACCCACTGTTTTATCCAGGATGAGTAAAATTAATCCTAGCTAAAACACCAGCCAGCAGAGCTGTTGGGAAGACTGTTAAACTCTGCTCTTGAGACTTCTTTGTTTTGACTTCAGATATCTGAGTATTTGTTGGGACAAAGCCATGCAAATCCACCAGCATCTCCAGGTGATCATTATGTGTCACAGGCTCCACCTTGACAAACTGAGAGTTTTTCTTTTTGACAGAAAGGTTTTTGTGTTACTCTGCCTTTTATTTCCCCCTCGCCCCCAAATCTTATCCTGCATCATTTACAGTTTTACACAAGTCTGAAAACCAGGAGAGGGAACTGTGTTTCACAGCAGGGTCCTGTTGGGGTTTAGAGTGAGAGGTTAGGATATGTCTCACATTTACCTGTCAGTGAAATGACATCTAATTTAAGCCACTCATCGAGACTTGTTTTGAGATCAACGGAGGCAGACAAGAACCTCTTTGAGACACCTACCTTGGGATGAGATGAACTTTTAAATGACTAAACTTGGGCAAGGACAGACGCATCCTATCATAAATCATTCTGTTTGCCCTATCACTGGCTTACACTATGGGGAAAAAGGTCCCTCCTCAAGAAAGTGAAATCAGGAGATGGTCATTGTCTTACACCGTGGGCAACAAAAGGTTTACTCCTGGTGCCACAGACAGAGCTGCATCATGGTACTGTGAGAAATTATCATGAAGTCTGAATATTTCCACTGGCCCAAAGTGTTTTCAATTGCACTGAGCAGAATCATACTTAACCCTATGGCAGGTAGGATTATTTTAACTACTCCTTAGAAGCAGAACCTGAATAATCTTTCTCCTTACATTAGTGGTTTCACCATCACTTTGGGAAAGGGACAGGACTTACACTTTTAAGTTGTATTAAGGGAGTGTTCTCCAAACCACTGAGTCAAGGTTTCTTGTAAATGTGAACGTAGTGGCTGGCAATGCTTCTGAATTTGGTCTTGCAAGAGATTTTTTTTGTAATGGGGATTGCTTACTACTTTGCTCTTGTCAAAATAAACATCAGATTCTAAAAGGAAAAACTCGTGTTCAGAATAAAGAGCAGAACTATCCATGCATATGCAGTAAACCCTGTGAACAAAAGTGCAGCTGGGGAGAGAAATGATACAAAATTGATGGTGCCTTTGGAAGCTCCAAGTGAAAAAATCTATTAAATATAATCCAAGGTTATGGCTTTCTCTGTACGGAGGAAATGATACCAATACAAAAAAGAACTTTGTCTGCTGTGAAGCACCCTGTATTTAGAATGAATGTGTCTTTAAATAAAAGCTGTTGCAACTAATTGCTAGTTAAAAGCCTCTCCTATCTCCATCTCGGGTAACTTTCTGTTATGCTTCTTAGTTAAATAAAAAAAAAATTATTTTCACAGAGACTGAATCTTTTGATTTCTTCTAAAATTGCCAACCCATCCAGTTTCTCCTAAAAACCAAAAAATAATTAATGATTCCTAGAATTAAGACTATAAATTCTTCTAGCATATCAAATCCTCAGTTGACAAGAGAATTCTGCAAAAGCCAACTTCCTTTTATGCCTACCCAGCAACCCTCCCTAGCACTGCACAAGTCCACAAGGCCCTCTGGATTTGGAAAATCTGGGTTCAATGAGGTCAGTGTTTTGTCTCCCCTGGGAGCCAGAATGATGTTTTTCTTTACTTTGCACAAGACTGAGTTCTAGATCGGAGGGTATAAGTATAGAGGGAAGTGTGAGGAGGAAAAGTGAGGCTGCAGCAGAGGAGATCTCTGTCCATGTGGAATGGGAAGGGGAACACCTCCACATACTTCAGTAAATTTAGAGGTTCTTCCACTACAGGACCAATCAAATGAAAAATGTGGAGGTATGCCATCAAAAACAACAACAAAAAAATCTGTTAAAAATGCTGAACTTGAGAAAAAAAAATTCTAATTCAGTTCACTGCCTCCTTCTAAACCCAAATTTGCTGTGAGTGGCTCGTGGGCATTTGAGTCAATTAAATGTATTTGCTGTGGTGATTAATCCACCACATACACCTACTGAAAAGATATTTTCATTCCATGGGCAGCAACAGCAATGTAATTATGGTTAACTCCAACCACACATCCAGATTCTTTACCTGCAGGATCCTGTGATCCACGTTCAGAAGTAAATAGCTCTGGAATTGCTGGTATTATTTTCAAAGACTAAAATAAATAAAATGCTCATCAAAAAGAACAGCCAGGAATCATGCACAAGGCAGTTTGTAATATACTTCTTGTGATGAAACCCTTCTAATGGAAAAATCCTATTGAGATCAACAGGGTTGAAGCCAATTTAAATAAATAGCATTAATTAAACTTTTGAGAACTCTTGCAATCGGAAACTTCAAGATGCTTGGCATTATAAATGATCACTAAATCAGATTATTTTATTTTTAGTATTTCAGAATTCTTTTTTTCTGGGGTGAAACTTACAGAAGTGTATTGAGTAGGAGTTCTACTTTTAGATCAAGACAATCAGACTGAATGTAAGAGTCTGTCTGGTGTGAATCACTATGAAGCTGAACCTGAGCTAGATTTTTTTTTTAAACAGATGAACTTTTAGCTCAGAGAGTGTAACGTCATAATACAAAATAAGGTAAAGGATAAAGGCTACTAAAAGCTGGTATGCCTTTCACCAAGATTTAGTCATGCAAAACAAATAAATTCTAATGCTGAAAACTCCAGACGTCTTCCTACATACTAAATTGTGGTTTAGTGTCAAGGAGGCTTGTTGGTTACCTGAAGAGCATCAGTTATTTTTTATCCTGTAGTATATAACATGCAATAATGCACATGCTAATTTAAAGAATGTTGTTTAAAAGTCCCTCTGTAAAATCACCTTTTTAATAGGAGAGAAAACATTGATTCCCCATGAAACATTTTAATGAGTAGGAAAATTTATATGATTTAACAGCACTGGATATATGCTTTTAATCTCTTCATAACATATGAATTAAAAAGCCTTCTGAAAAGCCTTATGAATCATGTAAGAAGTGTATTAGACTCTTGTGATCTGTTATGAACCAGTATTTCCCATATAATCTTGTACACCTCTGATAGCAACACAGGAACTCATAAAAATATCATTTCATGGGTGGGCTGACTGCAATGGGTCATGATGAAGTTTACATTAGAAAATAGGCCCTCATAGGTGCTCATTTCATTTGATTTCACTTGCACATCTGTTATATTTCAAAGAAAATTCATTATCAAGTATTCAGAAGGAGAGCTAACAAAATGCTATAGAAACACACCACAAATGATCTCCCAGGCTGTTCTGTATTAACACCACCACTCTTGGTTTCATGTCAGTAAAACTTCAAACTGTTCTAGATTTTCACTCATGCAGCTGAGAGGGGGATATTTTAATATACATAGAAGAAAAATTTGCTTCCTAAACAATTTTCCAGTTAAATTATGCAGATGATTATCAGTTTTATATTAAAAATTATTAAACCAACATTTTAAATTAGCAACTAGGCCATTTCTATGTCATAATTCCTAAGATTGTTCCTAGCAAGTCTGCATGCATATGAGACTCCCGTGCACCTTTTCTCATGCTGTTTTCAAGATAATTTTCTATATTTTTTCCTTAGCTTTTCATGTCCGGTTGCAAATCATACACACACTACTGATAGACAGCAAACAATGCCAGACTTGGCCTATATTTTTTGTACAGGAAAGGAAGAGGAAATTTTTGTATGTTTTTCTTCAGCGTAATGTTTATATTCACTGGCACAAAGGGATTTTTACATCCATTTCTCTGGCAATCTAAAGAAATCACACCAGCTGCATTAGCACCTTCACACTCTACGCTATTTCAACAGAGTAAATAAGAGCGCCTTTGAGAAAGGGCCTTGGTATTCTGCTGCAATTCTGTACTGAGAGGAAATATTTTGTGTGTTTCAACCCATCTGATGCTATTGAAGGACAGAAAAAAAAGCATCCTAGCATTCTGAACACTCCCAAACATGCTTCTTCAAATAAGAGGCAAGGAACCTGAGAGTAACTCAGCGTGTAGGCCGCAAAATGCTCCAAAACATCATGGTCACTAAAAAAAAATAATTAATTGACTTGACCAAGTATCAGCAGATAATTAAATTATTAGAAGCAGAAGCCTCCCTCCCATTTCTCTTTTCCCATCTCTCTTTTAACTAAAACAAGTGAAAAAAACCCCAAAACTCTGAAGAAATTGTAGCTGAAAGCAAGCAGGGTGTTTTATAGTGTTAAGTGATGTTTATGTCAAGATAAACTGGAAAGGCAGAAAGGATAAGAGAAGATGGCATCTCTGCAGGGCTAAAACATGATGAACAAGATAAAGGTAAGATCACTGCACGAGCTGCTGAATTCTTAATCAGGATGTTCCTGTATCCTGTGGTTACTGTCTGGACAGATGTATGTTATCCATACCATTCAGGAACGGAAGGAGCATTGTTCTTCTCACAAATTGTTGAAGAGCCTCCAACACTTTAAACTTGGCAGCAAGGTGAGTTATATACCAGGTGAATTGCTCTCATCTAGCCAGTTCTTCCTTGCTTTTTTAAAGATATATTTTACATTTTTCCAAACAAATAGACATCAAGCCACGGGTTCATTCTGCTAGCAGCTTCCATCCACCACCCAGTACACCATACATGCCATTGCTCTGAAATATAGTTCTGGTTGAAAAAGACTTCACAAAACTGTTCATGTGTTAAAAACAGAGTCCACAGTGATGGATTTTCACTGAATCGAAGAAGAAAAACTCACCATATTGACAGGCTGTATTCACAACATCTCTAAACTGGTGGCCTTATTTTAAGGATTCTTTTTCTTTTTACCTTCCCTCTAGATGAGCTAAGCTATTGGATTTAAAAAACCCTATCTTTGTGCAAATGACAGCAGAATTCCATGGTTCCTGGGATCTTTCATTCAACCTGCATTGCAACTCTCTACTGAAATGCATCACACTTTCAGCTTAATATGAACATCAGCTGAACTCCTCCTTTTAGATCTTTGCAGCATTAGATGAATCTGAGAAGAGCTATGAAGATATATGCTGAATGTCTAACTGTGTCATAGTTAAAAATAGTTACAACCATTTATTTTATTCTTTATTTTATTTTATTTTGCTACAGCAATGTATCTCTTAAGGAAAATTCACACTTGTGTTTGAATATATAAAGAAAAAGATAGCCTTCCTGTCGAACAACTTGTCCATAAATATTATCCTCTAAGTGAATAGAAGTCTGGTCTATGATTGAAAGCTCATAACCCTTCTTTTTCACTCATGACCAAGTTGCCTTTTATGTGCTTGATCCAGTGCTATTGCCTGGCAGTGGCAGAGCTGTTTAATGTTATTGTTGCAAGATCAGAGCTCAGACATCTGGAAGAATTTTTCTTCTTATAGATGGAGCAGGTGAAAGAGTAAAAAAAAAAAAGGCAGTTTTAAGAAGCAAATTAGATTTCAGGAAGCTTTTCTTTCCATTATCAACCAAACCAACAAATGAAATTTTTTACATTCATTTCAGCAGTTTTTAAAAGGGTTTGATAATGTGGATTCTCTAGAGGTCCCTTCCAGCCCCTAACATACCCATAACATTCTATGACTCCAACCCTTCCAACCCCTAACATTCTATGATTCCAGCTGTTAAGAGTTAGATTTTGTAACACTAGATTTAGACCTTCAACAAAACCTTCACAATATATGTGCTTTTAAAACGACTGAAAACTTAGAAAAAGGAGATTCTGATCAGTAAAAAGCCTGGCACAGAATTACAGTGAAGACCCTCCGTGGATAATATTTACCTCAAGCAGGATGCAAGAGCTTCAGCTGAAGCTGGGATAAAGACTGCCTGTTGCTGTGACAGTTGGTAAGAGACTGAGATTTAAATGGTTCTGGGGATTTGTTGATAGCTCCCCATATACTGAAAACTAGAGAAACCAGCTTCACTATTTATTTTCAAGTAAAAAATGTCTAGCCCTAATATCACAGAGTTTATACCATTTATTTTTAACTTCAGAAAGCAAAAAAAAAAGTATAAGCACTCTCTAAAAGTCAGGAGCCTTAGTTAACTGAAATTATAAACAGGCAATGATAATTAACAATTATCATCTATTAAGAATTGTCTGGGGTATTCACATGACAGATCCCAATCCCCCTTGATTGCAAGCTGCTGGGAAATGCTGCAGGTTTTTGTAGTTCTTTTTAGCAACAAAATTTTATCATTGATGGGATGGTGAAGGATCCTCAAATCTTAACTAAGCAAGACCAGACTTTTACAGTCACCACGAAACAAGCCTGCAAGAACACTTAGAATTAATTTATCACTTACAATCCCTTTTCTTTTTTAGCAGAAGCTGAACACTTCTGAAATATTGACTTTTTTATTAGAAGAATTAAATACTTATTACTTTACAAAACAGAAGCTGCTGTTGAGCTGCTTTTTCTTTTGTTTAGTTTGGTCTGAGCTGATAAAAAAATCCCTGTTGGTATCTTTGCTTTGCGTAGGCATCAAGCTTTGTGTTTGCTATGTTCTGAACATATGCATGGGTAAATTAAAGGAGAAATCACCATTCTTGAAGGAAGAAATGCTTCAAAATATTTTGCACATAGAAATATAACTTGACCTCTACTTAAAACCAGATGCATGTAGAAAAGATTTACATTTTATATGGAAATAACCAATGCAAATGTTATGGATGTTGCCAAGACAGCGATAGACAAGACCTACAGAAACAAATGAATAAATAAATCAATCGATTTATTTCTACCCTGCAAACCCTACTACCTTCTTCCTCCTCTTGGAATTGCGGGTGCAACTAGTGGCCCAAACTGTCATGGGAAAAGTGCCATCCTAGACTGAGAAGAAGGTGTGCAGAAATGATTACTGTCTCCCTTTCAGACACACTAAGGAACTCTGGTGGCCCAGTTAAAATCTTTACCACTTCCTTCGGTTCACAGACTTAGTCCTGTGATCTTGAGTAGACACCTGAGTTAGGAGTGCTAGAAACACTCCACTTTGAAAGGGCTTAAGGTTCACCTTACGTATGGCCATTTTCCACTAGAAACTCTCTTCAGTTTGTCTGCCTATAAAATCAGTGTCCTTTTGTCTAGTGACTTGCAAGTTCCCTGGAGAAATTCTTCTTTATTGAGTGGCTACAAGGCAATTGATAGTATATGTTTACAGGACCAGTCAGGGCATTAAATACTTCAGCTGGACAAACTGTCTTGCAAACTATACAACATAGAGGAAATTACTCTTCTAAGCAGACTTCACAGAAGTTATAAACATTGCCTTGCTCAAATTCACCTCAAATTCACCAAATTGCACCCAAATGCAAAATGAAATCCCCCCGATTAGTTTACAATTAGTTGAAAACACAGACCTTGAGATATGGCAACTATTGTTGTCATAGATGAAATGAAGATCTGTCTGTTTATTCAAGTTCTTCACAGAACGACATGAGCTGCTGTGAAGACTCTGTGAAGAACTGACTCTATCCCAGCCACAGCCAGTCCAGGTTTTTAACGTTCTTGTTCAAAAAGAGACTGAAACATCAGTTCCTTTCTTGAAATCTGGTGTGCAGCTGTGGTTTTGTTAAAGAAAACAAATATTAAATTAATAATTTAGGCATAATATAATGCATTTTTCCGAGTTTCCATTTCTATTTTTTTTTGTTGAAATGGCCCTAGCATGACAATGAGGCGATCCTAACTTAATTTACCATTTACTTGCCCAGATGACTGATTTTTGCAACAAAGCAGCAACTTGGGCTATTTGCAGACAATTTGTACTTAAGCTATCTGAAAACCCAGACAACATTGCTAACCTAACATAGATTTTCTTTGCAGACCTTTTTACAGCATCTTCAACTTCCATTAAGATGTGCTGTAAAGAAATGAGATGGCAAAGAAATTGCAGGAAAAGCCAATGGCCTGTAGTCAGACTACAACCTATTAATTCACAGTTCAGGGAGAAGAAAAATCTTCTTGGCATTGCAGGAATGAAAGAGTTTTTGAATAGTTACAGCTCTTTCTTAAAACTACATGAAGTTATAGCTCAAGGTAATTTTTGTTTACTGATTCATTTTGAAGAGCCACCAGAGATTGGGCAATGAAAGCGATTGCTTACAATGAGAATTAGGAGAGTTATCAACCAAAAATACAGAAAGCATCTGAAGATATGGCTCTAGATGAAAGGAGAGGTGAACATCCTGCATGTAAAGATTGACAGACAGTTAAATAAAATCCACTTGATGATGCAACTGGTTTGATGCAATAGAGGTATCTACAATGTGGCTTGTAGATATGAGCTGTTTGCAGTAGACTCCTTTTAGAGTTACTACTATTAATTTAGTGACATTCAGCTTGCAGATTAGGACCCCTCACTTCAGATGTGTGCTGGATATGCAATTCAGTAAATAGCACCTAGAGTGCTGCTCAGTAGACCAGGTATAATTGTCTGCCTCAGAGTCAGGATGGCTCATTAAACACCATAGGCTCCATTGATTGCATCGACTGGGTGTCCAGGGACTGCAATGGGAGCTTGGACCTTTTGCTCATTTACAGAGAGACCTAAATTCATGTGCATTAAGTGGAAAGAGTTTCACGTAAGAAATCTAGGACACAACTCATTTCATCCTAAAGAAAATGTCAAAACAGGTCTAGCAAAACAAAAGCTGTGAAGTGCCTGATTTTCTGATTCTTTGACTACAAAGTGAGTCTAGGTGATGGGTAGCTCACAGTACCAGAGCCACGAGACAAATTCTTCCCTGACTGATTAACCTCAACTTAAAAGTGAGATTTTTAAACCAGTTCTTGCTTGGTTTTTCTCAATTTTCCATATCCATCTTACTATATTTTTGAGTGGAGGCAGTTCTGATTCATATACTCCACCAGAGGTTGAAATTGTCCAGATAAAATCTACTCTTGGTCTCCAGGGTAACAGCAGTTTCCCCAAATGGCAATTTGACATTCTTATCAAGTATAGGAAACCACTGGTCATGTTTCATTTTATGTACAGTGTGCCTCTAAGCAGAACACACACGCACACACAAAAAAGCCATCTGAAATAATTTTAGTCTCCTGTGAGGCAAATGCTGGGGTTTTATAATACAAAATTCTCTTCTTAAATTTGTACACGGTTAAATTTAGCCTGAAGTAGCTGTTGAAAAAGAAAGATATGCCATGTGTAACACTAATAGAGTTGAGGAATTTTTACTGTACATAGAATTGCAAAACACCACTCACCATTCTTTCCCATGTTGCTTGCCCAGTAATAATGCTTTGGATAATATTTTAACTAATATGCTGCTGTGATTTTTCACTCTTCTTTTGTGCATTAAAATAGTCCAAGTAGCTGTAAGATAGCTCTAAACCATATTTTACGACCTTTTCTGTCCTGCAAAAGACTGTTTCTTCTGCAGGAATCCTCTGATTAGATCCTTAGATTAGGTTAAGAACATCAACCAAAGAATTCCTTCGGCTGGGAACTGCAGGAAGGGACTTCCCATAATGGGCACACAAGATTGATCTTCACAGGCTGCTGGTGGCATCATGGAAAATGTAGTCTAGGTGGGAGACAGTCTGCTGAAAAATGAAGCAGTATAACTAGCTCTACACCAAACTAGTGGCTTTAGAGAGCAGCAGTGATGTTTGAGCTGACCACCATTTAGTTCAATCTGTTCTGGAAGGAAATTTATTGTTGGTGTTCTCTTGTGGCAATTGTTGAACGGTGGGGGTGGGTGGACACACACACTCACACATGCACACCCCACATCTAACAATGGAACTGAGTAGCAACCTTCACACAGTCATAATGAATGAGGATGTAGCTTGCAGGAGTCACAGATCAGCTGTAGTTTGATGTCAATTAGTTTGATGTCAGAATTATTCAGGCAGTTGTGGTTTTAATTGCTTATGCTTTCTAAAATGGGAATTTAAACATGTTATTACTTCACTTTTCTACTGCTAAGTGCTATTACTATTTACTATTACTTTTAGTTCCATTATACACATGGGACATTTATAACAAGAAGTCGTTTTGCTCCGTATTTATTTATTGATTTTTAATTGGATAACAGGAGAATTTCAAGGATCACAGGGAAAATCAAATGTGAATGTATCTGTAAGGTGTCTAAAGCATATTCAGTCCCAGCTAGGGAGAGGCAGTCCCTTCTTAACTTAGAGTTGGTCATGGTAGTTACACTTCAATACCAGAGCTTATACAGGAAAAAGAGCTCTTTCCAGACTGGGATGTCACATTCATTGCTTACAAAAGGACTGATCATAGATGACTACAGAGGATTAGGACTGACAGGAGGAACACACGGATGTCCACTGTCACAATGGATGGATAAGAACAAAAGAAGATGCACAGATATATATCCGCAGTCCTACTCAAGGGAGTTAAACAGGCAAAAGAGAAGATGACTTTCTGACAGTTTAACAAAACTACTTAAAGAGTTTAAGCCAATTGACCTGTTTATAAGGAGATATCATTTTTTTTTCCCTAGATAACTTGTCAAAAAGAATGATAGCTGCAATTCATAGATTACATTCTTCCCAGGTTCAAATCTGCTGCTGTCGGCGGAGTTGTGCTGCGTTTAACTTTTACATTCATTATGAGCTAAGTAGTAAACTACAACTTTCATTAAGTTATGCACCCAGAAGTTATCAAATTAAAATCCCATACAAAACAACTGTAAAGCTTCTTTCCATACAGGGAAAGCACCGTGTTCATTTCAACTCCTGATCTCCCAGGGATACTTAAAAACCTCCGTTCACGTTGCGCTGTTGTCTTATTTTAAATTATTTAAATGCTGCAACACATTTTGAAGACAGTTCATTAATTTTCCAAGTCTGAAGGTTAGAAGGGAGCAAATTTCTATAATCACGCATGTAACGTTATTAGAATTTTTTCCTTTTGCTGATTTCAGCGTGCCTGAAACCACACAACACAGCCCGAAGCAAAATATGCATGGTCTAGCAGAAAAAGGACAAATGATTCTTTTTTCCAACTATGAATTTTCTGTTTCTGTAGCTGGAGCTGAAATGATTAATGCTAACTTTTTTTTTTCCTTTCTTTTGTTCTTGCAGTTTTAACATGAAGTCAGAATTAACGATTTATGTTTAACTCAGGAATGATCTAAGGAGTTGCCCAGCTTTAAATATGAAACAATTAAATCACACAACACTGAAGTTGTGATTTCACAGGTGAAGTTATGATATTTATGAGGATTTACAGTTAAACAAAATATTAATAATACATTCCAAAGTACATCAGATAACTCGACCATTCTTTAAGTTCTTTAAGTGTGTCTGAGACTTCCAGAACTGCTTTAATAAGCTTGAAAGTCTGGAGCATATTCCTGATTTGATGTGGTTTTGCCATAAATATGGCCCCACAGTTTCTGACAAAAGAAAATAAACCCCCTCTAAAGCTAAAAATCCCAGGCTAGCTGCATTCTTCTCAGTACATCATGAAGGAGCAGGGTTGAGACACTGCATCTGCTTTAATCCCCACATCGCAGGGACCACTCGCACTGAGCTTTCAGCATCTCTGGCCCACAGTGGTGCAGCCCCAACAGGGCTCTCAAGGCTCATGGTGATGCCATTATGAAAACCTCTATAGTCTCTTCTCACCCCCCTGAGCTAGTTTTTGCAGGCTTTGATAAACTTCACTGGGATCAGCCTAAAAATACAGTAAATATAAGGGGGAAGGCGGGTGGCTCTTCCTGACCTGGTTCAACCTCTTACTCCCTGCCTCTCAGAGGGTTGCTGGTGGGGCTGGATGTTTTTACAGCAGCGTGACCCTGTGAATGCCTAACTGAACAAGCTGATCTGCTGTGATGGTTTCAGAGACTTCTCCAGGCTTTGGATGGGCTCTGCAGATATTTACCACAAAGTATTTCATGTTCAGCCAGCCAGCTAGCTGCAGGCCTGGCTGTACACCAAGGTTAGCAGAGTCTCACTGAGTTCTAGCTGCATGCCACAGGAATCAGTGAGGAAATTAAAGGGCAAATATTGAGCAGGTGTTGGTTAATATTTGAGAAGGAGGGAGAGAGAGAGATTGCAGCAAGGCTGGAAATGTTTCTCTTGGTGGATGTCTCCAGATGCTGATGCCTCGCCAGAGCATCCATCCCCCACCACCATCGGGGTGAGCCCAATGGCCTCAGAGCAGCTGGGGAAGGAGGATTATAATGCCAGGAGAAGTATTAAAACCTAAAAAGTGTGTGTTTTACAATGTTAATGCATTATTACTCATTCTTTCTTCTGTAACGATTTGATCTAGACTAATAGTGATCAGCTTCTTAAGATACCTGCTATAACAAACTAATTCTGGAATTTGAATTAGTTATGCTTCCAGAAACAGGATTTTCAGCCTAACATGTTGTCATGTAAAATATTCTTTTATTTTTCCCTTTAATCACACATTAAAATCATTCCTGTAGCCCCCAGAATGCAGCACCCATCGCCTCTTTTTGCACCAGTTACCCTGGTTTCTATACTATAAGATAAAAATGAGTATTTCTGATAGGATGCCTCCTTACCCTCACCATGGAAACATTTCCAGAAGTAACATTGCTCCAGGAACGTTGATGGTCATTTAAAGAATTATATAAGATAGATGAAAAAACCTAGCCATAAGTATGCTGTTCCACATCACTTCAGCTTGCTGTACTAGATGTTGAGGACCACCATCAGAATTCCTACTTCTGCACTTTAATATCATTAATAAGACAAAAAGCAAAAGAGTTCTCAATTGTTTGTGAGTAACTTTTGGGTAACAAGTCAGAAATCCCACCAGGAATCTTCTTAACCTTTGATGCTGATGTTACATTGCATCACAGGGTGCTGGCTGCAATGAAATACCATCGTGCACCGTGCTGGAGACAAACTCTGAGCACTTTCACTTTTGATAAAGATTAGATCTCTTTTCTTCTGCTTGTGGCTAAAAGTGGTGCTCAGTTGGGATTACTTCTTATTCAGCTTGTTAAAAACCACAGTGAACATTCAGAAAGGGTATCCAAACTCTCAACAAATGAAGAGAAAAATATTTCTGCAGGCTGTTTTGGGGTTTGTTTGGTTTGGTTTTTTTGGTTTGGTTTGTTTTTTTCCCAGCCTTACATAACAAATCCATAGTCTTCTTCAGTGCAAGACAGAGGGGATATTATTTAACATTTTATTATGTTTCTTTTTTCTGGATGGAATTTTCTGTGCAGTTCACAGCAGTTGTGTTCATTTCTCTGATGATTATGTAAAGCATGTGGGATTTGAATCTTAGAAGGCTTCATTTGTCTTTTAGTTACCCCTTTTTGATAAAAACAGAAATGACCTTTGTTGATGGAGAGATCTTTCCTGAATGCACAATACATGAAAGAGCATCGTGTGAACCTTTTGATGGTCACCAAAAAAGCTTATTATCTTTTCCTTTTTTCAGAACCCATGATTAAAATTGCTTTAAAAGATACTTTAAAAGAGAACCCCTTTTTGGAAGGATTATGCTTTTGATCCTAGAGCTGGAAATCTGTCGCCTAAGGCTTCTGTGTCCACAGGCAGCAGAGCTCCTGTTGTTACACTGATACCTGCTCGTGCAGTAGCAATTATCTGTTAAGTTTGGGAGACTCAGAGCAAAAAGCAGGAAAGATATTAACTGCTGAGCACATGTGAGGTTAGGATGAGATTTGATCACTGAGCTACGTCTGGCCAGGATCCATACCTTTAGAGAAATCCAAACTTTCCAACTCTGACTTATTGTTGTGACCTCTCTGTTCCGTGAGGTGCACTGTGAGTCAGCTCAATATATGGGAGGTGGTTCAACTGTAATTTATACTGGATAATAGTACACAAACCCAAGCAAATCAGACCAGGAGTAAGGTATATTACATAAGGTATAGCATCATTAGATAAGGTGTATCATAGATAAGGTGTATCATAGATAAGGTACATCACAGATCAGCTATACCATAATTCTCTAGCAGTAACTTCCACAGCAGACTCCTTCAGTTTATGAATCAAGCAGGGATTTGTTTCAGAGCCAGAATCTAGATATCAACAGGTGCCTTTTGCTCCTTGACACCTCCTCAGCAGGAATAATGAGCCTGAGATCAGAAGGCAGTATGCAATTCTTCAGTTAAGACATCTTCAAGAAGAAACCAGAACTTCTCTTTCCAGAGATGTCAAAAGGTGCTGCCAGAGGAAAATTTTTGCCTTAATTAGCAAGTTAATCAAATACACTTTGCAGAATTAGGAGTACTTGACATTTACACCGTTTCATTTATGGTTCTCCAATTATATTACCAACAGGTATTAAACCAGTCTCAACTTTCACTGGTAGTGATGCACTTTATGGAACAGTATAACAAGGGACAGGCTGCACATCAGCAAACCAAGTCCAATCACAGCTCTCATTCTGCTGAATCAGGAAAATCAGTAGCATGTGACTGGACTTTTGAATGACCTGTGGCTCCAGCTGTAGCCACTTTAAAAAGCTGACTTCTATTCATCATGTTCCTAATAGCATAGCAATAGCAGTAACACAGTCTGGTTAGTACCTTGGACTCATCTTAAATCTGTTCAACTAAAGCATTTCTGGAGGCTTATTTCAGAATTAGTGCAGTCTGACTGAGGCTCTACTTGATTTTATGATTTTATTTTCTGAGCTGGTTCTTCATTATTCTTCCAATGAAAAAGAAAACAACACAAAAAAACCCCACACAAAACAAAACGCCACCACTAAAAACCAACCCCAAAACCCCCCAAAAACCCCCAGCACCACAAGATAAAAACCTATCCATCAAAGCCTTTATTAGAGCACAGTTTTTAGAATGCAAAGCTGCTCTGAAGGAAGTCTGAGTGTTTGTCATCTAACCAGTTGTGCTTGTTTGAATCTTCCCAGAGGAGTGAAGTAAAGCAATCTGCTGGAGCACATGTTTCTTTAGAAGGAAATTTGCTAGGTAATAGCAGATGGTTTTCTTTGACTGGGTAGATCAGGCTCTCAGTGCAGAGAACAGGAACAACCTAGAGCATCACCGTCCTGTTTCCTCCAGGGCTGTGTCTGTGCATTCAGTCACAGTATGTGCTTCACTGGGTAGCTGTAAAACGAGTAATGAAAGTGGCACTGATCCCTGCAACACCTACTCTGAAATCCCCAGGGATTTCAGGGGGCCACTACTTGCTTTCTGCTCAGAGGATTGTCTGGAGACCAACTGCTCAATCACCACTGGCTTAAACAGCTGGCTTGGAAGGCAAGGCACGGAAAGGAAAAGTTTATCCAAGTTTAATGATCAATTTAGGATCTAATTCTAATGTGATACGTGCAAGCAGAAGGTAAAGGTCGCTGCAGTAGTTTACAGCATAGCTCAGCTTTGCCTTTCCAAAGATATTATTCCTCTAAGTCTGTGACTTCAGAGTCATTCTGCTGGCTGCTCTTTCAGACGCCTCCCAATATTTGATGTTAACATAAAGTAGTGTGAACTTTTAAAAGCTGAGAAGACTTTGAATACATATTTCCTTAGAAAAATAAACAAGTGATAGACAAATGTAAAGAGCTTAAAGGGCAAGTTACTTATTTTAAAGGAAATGACAATTAAAATGCAATTTTTTTTTATCAAACTTTTAAGGCCTTTAATACCCACATATTAAATCTCTTTGCTAATGACTTCCCAGTTTTAAATACTTTACAGTAATGACTTATACAATTTGAAGTAGTTATTTTCCATACTTCATTACTTTCCCCCAAATGATCATTGATTTGATAATTAGTTGATATTTTAAAGCCTGAAAACGTGATGTCCTTGAAAATGTTTTAAGTGTCTTGTTCAGGGCGAAAATAAATTCTCATCTTAGAAATGCCATTCACTAGTAATTTTAGTGGGCTTTTTTTTAGTCTGTTACAGACTGAGAGAAGCTTTCATTTTATATTAATTAGTAGTTTGTGGCAATCAACATATTGCACTGAGGTTCCATGCAGTAAGGCATCTCCCTGGACTCGGTGGGTGGCTGTGATGTGTCTTTGAACAGAACCCATATTTCACTTGCTGGAAAAGGACTTCAAAAACTCACAGAGTCATTTCTGTCCCATGTGACAAGTTAACAGACTGCCTAACTTTTGTCCCCTTCCCAGCAGGCAGGATGCACTAGTACAAGATTTCTCAACCTCTTAGAGTTTTTGGAGGTTGTTTCATCAATATTTTCGCCAGGCTGTAGGAATTCATCTGACCTCCTTGGAGAAGCACTCCCTGAAGAACAAAATCCACCATAATAGAGGAACTGGAGGGCACTTCCCCTTGAAATAATCCTACTGTCATCACCGTAATTAGGGATATTTTACCAGCATCTTAACTTTTGTATATAAACCAATAGACTCGAGGACTAAACTGAGATGAAGATCTTGCTCAGCAAGGCTAAAAGTGGCAAAAGGCCCTTGATGTGCTGACAGTTTCAACAAAAGGCTGAACAAAATAAGCCAAGAGAGGTTGTAGTGAATAATTTTAATTAAATCTCTGAATGTAGATGCTGTTTGTGGCTGGAAGGCAATGATTGAACTACAGTGTTAGACAGCTAGACAGTTTGACCAGGCACCAGGTCACAAAAGAGTGTTGGGTTATGCAGGTTCCCTTTGCCACCAAAGAGTGGACCATGCCCTCTGTTGCATGGCTAGGGGAGAAGCAGTATTCAGCCAGCACTGCTGCTGTGTCCCCTGGATTGGATGCTCTCTGGAGCCAGTTACAAGCAGAGGATAAATTCCTGAAATCTGAAATTGCTGGAGTTCATTGCCACTGAAAGTTGATGTGAGAAAATGTGCAGTGGTCATCAGATATCAAAGTGAGGTCACCAAGTTTTCTCTTGCTTTGCATATACATCAATGTGCACTTGTTTCCTTTGAAAAAGAAATTAATCTCTAGCAAGACAATCTGCTATTGAGTAAAAATAAATAACTTTCTTATTTCTGTGGTCTCTTTTAAATAAACTTTGCAGAAAAATTCTGCTTTCTCACTATTTAAACCAATATAAGGATCCTAAATCTTTAAGACTTTGATATATCATGATGAATAGATTTCCTAGATAGCAACAATATTCAAAATTAAAACAAGCAGGCAAAATTAGAGGCAACGCATGCTGACAATAGTAAAGAGAAAGATAAAAATACATGAGCATTTGCCAGCTAATTAACCACATTCTTAGCTTTAATTATATGCCTAAGTCTGAATAAAATCAATAAGAGTTATAGCCACACTTAAAATGTGTTTGCTTAAGGAATTTGTTGATTGGGCCAATAGAAGGCACATAAACACCTCTTCTGCTGCAGTGGATTCACACAGAGCTACTCAAGTTCCCTGATCTCCAGTCTGCATTCTCAGTCACCTGGAATTAAAGCAAGCTGCTTTTTCATGGGACTCTGGCAGACTTCATCCATTGTTTTTAATTTATACTGTGTGTAGAATTAACTTTCAGTAGCTTGATTCTAGTTTCTTGTATTTGAGGGGTTTTTTCTTGGAAAATTTTGGTGAAAACTGCTTTAAGAGAGGCTAAGAACAAACTTAACCTAGTGGCCTTATTTTTTTACTTTAAGCTTAGGAAAGATTCAATCAGTTGTCTCTGCTGTTATGGTTCAAAGCCTGACATTAAGACTGACTTATTTTATTCCTTTATCATTCAGTGTTAATCAGGGTTCAGTTGGGAGCTATGGGTATTCTGCTTTTCCAGGAAGCAGGGAGTGGGCTGACCCTGACCTCCCTGTACTGGGGGGCACCTGGAAGGACTCCGTGCTCCCCAGGCTCCCACGGACACAATGAGCTGTGCAGAGCTCTGGAGGCCACCCAGACTGTGACATTCCCGACAGGCAATGGACAGCCAAAGGCAGCCAAGGGCTTCCTCCAGTTCTGGCACCCTGAAGTGTTAAAAATATAGCTCAGACCATTCCTTGGAGATGGAAGAGGATCATTCCTCTTCCTGAAAAAGGCAAGGTGATTCGACCCCTTATGTATGTGTGTATGCTTCCCCTGGAATCACAGAATGCCCAGAATCATAATGCCAGGCTGGGGGGGGTTGCTGCCTTCCTGTTCTATCCACCTCTGGCACCATCCCTTCTTCCTGCCTGGATCTTCTTCCCTTCTTCCTACTGTCTCTCCACTATTTCCAGCTAGCAGAGCATATGTTCCTGTAGATTGCAGTCTCTCAAGGTCTTACTTGTGAATATCTCTAGCAAAACAATCTACTACTCAGTAAAAAAAGATACCTTTCAGTATATCTAGAGTAGTCCTAGAGTACTTAAGCATATTGTTTTCCTTCTGTAAAACAGTAACATCACTGCATTCCCAAAGAGTTGTTACAAACAAGAAGAAACCTGTGAAGCAAGGTGTAATTAAACTGTAAAATTGCTATTTATTTGTGCATTGGTACCTGTGCTGGCATCTGGGGAAGGAGAAACGATAGAACTTAGAGCAGATTTTTTTCCCTTACGTTCCTTTCAAATTCTCCCCTGCTTGAAAAAGAACTCCAGCAGTGACCCAGGGCTCTCCTTCATCCACAGCTCCTTCCCACACCACCCCAGCCCCCTGCTCTGCCTCTGCAGCACAGCTTCCTCATTTGCCATCTCAGTGTGCTTTGAACCACAGCTTTGAATGGTCTGGCCACAGGTAGAGAATGGAAGCAAAAGAGGAGTGCATGAAGTCATTCATTTTTAGCTTATTGGAAAGTCTTTATATTAATCTTCTCATCTCCTCCTCCCACATTCTCACACACATTCACTCTGGGGAGACACAGTCCCATCAAGAAGCTATAAATATTCCATTTACTTACGACACAGTTTAAAATTAATTTCTGGAAGCAGTCAGAAACTAGAAAAAAACAGATTATTTCCCTTCTTTTAGCACTGATAAGAAGATGTTATCCCTTAAGAGACAGTTTTGCACAGTGGGCATCTGAATCTGTAAAAAATATTATTTTAATAGCACATTATTTAATGCCCAGTTACAATAGGACTCTGATAGAATATGAACAATAGTGAATGGGTTCATTAGTCTTCAAAGTTATTACACAAATGATAAAGATTTTTTTTCCTGAATGTTGGTAAAAATATGAATCTTTATCAGAAAATTAATCTTTATTGAAGATTTGGGGGACTCAACTTTACTTGTGTGACTGAAGCTCAAGAATCTGAGTGGGATAGAAAGCTGGAAACTGTCTTTGGATTTATTAGATGTTCTGGTTTAAGAACAATGGAAAATAAAAACCTCATTTTATCCAAAAATGACAAAGGATGGGAGAAACAGCACATTGTTCCTTTCCAATTATTTCTCCCTTTCTTGTCATGGAGGAATCATGTTGTAGAAATGATGTGGACTACTATTTATGCTCTATCAGCTGAGTGTGTCAGTAGAAGCAATAATTAGTTCCAACCACACTTATGTGGACTTGATTTATTCTATTTTCATGATTTTTGCCATATTTGCAGTACAGAAGGTCAACAGCTCTTTGTTAGGTGTTTAAAAAATGAGTGGACATAGCAGTTGAGGCTGTGGTCTGGTGGAGAGAGAGGTGTTGGGCTGAAGGTTGGACTCGATCCTAATCATTCCAGACTCTTCCTTATTACTGATCTCAGTACTTTATTGGTCAGGGTCTCACTAAAAGCATGGGAAGAGTTATGGGAAATCTCCTGCTCCTAACAGAGAGCTCAGTGATGGTTACATCATTAAGATTTTATCCGTGCAAATAAAAATGCAGATTATGAGCCTTAGCATCTTTTCCTGCCACTGCAAAGGTAAAATGGTGCATGATTTTATGCCCAGGACTGAGATAAATGTAAGGCAGAAAACTAATAAAAAAGTTGCCCTTCCTAAATTAATACTCTGATTTCAAGGTTGAGGCCAGAGAAATTATTTTAGAACTGTCATCTTGCCAAGTTTTTTCATCTTTATGAATCAAAACTATGCATTTTGTGCTGAAAAAAGAAACTTTCAGAAATTTCAAGGATGAAATTTATTTTTTGCTAAGATAAAATAAGATTTAATGATCAAGAAAGTAGAAACAACACTGAAAAGCAACTTAAGTTTTTATTTGGATGGAATTTTCAAGTCTTTTTTTTATAAAACAATTTTAAGTAGACATTTATATCTACATGTGTGTTATACAGATGTGTAAACAGCTGATAGTCACTGGTACTGTTCTCATGTTCCACTTGATTTTAATGAAATTTCAGCCCTAAAAAAGTATTTGGTATTGGTGCAGATATTTAAAAAACACAACCACCCCCTCATTGGACTGATGCTGTTTTTAATCAGTGAAGAAAATTCAGGACAAGAAGAATGGAAAAATGAAATTGAACATGTTCTTTAGCAGTTGAACCTGCCAGTTTTACTGTATGGGATGGATGAGGACTCCCCTTCAGCAGCAGAGGCTTCTGAGAGACATCTGAGCTGGACTCTGTGCTGAGAAAAACCTTTCTAGACTTCTCCAAGAGATTCACTACGAGGTGGTGAAAACCTTGAGTCCTTCAATTTTCTGTGTCACAAAGAGTGCCACTGATATTTACAGCAGCTATAAGAAGTTAAAGGTGAGAGCTCAGCCCTCAGTGTCACTTTATCAGTATGATATCAACAGTCAGATCTTTTAAAATATAAAAAGAACATGGACATTGTGAACTGAAAATTCTCAGAACGGATTAATGCAATTTATGAGGTGATGGAGGCCCCATCCCTGGAGTCATTCAAGGTCAGGCTTGAAGAAAAGCTGTGAAGAAGCATGTGACTAAATGTGAATAAAAATGTGGATAGACACTGACTGAAGATGAACTTGCCCGTGTTCTGAAGAAGAGAAACAGCCTAAATAAGGTCCTTGAAATTTGTTGAACAAAAAAAAATCATCAAATTCTTGAACTTCCCAATCCTTTTGTTAAGCTTGTTTGGAATTTGCCATCTGTTGTCATGGAACAGAGTCAATGTTCCAAGGTGGGAAGACAGACAAAGTGGTTGTTTAGAAATGACTTTCAAAAGAAGACAGTGCCAAGAAGAAATGTAATGGGTAATGAATCTGAGGGAAGGAAAAAAATTAGCCAGTACTTTTCTAAGAATGAGTGCAAGACTAAGCTTGAAAAATATGAATTCAATTCCTCATGGTCACTCCAATAAATCAAACCCAAAGAGGGCAAAATGAGTAATGGATATAAAAAGCTTTCCTAGAAGTACTCAGAAAAAAGAGAATTTAGAAGTCTTTTTTACTAAAAAAGGATTTTTTCTTTGTATTTTGTAGTGACCACACCTACTCAAGGCATAACAAATAAAAAGGAAAAAAAACCCCAACTATAAACATGATTTTAAACATGATATAAACAGTTTTCTACAGGAGGGGAAGAGGCCATTGCTTATATAATATGCTGCAATGAATCCCTTCAGGCTCTTCTGGCACAACACAGCTAAAGGTTGTCTCTCACCTAATGACTTCTGCAGGTGAGCAATGATTATAACCATAAATACCCAGAAAAATCCCTGGGAGAACCAAGACACCAAGACAACTCACTATTTATTGTGTAAACTTTGTCACACAAACCCTGGGTTTTTATTGCTTCTTTTCAACATCAAGATTATTAGCACAGGATCACATCCTGCTAGAAAAGGGAACTGTTCCTTCCAAGCTTCTTCAAGTATTTAAGTGATATCAGAAGGAGCAGTTGAGGCTGGCCAAAATAGAAAATCTAATGAATACTTGACACAAATCTGCAACAAACAGATTGTATTTCAAAGGAAGAGAGGACAGACAGCAAGCCAGTTATGCTTGTCTAACGTTCAAGGGTTACTGTTTTAAGTGAAAATGAGCCAATAGTTTGAGGCCCCCATCCTTTCCACCTCCTCCCAAGCTGTAGCTTGGGCTGGCGTGCCAGCCCCATCACACATACTCATAGTTCTCTGAATAACTTAATGGTTTCACCTTCCCAAAAAGAAAGTGATGCTACCAAGGACTTGAATCCTGGAAAACTGATATCCTCAGCCAACATCTGACTCTCAACCATAGGATGTGAAGCCAGGACTGTGCTGGATTTCCTTCCCTAGGCCCAAGCCAAGCAGTTTGTGTGAAGCAGGAGACAATTTGTTCTTACACCTGACTTCATCATGTGATACTGTTCCTAACTTCATCATGTGATACCCTTCCTCTCCCCTTTGCCTTTTTGATGTGGCTCAGCTTGAACATCTGACAATGCAGCCGGAGTCTAACGTGGTCTCTGACAATACCTGATCTCTGACGTGCCCCAGATCACAGGGGAATGAGGCAAAACCATTATCCCTGTCAAGCATTTTGGTGTCTGTCCTCAACACGAAGGAGCCAAACTATTAAATACTCAAGGATGAGAACCCAGACTGTCTCTTGCCTTATGAACAACATCTTAGGAATGAAATGGAAACAGAAAAATCGGAAATGGGTGAATGGTTTTAACTGGGAATATTAAGTAGGTAAAATGCAGATGCTCCAATAATGAGATCCTTCTGAAATCCCTGGATAACTCAGCAACAGGTACATGGAACCCTTATGCTTCAGCAGCAGCACTGTAGTGCCAGCACCTTTCTATAACATTTTCTTTTCAAGGATTATGCTGGCAGCATTTATCATGTTCTCCATGAAACACATCAAGCTACTCCTGTATTTTTGGAGGTCACTAGTCTATGAATTTCCAAGCACTCAGAAGTGATTCAAACTCTTCCCTACCTGTGTATAGATGGAGTTTTTTCTCTGACCAGAGACTTTCATAACTGCATCTCTCAGCTGACCCCCAAGTGATAGAACAAAGGAAGCACAGGCACCAGCAGGTATCTCTGCACCCATATCAATTAAAATGAGATCTTGCTTGAAGCTGCTTAAGAAATCATGAGCGAGGCACACGAGGTGTGAGTCAGAAGAGAACAACCCCAACGACCAGCTTTCTGCCAGAGGAAATTGCCCTTGTTACACCATTATTTTAGTGGAATTCAATAAAGGGACCAAGCAGGTTTCACTGCTCTTACTCTACTTTTTTTCCCCCCTGTTGTTGTCCAGGGAAGCAATCTTTTATGCTTATTCTTCTTATCCCCTGTAGCTCTGCTGGTTTACACCGTAGCAGAATTCCTTTCTCCCGGAGTATTAATCACATGACAAATTAGATTGAATTTGCATTTACCCAGCAAATTTCATGATGTAAGTTTCCTAATAGACTTCAAGCTTGATACTGCAGCGAATTGCATTAGCCCTAATGGGTCATCAGTCCTGAGGTTTAATATTTGATCTTGGTTTATTATCTTCCCTAGCTATATTCCATACCTAATTTTTTCCCGAAATGAACATTATTGATTTACTCATTAAATACTGTCTGTTGGGTGTGAATTTTTCATCCAAGCAGTATGATGAATCCTTTTTAAAATAATGATTATATGCTGCACAATACTTGAAATACTGGCTTCCTGAGATGGTTTTCAATGGATTGCAACTAAATACATTGTACACACACCAAAAAAAAGCCTTCTACCCTTTCTGCAAGATGACAACCATTGATTATATCTCCTCAAAAATGGAACAATCAATAAATTATTATATTTTGGAAAATTAAGCTCATTTCAGGGTGAAAGATTCTTTTCTTTGTTTTGTTTGGAGGTGGTGTTTTGTTTCGATAGTTTTCAGCTTAAAAAGCAAACTAATATCACAGAAAAGGACTTAAAAATCCTACAGATATTTCACCTGAAGGCTGCATCCTAGAAAAAACTTAAATGGGATTGGATAAAATGAGGCTCCAGGAATCCAAAGTACTTCCACACTGTGTTTTCCAACCATTTAAATTCTTAAATGCAGTGTCTGGGTCTGAAGACAGAAAGATTTCTTTCAACTAAGAAACTTTCCAATGTTTTTCCTGTCCAAAAATTGAGGAAAATGTTCAAATTCCATAAAGCACAGAAAGACTTTGCATTCAGTTGTTTGATTCAGGTCAATATATTTTGGTCTGTTGAACCACACAGAAAAATTTCAGAGCATTTTAAACGTGTTGGGTTTTATGCACTGCCAGTGTTATTGGCCTTGAGAAAATGTAACATTTTGTTTTACAAAATAAACTATGGGGAAATGAAGCTATAAGAAATGAAATAAAAATGATATATAGATATAAATTGCCATATGAAGATGTTTAGGCTGCAGGACAGGCTGTGCTATCTCCATTCCTGATGGTTTCCAAGACCATGGGGTGGCAATAAACGCTTCCATAGAATTACCAGTTGTGCTAAAACACGTTATCAAAGGGCCTTGGGGAAATTCTGACTTTTAGCCCAGCCCAATTCAGAAGTTACAAGAATACAGACCTGGGTTCTCTCTTCTGCAATGGTTATTTTCTGTGCAGAAACCTGATGATGTAAAAGAAATGATCTTAATAAATCCAGTACCTATTTACTTGCACATTAAGAGAATTTGTTGATTTTTGTTTTCTGTCTGCTCCTGGGTACAACAGTTCTCAGAAGCTGGACTTGCTTCTCTTCATCACCAGCAGCAAGTGGACTTTGAATTAACTTTTATTTGAACAACTGAATTGACTTATGTGCCAAGAGGTGGAGAAAATAAGGAGGAAATCACAGTGTCAAGGAATTAGGTGATTGTAAAAGAACCATACTTTGGAAAAATAAAAGATTAAAAAGCTTTCCAAGAAGCAAGTTAATACAGAATTACCCATTGTGAGACTCACAACCTGGAATATTTGTTTTTTTAGTGTCAAGTGGGGTAATAGAATAGGTGAGACTAGTATGCCAATCCCACCATTCAATACAGAACTAGCAGGTTAACAGGACTGCTTTAATCTTTATGTGTTTCATGGCACGTCCCATTTTACAGCATGAAAGTATCAGTAGTGTTTCATTTCACCCAGTGTATAACCCTTTTCAATGTATTTGTTAGTAAGGAGGTGGTAATTATTCTCTTCAACGCCAGGTACAGATGGAAAATGTAAAACTATTAAATTCATCACAGTCTGAGCTTCCAGAAATTCATTAAAGCAAGAACTCAAAACACTAAAGTGTCAGTGGGAAATGTTTCCTTTTCAGTAGTTTTTAAGTATTTAAGGCTGAGAGCCTTGGGGCTTTTTAGGGGAAGACTGAGAGGAGGTCTGATGAATGTCTAGAATCCATGAGGGCTGGGTGTGAAGAACTCAGGGACAACCTCTTTCCACTTGTGCCTTGTGGCAGGATCCAAGCTGGAGCACAGCAAGTTCCACCTCAACATGAGGAAGAACTTCTTCACTGTGAGGGTTACAGAGCCTGGAACAGACTCCCCAGAGAGGCTGTGGAGTCTCCTCTGCAGACTTCCAAGCCCTGTCTGGATGCATTTCTGCCTGATCTGCTCTAGTTCTGTCTACATTTCTATCCTCATTTGCTTCCTTCATGCCACTTCGTGGACCACTGGAGCCAGTGGAACAGGTGCTTGTGTAGCACAGCAGAAAGCAAGTCGCAGAAAATATCTGAGTTTGGCTTTAAATATTTGGAAAGATTTAACATTTTATAAAGATTAAATAGCATGTGCCCACGTGCCAACTAGTTCTTTGGTCTCTCGGACATTCACCTTGATTCAGAGACAAACTTTCTTTAAAATTCCCCTCGCCAAATGTTCCAAGATAGATTTTAATGGCAAATAATAATAAAAATAAATATTCTGAAACTCACCATAAACCAACACGTACAAGCTGGGAACAGCAGTATGTATTTCACCTTTTAATTTGTCTAATATCCTGATTAGCAAAAATGAACCAGGACACTCTCCATCCTAATTTTCTCTTTCCCACAGAGAACTTAACAGATAAACAAGACCCCATTTCTAAGGCTGAAGGGGGCTCACTAGTGGCTTCTTGCAGTTTCTAGGGAAAAAAAGCACGGAATTCCTCTGTCACTGCAGAGTTCTGAACACTTGCAGGTGTGAGAGGGGACTGTCCCCTCTCTGGACTTTGCTAGGCACTGCAGATAGGGGGGATGGAGTTCTCTGCATTAACCTGACCTCTGGCTGGCCAGAAAAAAGGGAAATCTGATGATGCTTTCCACTGGTAGCTCATTTGGCCTTAACACATCAGACCACGGCAGCCCTTCCCACCTCAGTCAGCCTGGTGACAGTGTTTTACTGCTTCCTATGGATGAGTTCTGATGGACACAGAAGAGGCTGCTCACACATCTCCTCTCGGTAACATGATGGGATCTAATCCTTCTTTTTAACCCAAAGAATTAATAGTGGCCAACTGAGACCTTCAATGGGATCCATACTGACGAGTGTTTCTAGTTCATTATTAGCAGTGGCAGCTCCAGCAATTTATTCTGGATCATACCTGTGAGATCCCAGCAGCTTCTGAAAATTATTAGAGTAAATTAAAATAAAGATCTTTTTGTAATACCTTTTTCCCCTCGTTGTGGAGAACTTCAAGCTGAGCAAATACATTATTAGCCTGGTGCAAGTTTAAGTGGGTACTTAATAAAGCAACCCAAGCTCCACGAAGATCATGGCAGGTTTATAATTGTAATCTAGTTTGAATTGGGAGCCTCCTGCTATTTCCTGAGGTATTTCTCTGTTATCACTGTGGTGTAGCACAGCTAACACTGGACCAATTCATTACACCCAAAGAAGGAGGAGTGATTTCTAACTGCTGCTCCATCAGGATGTGTGTCTCACAGAAGAGACAAAGCAGTTTCAACTCCAAGAGAGCAAAGGAGACATTGGAGCCTACATCTTGTCATTCATCCTGAAGGATGTTGCCCACTAACCCCGAGCCCAGAGGCTGAGCTACTGGTGCTCCATGGCTCAGGGAAGTACAGCAGGCTGGAGAGAACTGGGATAACTGCTGTCGAGCTGGGAGAAAGCATGTGAGCTAGAGCCCCATGAGAGAAGGAAAGCCAAGACACAGCCATGTGTGTCACGGTGGCAGGGACAGCTGCACTGGGCTAGGTGAATTCACTATCACTGAGTTAAGATAAACTTTTGCTTTTCTGAATCTTCACACAGTTTCAGTGACTAAAATATTTTTCTTAATGTGGTTATTATATAAACCAGCACCTATTCAGCCTTAAAAACTGTCTTCACTGGCTGACCTGCTGGCACACGCTTAATCACCTTATCCAAGGAGATTTGTAGCAACATATTAGGTAAAAGATAGATGAGAAATTAGCAGCAGAAGCAGAACTTCTGTGGAATAAAAAAAAACCAAAACTCCAACATGCAGATAAGCTTCACTACAGAGTTCATAAAAATAATTATTTGAAATTTTATAGATTTATGACACCAATCTTCAGCTGGTTATCACCGTTTCAGCTCCAGTGAAGCCGATGGAATTATGTCTACATCTACTAGAGCTTTACTCCACACAACTAATTGTCTCAGCTAGAAGTATGGTGTCAATTTAAAATTCTTAAATGGCAATTACAGGTAATGCTTCTAAGATTTTATTTCTTCTAGAAGAGAATCTTGGAAAAATAACAAATGAAATCAATTTGTGATAAGCTGCAGAGTGCAATTCATAAGGCTGCAATTTAGAAAAGAGGTGTTACTGCACAACCCTGTGCTAGCATGGTGCACCAAATACACCATTTAACTGGGTTTTCATCCTTGATAATGGCCCTTACCATGTGTTCCAAAGCAGCAGTGAGAGAAGTAGGGAGGGAATTAATATATACACAGTTATACCACAGAGGTAACAATGAGAAAGTTCTGTCCTCTTTTTTTTTTTTCCTCTTCTCTCCTGAAGTGTATGGATTTGTAAGCTCTAAGTAACTCATCCCTGTCCTGAATGTATGAAATGGGAGGGATGCAGCTAAACTGGAGTTAGTGCTGGCTGAGAAGACAGCAAATCTCAACAGGTTCATTAAAAATGCAGGATTGTTTTTCCCTTGCTTACTGTCAGAAGATGGGGATGACAGAATAAAATGCCTGCCCTTCCCTAGAGACTCCTCTGCACAGTCCTCACGCAGCATTTGCAGTCCCAGGGGCCTGAGGGGTCTGACACTCAGCTATCAAGCAGATTCTGCAGTTGCTATTTCCACGTGTGTAATACTTGGGTGGAAAGTGTTCAGGTATGAAGCTGGATTCCAGAATTCTGCAGCAAATGATCTTTGCAAATTAGTCATAAGGAAGAATTTGCATCTGCTTTCAACCCCTTGGCCCTTAAAAAGCTGTTGTGCTGTTCTGTGCACCTCCCATACCTTCTACTTCCCATTTTCATTCAAATATGTATGCATTTGAGAACAGCATCATAAAATCATAGAATTAGAATAGACTAGACTAGAATACCATAATAGAATAATAAAATCATAGACTAACATCTCAAGCTGGAAGTGACACATACGGATCAAGTCCAACTCCCCACTTCTCACAGGACTATTTAACAATCAATCCTATCACTAAGACCGTTATCCAGACACTCCTTGAACTCTGAGAGGCTTGGTGACATGATTCTGGTCCAGTGACCAATCACCCCCTCAGTGAAGAACCTTCCCCTCATGCCCCATATGAAAAGACCCTGGTTCTGTTGCTAACTACCTGTGAGAAGAGACCAGCACCAAGCTCCCTACAATGTCCTTTCAGGGAGTTGTAGGGAGTGATGAGGTCTCTCCTTCGGATCACGCTCCGAAGACCAGCAGCATGCCCCAGCCCCTTTCTTTGTTTTCCAGCTGGGTTCCTTCAAAGCTAAGGAATTCCACAGAAGGCAGCGTGCATTCATGTGTCTCAAAGTGGAGCCAGGCTGCCCTTTTTCCCAGGCATCACATTCAGCCCTGCATCATTTCTTTTTCTTCAAATCCCCCTCTAACAGAAAACCAACCACAATTTTGAGTGTCTTAGAGGGGAGGCTGTACATTTGGAAACAATACTGGTTCTGTGAGGCCAGCTCAGGCAGCCCCCTCCCTCCTCACCTGTTTGGGCTGGATTCTGCTTTCTTGGAAAAAGGAATATGTGCTTGTTGGTCCAATGCCCTCCTTGGGTTCATTGGTCACAGAAAGCTTTTGTCAAGATCTTGATGTAAGGTGTAATCCTTAGACACGCACATTTTGATGGGTCTTAATTTGTTAAAGAACTCCCTGAAGGAAAACACTGAACCAAACCCCAAAGCTGACATTATAGCAAGGGTAAGAGCTATGTTATAAGGCTGTCAAATTCACAGTTGCACAAGGCACTTGAAGAAAGCATGATTACTCTGCCTTAGTCAGGTAATACATACAGGTGTTCTTGGGAAGGGAATCCCAACTCCCCTGAAGTCAAAGTCAAAATTATCATAGATTTCAACAGAGCCAGATTCACCCTTCAGAGAGAAGAAAGACTTCAGGCTATTTCAGATCATCTTATTACAGTGAATATAAGTTCCAAGTCTTTGGGATCTACTGTAAAACAAATACTGAATAATTACCTTATCATAAAACAGTAGGTAAGCAATATACTACAGGAAGAATTTTACAACATACCTCAAAAATCATCACTTAGCAAATTTTTAGTTCACTTAATGTGCAACATTGATTCTTTTTAATTATTTTATTTTCTTTCTCCTGAAGCTAAATGTCATATACATCATAAAGGAAGCAACAATATGGAATTGACTCAAATTGTGTTGCTTCAAATTCGATCGTAAAATATGATATATCTGTTAGACCTGTTATCAGTGTCTTTCTGTTCTGGTTTTTTCCACTTAGAAGTGAGAGATTTGCTTATCTCTTTGGCTGGCCTGTGACAGCCAGAGTACCCCAAGCTGGCAAAGGGCGAACGAGCAATCTGATTTGGAGAAAATATTCTAAATGTCAAATTCCTCACCTATTTTTTCATCTACCATCCATGTCTCCTGCTGGGAGTAAGAAAGAAGTGGCTGAGCCTATTAGCAGTGTCGTAGCTGTTAGTTAATAGCATTCCAAGGCAGAATCCAGCTATGAAGAAAGCCGGTGGCACAGATCACACCTCCTTGGAAGGCAAAGGAGTGAGGTTACTCTGCAAATCAGTTTACTGCAGAGACAGAAAGGAAAACTCAGAAGGAGGAATCCACACATCAAAGACTTTTTCCTTATTGAGAAAGCCATACACAATCCCCTCCAACCTTTCAGCTGCAATCTCACAAATGTGCAGTACTAATCCAAGCCGCAGTAATGTATGGCTCTAAATAAACCTGTAAAGAGGTTGGTGTTGGTGTGGAGGGAAAGAAGCAGTAAAATTCTGTGGGTCAGAGACCTGCTCATAAATATCTCGTGGCCCAGCAGCTGAATTTTCTCCCCAGCTTCCAGGGCTGAAGGATAGATACCTCAGAAGCACCCTGTATTAACGACTGTCAAACAAGGTCTCCCTGTCAGGTATGGGCTTAAAATCTGAATCCCATCCTTAAAAAAAGAACCCCTCTATCCTTTGCTATGCTAGAACATAACTATGTATTTCCTACATTTGAAGTGATTCAAACACACCCAAAGGGGAAGGAGATTCTCCTTTGTCAAAGGTAAAAGAAAAGAGAGCAGTGGCAGCCTTCAGGGTACTGCAAGCCCAAGACCAGGTCAGGAGTCTCTAGAGTTGAGTCCTCCCGTGAGGAGGACACACAGAGTCAGCCTGGCTCCACCAATGGTGTCAGCAGTGCCAAATATTAGGATCTGGCAAGATTCCATCCTCTTGAGCTTCATCTGCATGAGCTCTCTGAAAGGGAAAGGGAAGGTTATGGGAAGACCTCCCATGGCTCCAGGAAACCTGTGTTTTCACAGGTCCTATTATTGTGGGTGAAATTTCTGCTTGAGCACAAAGTCCTCTATTAATTTTGAATGTAGTGAATACAGAACATCTCCTTCTGTACAAAAAATAAAGGACTCTTAGACCAATAATGTTAATCCTCTATGATAGACTAGAACCGTGCTCAGATTTTAGCAAAAACTTGATAAAAATATCCCATTGTTACAGTACCTCGTTGTATAATCTGCTCATCACGAGTGCTCACGCGTGTTTGTGCGTGGCCACGCGTGTGTCTTTATCACTTCCACTTGCACTTTCATTTACAGTTATGCACCCGTGATGTTTGGCTTGGCTTGCCAGGAACAGGAACTGTGCCTGGAGGAATTAACTGCAATCCTTTTCATAGAGCATCTAGTCTCTCTGGCAACCCACAAGCTTTAGTCCCATTATCTAAATCTTTTATCTTCCTCTCTTTGATTGCAGGATAGTTTTTCATCTCTATATTTTTCCCTGAATGAAGTGCAGATGAAGTCCTCCTCCATGACAAAAATATTCCACCTTTCCTGTGAAATTGCCCTGAAGGTCTCATCAAAGACAACACCCTCTGAATTATTAGGTGCATATGTTAAAAATAGTCATTTGCATTTCATTAAAATAACAGAGGCTCACTGCTGTCCTTTTGTCCTAACAGAACTCACTTATCTTCTTCCTGCCTGTCTCTTTGAATTTGTGTGCACTGAAAACAGCTCTTTTGTAAATAGAATCACCATCCTCCTTTTGAAAAAGCCGTGCAGGAGAAGATATTTCCTCTTCCTTTTTCCTTGATATTCCTTCTTACAGAAATACTGGGCCAGTCTGCGACTTGGTCTTTTAGTAGAAAAAAATATCATGAAAACTTCCTTAAATCTACAGAACTGTAATCATGTTGGGTATTTTGCTGTCCCCCTGTTTGTTTTTATTTATAACACAAATCTGGACTCGCTGGGCCCGAACTTTTTGTCACGTTGATAGGGTGGATCAACCTGCAGCGAGCAGGAGGGTGGCAGCCTGTCTCTCAAGCAACTTTGTGGTCACAGCAGAGTTTGCACAGCAGGGTTGTTGGGTCTGCTGCTCTGAATGCACCTCATTAACTTGGTTAATGTCATTAACTGTCACCATCCTCTTCCATACGCAGGCCCAGGCCAACGTAGGTTGGTCCATTTGTCAAAACCTAAGCAGGCCGCCCTGGCTGCGGGGAATAAAGCTTTTGTTGAAGGCCTTTCACGTTGTAATTGCTTGTCTTTCTGGGAAGAATGCCATGTCCTGGATGCCAGATCTTCCCAGTGTAAATTCTGTCTTTCTGAGGCATGCTTTGTGCCATGCCTGGCTGGCTTTGCTTGCCCGTGCTACACGGCCTGCCTTAACAAGCTGCCCAGCTCCCCTGGAGCCATTAAACCTTTATGCCTCATCTCTCCCTCCCCCTTCTCATAACCAACTAACACAGCACGTGCACAGACACTATTCCAAAAGGAATTTCACATGGAAAAAGAAGGAAGATGTGGAGTATACTCTTCTATCAAAACCCTAATCAAGATTTTTCTACTCATGATGTGTAAGCTTTATAACCTCAACTCAACCTGAGGGAGCAAATCAACACATCCCCAGCAGTACCTTCATCATCACCAAAGACAGCAGAAGGATGTAAGAAGTAACTTGCTAGAATAATAGAGCTCACTTATCTTAGAGGGATGATGCTTTTCCATATAATGCTTTATATTCATATCTGGGACCAGAATAGTTACAAATTATAGAATTATAATTTATATATAATTATAGAATTTGGAATTATATCATTAGGAATTATATCATTAGGAATATAATTCTCAGGTAAAGACAGAATATCTAACATTTACAGGAAAAGCCTGATATTGTGGATTTTTACTGCCCTAGGAGATTCTTTAAAGGAGGCTCTAATACTCTGACACTTTTCAAACTCAGATATCTAATTCTGTAAAGACTTAAGAGTAAGTTTGCAGTGGGTGAGAGGGCATCTTTTCCACTGATTGTCTCCTCATGCACTTATCCAGGGCTGAGCTTCAGAAATCCTCTAGGATGGGGAGAAAATTTTGATCCTTTCATAGAGCTTGCGTTAGCTGTAGCTCCGGCTCATACTGACTATGTTTCAATTATCTTTGGTTTGTTAAATAGGAAACAATCCACGTTTACAAAACCAAAACTGTGTTTTCTACACAAATTAACTGATCAGTGGCAGAACTCGCATTTGGATAAACTTTCTCATCCTTAGTAGCATCTTCCTAAGCATTATCTCCTCCAGAACACGTGCTGGCACCAGCTCTGGCATCAGACCACATCAGGGCAATTTTCAATGTTTATAGAAGGTGTGTGAAGGGTTTTTTGATAAACTGTAGCCTCTTGGATGGTTTTATTTGTCCTCTCCTCAAGGATGAAAAATATCTTGCATGCAATTCTTTAGAAAACTTAGTATCAGGCACCATTAGAAGCACTGAAACGGAAATTCTGAAAGAAACTTTGTAAAATCCTGGATATGCTGGTTTATCCTGCATAGTTCATCTTCCTTCCTTTATCCTACAGTCTGGGGCTGAGCTGTCGTGCTGTCTGCTCCACCTCTGCCTACCTCAGGCAGCTCTAGTATGCACTTGCTTAGCATCTTATTTGATACAGTTCGTCCATCATTCTGATGTCATTATTTGTTTTATGATAAATTCTGTCAAGATTGGTAGAGTATGATTAGCTTTCCAAAGTCTAAAACAGAGGCAGAAAAGGCTCTATTGATAGGTAAGCAAAAATTCCAGTTCTTCCTCACTAAGATGTGGTCAACTTTCCCAGCTAGAGTCAGATAACCTCGGAAGCTCTAGGAGGTAAACCCATCATTTGGGGTGATACACAGGGTAACTTACACTGTATTTTGTCAGCTGGAACTTCCTCCTTGATCACATCAAAAGACCCCAGTCTATTAGTGCTGGGTGGCATTGTGCCCATGTGGGGATACACAGTCATGTCCCCTTTCTCCTCCTTCTCACCCCTTCATCCTCAGTGGATCTTCTGCTCTGGGGAAGGTGGAAGCCTCCTTCTTCAGGTACCACTCGGTCAAAGACACCAAAGTATCTGCCAAAGTCCCTTTGAGTACAACACATCACAGTAGAAGATGCTCCACAACTAGTGCCCAGCATGTCACATGTTGATGTACAGATGATGAGGTGCTCAGAGCCTCCTTGCCCCTTTCTGTCCAGGTGAGCAGATGAGAACTAGTTCATTTGCTGTGACTGTCAATCTATTACAACTTCCACTCTAAGCAAATCTCAAGATCTTGTGCCTAAATGTTGTGGCTCACAGTCACCAGCTTTAGTTATTAATTCCGTGGTAGGTGAAGCCAAGAGATACATTTGGTTATAGAAGATTTAACAGAGGTTATATTTATTAACCCTTATTTAATCACCTCAGCCAAGCAAACAGCTTTGATCAACAGCACAGAGCTGTAGTTCAATATTTACAACTTGCATGAAAATATGGCATTTAATCTAATCAGGCTGGCCAGTGCTGAACATGCCACATTAAATGTTTGCTCTTCAAACCTGGCGTTCATTCATTCTGTCATTCTAATTCCCAAACCCAATTTGAAAATAGTTTGCATTGCATGCTATCTTGCAGCTTTATGTGTTTGCCTTCTAAACACAGGTTAAATGACCTTGTCTTGTGAATGTGACATTGTTAAAATCAAAGAATAAATGCAACAGTGTTATCTGCTATAAAAAAAAAAGCCCCCAAACCCTAATGCGTTGCTAACAGAGAAAAACCAAAATACCTCTCTAATTTGCTACCAAAAGTAGTCTTGTTTTTTGCTCCTCAGCAGAATGTAAACACTTTGTGTCCTGACTGTAAATTTTTCTCTACCCACACTAGTCAAATCTTTTAAACAGTAGATTCAGTGATGAACAAACAAATGGAAAGACAGCAAAAATAAACAGTGTAAAGCTAAAGCCTCTAAAAAAAAATTAAAATGACAGTGTAAAACAAAGCAGGGAAGCCTGTCTCTAATCTCACACAAACCTGTTCCAGTAAAGCAGGAGTAATTCTAATGCTCTGGAAGCAGGTAGGATGGGAGAAATGAGATCACAGTCAAAGCATTATTTCCTCATTTCTTCTTGGGTTTCTCACACTGGAACTGAGACAGCAAGGAAGAAAAAATGCAGCTGTATTCAAAAAAACCCCAAAACCAAACCAATAAACCAAAGCAAACCAGCAAAACCCCAACAAACTAAAAGACAAAAACAAACAAGCCAAACAGAAAGCCAAAACCAACCAACCAAACCCAACCAACCGAAACAACAACTACAACAAAACCCAAACAATTCTCCTCGCTAACCTGGAGAAAGTTTTATTATTGTAAGTTGCAAAACCCCAGAATATTCATAAAATGGTATCACAAGCGCAGAACTAATCAGAAATTAATGTTAATTTTAAAATGTATGTATAGAAAACATTTCTAGAGGCCTTTTTCTACATATAGAGATGTCAGCATTAATATAAAACTTGTTTCCTTCCACTACACTACGTCCTGCTGCCTCACTCCCTGTTGTTTCCTTTTGGCATACATATATATATGTGAGTATACACCTACCACATTTCATAAGTGGTTCTGAGGGGAGAATATCAATATCGTAGGCAGGACAAGACAAGGATAATGGTTATGTACCAGACTACACATTGCACAAAGAAAATTAAGTGCCTTGTCCATATTCACAAAGCCAGAGCAAACAACAGCCACCCAGACACTGATTCACCTGCCCTAATGTAGAAACCTGGAAGCTAAATTCTGGCATCAGAGCTACTCAGCCTCAGTTCCTCTTATGGCCACTGGAGAAAGGAGAGCAGTTTAAAGCAGCTTTCAGCTCATCTGAAAATAAGACTCTTTTTGAAGGTCTAATTCTCTCCATCCACTATAAAGGCAGCACAGGGCTTCCAGTTCAGCCGTAGCTAAATGTATACACTTAGGTGATATGGAGCCAGCCAGACACCCTGATTCCTGTGCTGTCTATTAATATATCCAAATACAAGTTCTATCCGTGTTGCACAGAGGGAGAACTAAGGACTTTGGTTAACATCCCTGTGTATTCTTCCATCTCTTCCATTGGTACTTCATTTTTTCCCTTCCCTCCACTTACAAACTACCTGACTGCTAAACACGATGAACTATTTTATTGTTAAGCATTTAAGAAGAGATAAATGATGGTTTGAATGTTAATGCACCAAGGTAGATCGGAATCTTAGCAGTGTTAAATGGTTTCTGAGCCACTAGAGCATAGCATCAGTGCTATAAAGAAGCACTCCCTGATGGATTGTTAGCAATACTCTAACTCTTTTCAGGACAATAATATTGACTTCACATTAGATAAACATGAATCTCCTAAACAAGAGGTGAATACACAGGAATCAGCCTCTTCTTCGTGTCTAGCAGCTAAAAGGCAGCGGGACACACTCTATAGAGTTTAATTTTAACTGTAATTAGCTTTTGCAGTGAAGTGCAGTAAGGTAAAAAATGAAGCACAGTGTCGCAACACGGGACTAAGGAGAGAATGGAGGAGGTCACACTCTTTACCTTGACAACTTTTGCTTTTCACAAAACCCCCTTATTAGTAAAGCACAGACATCCAATGGCCTTCATGTTTCCAAGGGGGCAGTTGTGTGGGAGAAAAAAAAAGATCAAAGCCAGTGATGTAGTGTGTTGGTGGCTGTGAGATGCTCAAACTGGATGTTGAGGTGACAGGAGAAAGGACAGTCTTTCCTCTTTCCCTGTAGACCACAGATTCTGAAAACCTCATGCAGTGGCTCAGACAATTTGTTTAGCATTTACCAATTGGAAACACATGCCTTATGACCCCAGCAGAAGCCAGGAGAAGCAGTGAATTTTTTCCCTTTACAGGTACAATTTTCTGTCTGCTAATGAGAAACGGACTAAATTCTGTCAATCAATACATAAACCCAGACAAAAATACACCACTGCCAAGATGATGAACAAAATGTAAGACAAAACCACGCAAAGAGTAGGGGAAGCTTTTAGAATTTCATTTCCAATAATTATTAGAGATGAATCTTGTATAAAGTTATCATCTGAAAAAATATATTTTTTAATTTAATTTTAAAATTTGATTTTAAAATCAAAGATTTTTTAATTCCTCTGTTGTTTAGCATTAGAGCAGCAAGTGTCTGGAAAACAAATCTGCTTCTTGCTGGAGAAGTAAACCTAAATCCCTTCCAAGTTAGAATGGTAAGGAGCTTCCATGAATTAGATGTGTCACAGAAGAGACCAGTTTTTTGTGGCTGTAGATGTCTGCTGCATTTTGATTCTGCACTGGTCATTTCCATACTGGACATTGCTTCAGGTTATTAATGCTCCAACTGAATTGATTAACAACTTGGAAACTTTTGGCAAACACTGATTTGGTTATTATTGTAATTCTAACAGTAAAATCCAATCTTCTAATGCTCTTGCTAACATGAAAGTTGTCTCTAAAATACAAGAATGTGGGAGCTAGAAATCCAGAACTCGAGGGGATCATTTACTCTCAGTCCTGCCACTGCTTAACTCTGGACAGAAGTTACAATTTCTTGCCACAGTCTGTATCATTCCAAGAGAAAACACGGCTGGAAAGGGTGTCAAGAGGCAGGCTAATCCACACCCATGCTCCAAGCCTGAATCAGCTCCCCCCAAACTCTTTTTGACAATCATTTGTCTAAATCAGTCAGCATAGTCTCTTATTTCAAAGATTAAAACTTTATATTAATAATATTTTTTTTAAATACAAAAACTTTTGCATGAAGTCACTAAACTAGGCTGAACTCCTATGCATACTGAGCTTCCATTCACACTCTCAGCGTCTAGAAGCTCACTGCAAAATCCTTTTCACAGAAAAACTGTGATGTAGTTAAAATATTCACTGGTTCCACATCTTCTCCAGACTCCACTCGGGTTTCATTTCAGTCTAACTTTGAAAAAGTGGTAATAGATGTATCCAGATTTTATATACTTTGTCTACAGGTACCTTACCCCACAGATCTCAGCCCCAAATACAACAAAGCAAGATAAGGGTGACGTGAGAAATAAAACAAAGTTAAAACCTGATAATTTAAGTTTTACCTTTCTCTGGAAATTGGAAGGTTTCCTCAGTATTATTTAGTTACTCTAGAGAAAGACATGGAGTTGACAAAGCAAAACAAAGCTGTGTTTTCAAATGCTTGTCCACAAAGTCATGATTTCTTTCAGAACTTGAGTGTAGAGAAAAGATGAGCAATGAGCAAATTTCTTAAAGTTTATTTCAAAGTTTGTCCAAAATGTGCTACCAGTTTCATTGGAGACTTAGAGGCCAAGTGCTTCTTCGTGTCACTACTGATCTAGTCTCCCACTTCTGCATCACAGTTGTTGGGGGAGCTTTGCCATTATCTGCATGGCTGCTGTGGAAGATCATGGAATCATCAAATGGATGGGGTTGGAAGGGACCTCTGGAGATCAGTGAGTCCAACCCCCCTGCCAGAGCAGGGTCACCCAGGGCAGCCCACACAGGAACAGAGCCAGGGGAGGCTGGAAAGTCTCCAGAGCAGGAGACTCCACAGCCTCTCTGGGCAGCCTGTTCCAGGCTCTGTTACTCTCCCAGGGAAGAAGTTTCTCCTTGTGTTAAGCTGGAACTTCTTGTATTCCCCCTTGTGCCCATCACCTCTTCTCCTGTCACTGGGCACCACTGACAACAGCCTGGCCCCTTCTCCTTGACACCCATGTTTGCAGAGATTTGTCAACATTCATCATATCCCCAGATGATCAAAGGGAATTTTCCATCCAGACAAAAGGAAAAAATGAAAGAAACCAGACCCTAAAAATATAAATAATTATTGAAAAGTAGATATACTTATGCCATGCCAGTGATAGGAGAATCTCAAAGATGTTTAAAAACCACTTTGTAATGGCTTGGGAATATAGATTATTAAAGCATGTAAAAATATAGTACATGTAATAGAATCCTATACCTATTATTAAATATTGATGCATACATTCAGCTGTGCTTTAAAATAAATGTCCCCTGATATTTATTTCCTCATTACATTGCTCAGAAGTATTTTCCAGAATATTATTTTACATTATATTAGGCCATACCCTCAGCTAGGATAAATCAGTATCATCCCATCAGCTTCAAATGAGCTGCACATAGTTTAAACCAGGAGAAAATCTAGCCAATTTTCTTCATCATTTTACAGACAAAGCCCCTGCATGCAGCACAGAACGTGTGTTTGAACAGGAAGAAAAGTAAGATTTTGGGTGGACGAGCAGCGAGGAAAATCACTAGCTTTTGGATATTGCAGATTTAAGGGTTATATGAGAAGCTTACGAGCTCTCAGACCTGACTATATTGCTTGGAACCTGGACCAGGATAGACATGATGAAGAGGTTTAGCAGTGTGCATATTAGAAATTGGAGTAAGCTGCAACCATGCAATAAAAATTATAGCAGACAATAGCATATAAGGATTTTACGAAGCATTGGAAGCATCCAAAAGAGCTCATCTCAAGTTTTACTTGCAAGTAAATTAATAACTTGAAGCAAGTTTTCTGCTTCTCCAGGTTGTTTTTTTTTTACTTTTCTTCCAGACCATCAGTTTTGGCTTAAGATATGGTTCATAAAAATATATCTGGAAACTCTTTAATGATTCATTAAGTGTTTTGAACAACATGAACAATGACTTAGGTTTTTATTATAACCTGCTTCCCACTCAGCACAACCCCATTTTTCCCAGTGGAGGGGAATGGGGAGAGGGATTGTTCTCCAGCATAACAGAAAAGAGGAGCAGATCTCGAGATTCATCCAGTCACAAAGCAGTTGGATGAGAGTTGATACCAAGCAAAGAGGTCACCTTGCTCTAAATGCAGGCCTGCAGCCTGCGTTGCCTTTTTCACAGATTCAGGAAAATATTAAACAGGAAAATAGGCCTGGAAGGAAGATGCAATTGTTAGAGTTCTGCTAATTCAAGTCATCTCAGAAACAGTGAAAATGGACCTCAGTTCCCTGAGAACTAGAAGATGGGCTGTTCCAGGAAGGGAAAAGGTTGAAGCAAATGATGAAAGAAAGACAAAGAGCTGGGAAGGGCCTCAGATACTGCTTTGCCTTTTCTCAGGAGCAGGGGCAAAGCTGACTAGAGAAGGGCATCCCACACAATCCAGTCCCCTCACAAGGACTGCAAACAGTTGCTGATTGCATTCCTCAGGATGCTGGCTAAGACTGAGTAGGCAGCTGGACATGGCTCTTTACTGTCTTAGAGTAACCTGAATAAGACAGCTAGAGTTTCCTGACTGGAGATGGCCATGCTTTGGGTCGAACCTGGACCAGGTAAAACACTTTCACCAGAAAAACAAGAGAGAAACAAAAAACTACTCTTCAAGGGACCTACCAGCTGACTAAATATCCCAGGGCACCACTGACAAGAGCCTGGCCCCTTCTCCTTGCCCCTCACCCTGCAGAGATTTGTGACCATTCCTCAGCTCCCCTCTCAGGCTTCTCCTCTCCAGGCTGAACAGCCCCAGGGCTCTCAGCCTTTCCTCAGCAGAGAGATGTCCCAGTCCTTGAATTATCTGCACAGCTCTCCTTTGGACTCTCTCTCTATTATTTCCCTGTCTCTCTTGACCTGGGGAACCCAGAACAGGAGACAATTCTCTAGGTGTAATCTCACCAGTGCAGAGTAGAGGGTGAGAAGAACCTCCCTGGACCTGCTGGCCACACTCTTCTTTAGGCACCCCAGTGTTTCCAGCAGTTGCACTTAAAAAGAAGGAACCTTAATTTTTTAACTGCACTTTAAAAAGTGCCACTTTTGATACCTTCTGTCTGCTACTTAACAGATTGTCTTCTGTGCCCAGAAGGTGCAGCTCAGCCTTCCCAGGCCGTGCTTGCCAAGCCCCTGCTCCCTCCTGCAGCATCCCACCCCACCGGCCCTGCTCCCAGATGCTCACACCGCACCGGCGTGAACCGAAGGCGTAGGAGCCACTTTTCCATCTGCTGGATCCCTGCATTGCCAAAATTCTTCTCCTCACCAGTGTGCACGTTGCTTCTGACACCAAAAGCATACCGCCCTTTGCACAGCACAGGAAGGTTGAAACTGTTGAGGGGAAGCTGGTTTTTCCTCCAGTGCTATTGCTCTTTTGTCTTTAAAATTATTTTGCTGCTTAAGGAAGAACCTGACTAGTCCAAGGAAGGCTAGGTGCAAAACCAGGAGCAAAAAGAGTGTCTTGTTTCTAGACAATTAAATGGATGTCATGTGGCACAATGTTCTGAAATATCACGGGAGAGCTTCACAGTTTTAGTCCTCAATATATTTTTTTTCCCAGTAATGAAACTATTGCACCCCAACTTGTCATGATGAAGTTACAGAAAATATACTTAAATATTTACAAACTAGGCTATTTACAGACATTCTTCATTTCTTGTATGGCCATTTTGAAGTTACAACTGTTCTATCTCAAATGCTTGATGATCCATCTCAGTAGGAGATCCTGGATTTTATTTACTGATGGTATTTCCACTCTTTTGTTGTTGAAAAGACAACCCTGAAGGGCTTAAGGAAGGAAAAGTAACTGAAAAAGAGTAGAAAGAAAAATGTGTTAACATCTGCTTTACAGACAGGGAACTGAAGAGCAGAGACTGAACAATGCAGCCAACTTTGCATGGAGATTTAAGGCAGAGATGGGAAGCAAATGCAGACCTCCTCCTATGGACACATCCCATGGGTTTTGAGAAGAGATGAGCCCTAGAGAGCATCTTTCCTAACCAGCCATGATCCGTTTGAGCTTTTCAGAGAAGTGCAATTGAACTTGGAGCTTTTAAGAACATCCTCTCCAGTTTGACACCAGTAAAAACAGCAGAAATACTCTGGAGAAAGAGAAAAGGGAGTGCAACTCTGCCTAACCCTATCCCTAATTCTGGAGCGGTTCCGTTTGAGCTCCAGCCTGAGGTTAGAGTTGACTGTCATTGCATTCTATTGCACAGGGATATCACACAGTGTACATTTTTTTCCTTAATTGTCTGTGTGTCCTGGAAGCTAAGTCATAGGTGATTTAGCCTCTAGTGAGTGTTGTTAGTGCAGCATATTACACACTTGGCTAGCCCCAGTTCTTATTCATGGCTTTTTCTTTTTATTTTCAAGGATTAGACTAAACCACGCAGAGAGGGTAGGTAAGAATTTTTATTCTCTTTCATACTGCTGTGCTTGGAGATATGCAGTGGAGAAACAAATTAACACCAAAAAAAAAGAGTCAAATTGTAGAAGCTTCACATTTTTACGTAGATGCTCGAGACTAAAATGGAATATACAAGGAGGATGAACCCTTCAGCTCCTTTGAGTTTACATCTGTGTCATGCTTTATGGATTGGAGAAAATTTTGCAAGGGTGAAGATGAGGAATGGAGCTGTGAAATTCAATTGCTATGCTTTGCAAAATTTGGGAATCTGTGCTGACTATCTAATAATACAAAACCTACCGACTGTCTCATTTTCCCTTCTGCCAAAGACATGATTTTTCTCTTTTCCTGAAATAATTCCTTCCTATTATTCAAAATAACGAAAACCTTCGGACCTTTTCATCCTCGGAGCAAAGAAACCTTTCTTCAAAGCCTATAAGAGATCTAAGAGAATAGTTTTTTAGAAAATTTGAAAATCTTAAACTTGCTTTTTTGACTTTGGCAGATAAAAATCCATCATTTCACGATAACTTTTTTGGCTGATGCGGGGTAAAACAGGATATGATTGGAACTGAAAGCTATCCAGTTTTATTTATCCCTGCTTCTCTGATTTAAAATGAAGCCTGGCTGTGTGCAGATGATAACTGTGAGCAAAGGTTGACATCAATTGGAGCTGTAGGACGAGCTGTCTCCATGTGGGGGAAAATATCACTTTTTTTAAAAGCTGCTGAGTGACACTGACAAAATAGACAAGGCAGGCTAGATCAATGACATAAAAATAGTTGTCATCTAATGATTAGTGAACTACTGCTCATAATAATCTCCTTCAATAGACTCCTCTGAGGATAATGGTTGATTATTTGAACACATCATAGCGTTAATTATGGCTGGGCTGAATTTTACAGTCTAATTTGTATTTTTACAGTATGTGACATTTGAAAGCCTGAGGTAATTTTCAGTATCTTATTAGGTGTTTGAAATTCAGTTTGTAGCTTTTGCTTCAAACAGCAGCCTTTTAATTTAGTACCTCTTTAGCAGAGTGGGCTTGATATGGAATAATCATTAGGGCAGTAACCACATCTATAGGATAGGAAGTCTCATGGGAAGGTGTCTATCAATTTTCCCCTTAAAAGAAAAAAGGTATTAACAGTCATAAATCTAGTTCAGCTCTTTTTTTTTTTTTTTAGCTGCAAAACAGAGAAGATTTATCTGACAGGAACCCGGGCTATCCTTAAAATCCTCTAAACTATGGATGAATAAACCAGTTCAAGTAAAATACTAACCCAGTTATACATTGAAGACATATAACCTTATACATCACAAGAGCTCAAAGCAGTTAACAAAAATTAATCTCATCTATTCATCTGTCTTTCTCTACACCCATTCCTGTAGGGTATGTCCAATGAATTGTGGTATTTGCACAGCACAAAATCAAGCCTCACTGTTCACTCTTGAGATCAAGAGCTATTACCCTCTACCCTGTACAAAAGGCAAGAGACAAGTGGGGGGTTTGTCTCACCTCAGTTCGGGTGTCTGCAGTAAGTCACTCTCTTCTTCCTTTAGGAACAGTAATGAGAAAGAGGCACTGGTGCCTTTTAGCTGCTGCTTTTAGGACCAGCTGGCCTGTGCTTGAGGGGTGTAGGCTCTCGCCTGACTGAAATGGGAGTCCAGAGGACTGGATCAAATGGAGGTGTAAGGTGAATCCCTACTGCTGGTTTATTCATCCCAGATAGGCTCCAAACAGGGAATCTCGGTCCATTTTTGAGTTTTCTGCTGAGAAACACTAGTTTATGACATTTACTCTCCAGTTTGTACTAGAACTGTCAGTGCCAAGAGCAAAAAGTCTGCTCTCTGGAAATCTGCATACTCAAGCATTCGGTGTTTTACTTTGAATAATCTTTTTGACATTTCTTGAATCCAAAACTCTACAGCAGAACTATTAAAAGTCTCCTGTGACAGATCTGAACTGGAGGATTCGGTGACAGAAGATTTACTGATCCTCTTCTGCTGCAGGTACTCTGGGCTCATAGCCACAGCATTGGTTATAATCTCTTTTTGCATGAGAGCACAGAATAGATTTAATGATAATGGGATATGTTCCTAGTTAGGGCTGGTAGTAACTCATAGTCACTTTGCAGCTATCTATGCACTTACCTCTAAATCATCACAGTGTCTCCAGCTTTCAAAACAAAGCTGGTTTTAAACAACATTACATCAAATGATAAGAAATGGAGAAGTGATAAACATCTACTTCTTGGTTTTTTTTCTTTTCTGAGTTAGCTACTTTATATATTCCAGTTATAACTATTTTGGGTGGCCTGTAGAATAGATAATGAGCAGCTGGAATGTGAAAGGCAGTTGGAACTGCAAGACTGTGAGGTGAAAAGTAGAGTGTTTTTCTTTAGATTAACACTGTAAATACAAGCAATGCTTCTGATAAACAATCTTCATCTATTTTGATCGTATGTAAAAATAACCTCTTAAATACACAGAAAAAACTACCAGAGAGAGGGTGCACAATTAAAACAGAACTCATCATAATTCTTCACTTTCTTTTAGTTATCATCATGTCTTCCTTGTAGGCTATGCTTCTTTCTCTGAAAACAGATTAGCTACTTTTTAATTGGATTGGGTCCAATGGGCTCAGACTGATTTGCTTCAATTGCACTTTGAGGAATCACAATCATTTCCCATTACCACTGAAATAATGCCCTTTGGTTCTATTAATTAGAGGTGGGATTGGTAACACCTCTTACTACTCACATTGCCCAGCTGAGTGACCAAGGGTTTAGCGAACAACGGACGGTGTCTGGGCACAGAGATGTAGGATTCACTTTACCCCACTGCTACCAACCAGTCTTGGTTGTGTTACTAAATTTGATTCATTTGCTGAAATACTTTTCCTTCTGGAAATTCTCCATATTTGCCTCAAACAGATTTTTTCTTCCTAAAGGAGACTACCAGGCTTCATTCAGTACAGAGGAGGAAACTGCTCAAGGAACCAACTTACGTGGACCCATCTAATGAAGACCTCTCCTGTATTGCTAACGTTGCAGGTAATTAGTACAGGCAAGCAAGGGCTGAGCTGAGGATTATAGGAACACAAAGGATAGCTCTTAGATTTCATGAGATAGAGAAGTTCTGGAAATGAAGCACGACCAAAATGTTTTCAAGAGAGGTCACTTTCTTGGTGCCTGATCTGAGATTTTTGGCAACTGGAACAGGCTCCCCAGAGAGGGTGTGGAGTCTACTCTGGAGGCTTCCAAGCCCTGTCTGGATGCATTTCTGCCTGATCTGCTCTAGGTCTGTCCTGCTCTGGCAGGGGGGTTGGACTTGATGAGCTTCAGAGGTCCCTTCCAACCCTTACCATGCTGTGATACTCAACAGGCTGCAGAAGGACTAGACAGCTGCTTCCTAAGATACCACAGCTTAACTTGACCTCCTCACTAATTTGTTGGTGTTGTTTGGTTGGGTTTTTTTTGTTTGCTTGCTTGTTATTATTGTTGGTTTTGTGGATAAATATTTATATACCAGCAGAATGTAGGGAGGTGACCATACAAAGGTTACAATGCTCTAGCCCTCAACTTATACAGTTCCTCTAAATGAAGGCTGAGGTCATGCAGTTGAATACCTGTAAATTAAAGTCAAGTTTCTGACAGAAATGAAAGACATTTAGATTATTTTCACATCCTCACCTCATAACATTATGGCTTGCTCGATATCTTGAGGAAAGAGATACGTTTCTTTCAGCAGTGTCTGCCTAAAGGTGATTATAGCTTACCATTTATATTGAATATTGTGCTTCATACCTGCATGCAAGATAGCAATACATTTCTCAGCCTATGCATCCACGTATTTGCATATGTCTGAGGTTACACTGCTACAGTTTGGAATCCCTTTTGTTTTGCTTCCTTTAAATATTCTGTCTAGCAATTCTGTTGACAAGAATATTGAAGGGGAAAAATTATGTGAATATTAAAGAGCACTTTTTAAGCGTATTTGGGATGTAGAACTACTTAGCAATACAGTTAGATTCTAAAATTATACATCTCACGTAACCAGGGAACAAAAACCTCCCGTGTGATGTCTGTTGCCATTTAAATGTTTTTAAATTTGAATGCCAGGTATGTCAATAACCTCCTTAATCAGAGATATTTGCAGAAACAATTCATGAGCTCTCTGAAAAAACCCAAGAAATTCTGCAAAAATGTCAGCTCTCAAGGGCAGTATTACAGAGAAAAAAAATAAAAATAGAGAGACAAATGTATGATTTATTGATAATTACTAAGACATCTATATAATTCAACTCAGGAACATTTTTCTAGAGAGGGAAAAAAAAGAAAAGGTTTCAAACCCAAAGTCCAGTGCAGTTCATCAACAAATTATCCAAGTGTCTTCGCCAGTAGGCAAATTCATTCCAATTTCTTTCAATAGAAAAGCTCTAGGATGCAAATCTTTTAACATCTCTAATGAAGAAGCAAGGCATCCACATGTCAATCATGTGGAAGATGTTCAGTGTGTTGAGGCCACAGAATTAGATACTGGGAAAGCTCCTGGGAAGCATTCCTTCCATGAAGGTCAAGTATGAAAAACACAGCCACATTTTCCAAATCTCTTCTGCCTGCCCTTTGCACCCCAGGACCCTGCCATCCAGCTGTAACTCACATCTGGAGTGAAGCTATGTCACGAGAGCAAGATGTTTCAGCAAGAGAGAAGCGTGTCTCCAATTAGCAAGAGAGAAGTAAGTTTATCTCTGAGCCTCTAATCACGAAACTCATGAAGATCAGGATATTAAAAAATGGGCTTTCAAAGAGAACTATTTGTTTTTTTAAGACCTCTTAATTCAATTTATGATTCCAGTGCTAAACTGAAAAGGTTAATATGGTAACATTGACTGCTGTGGATATTGATAGCAAGCTGTACATTCTCATTTCAATTTATTCCCCCAGGTAACCTGATTATTACTATTATTAAATCGCAGGCTTTATTGGGATTTTTTTAACTGTTCTCTCCATAAAATTAGCTAAAAAGCAGTTATAAAAAATATTACTGAGTTTTCTTCACGTCTGTTCTGTTACTGCTGTCTTACAAAAGTGACGTGTATTTTGGAGCTCCCACAAATTTCTTTGTATTGCCTGGGTTTCCATGACAATAGACAAATGAGGACATTCTTCATCACAGCAGATGGGAGGCTACAGACAAATCTGAAAAGCTGTACTTGATACAACCTTTCTGTACAAACTGCTACCACCAAGTCTGTTCTGGGAAGTTATTAAACTTGGTTGGATAAGAGCAGTAAAATTGAAGTGATAGAGGAGGACAGATCCATGGCAGGAAAAAGAGGAGCTAGGAGCATTTTTATACAATGATTTAAAACATAGAATCAGAAAGTTCAGCATTGGAAAGGACCTCTGGAGATCATCGAGTCCAACCCCCCCTGCCAGAGCAGGGTCACCCAACAAGATATTAGACTATTGGGATCTTGGTTTTAGACTAGTCAAGGATGTTGGTTTTTCACATGTGAAGTTACTACTGCAGCACCCACCTTGGCTGGGGAGGAATCCCTGCTGTTGGGTGGGAGAGAAGTGGGGCAGACACGCTTCTCCAGCAGGTGCCTTTCCAGTCAGTGTTTCAGATCCCTCCAACTGGTGCCTAGGGACCAGCTGTACCTCTCAGAGGTGAGCATGACACTGCAGTGTCACAGTCACTTTCCATGCCTCAGAGGAGCGGTTAACACTGGATTGATCTGAACAAACAGAATGGTTTTCAAAGGAGAAACTGAGAAAGCCTCAAAGCCCCCTACATTTTGAGACAGAGACTGAGGTATTTGAGCTCAGTAGTGAAATGGATGTTTCCTTTCCAGTCACGAGCTTCAGAACCTGAACAGCTGCATATAAAAATGGACAGAAACATCTCCTAATACTCATTGTCCATTCCTCCTGAATGGATCATTGGGAGAAGGCTGGCCTGTGCACATCACTGCAGGCCTAGCCTAACTGCTTAGGGTGGGGTGGAATCATGAGAGGTAATCTACACTATAGGAAGCAGTGCTACAGACACTGATAGAACAAAAAATCTTTCTCCTCTTTTTTTCCCACTGATTACCTTCCTTTCCCCAGCCTCCACAGCAGTGCTTCAGCTCTTAGGCCAAGGCACTTCTTTCAGATGATGTTGGTTCTACTTCTTAGGAGGATAACCCAAATACATGCTACAAGCATGATAAAAGCTAAATTATTTGGGATTTGATCAGCAAGTATTAACTACACTCACACGCATGGATACCTATTAGGTATTTTCCTTTGCTCTTAGGATACATTGAGGACGCTGAGAAAGCAGTGGACCTACACTATGCTGTGAAAAGCACTCTCTCTTAAGAGGTACTACAACTTAAATCAGGTGGAAGCAGGGAAATAAGAGGATAGTAACACGGACCCTTACAAAACCCAAAGACCAAAGAAGTATAAAAGTAAATAAACAAACAAATAAAACCCCATGATGTATAAAATATTCAAATAGAACTAGACTTTCCTAGCAATAGTTTACTGAAACACATTTTTGGAGAGAATAGGGTAAACCACTTCTTATTTAATACAGGACAGGGAATTAGGGACTATGTCTGGACTGTATCTGATGTTCCCATCCAGGAGCAAACACTATTTCCCAGGCGCTGGAATGGCCTGCTATATATTGCAGTGGGACCAAAGAAAAGATTAGTCCTTTCCCTACAGAAAACTTACACCAAGAAGCAATGTCATGGTTCAAACATTTAGAAGCTGCCAGAAATGGATACATATGACCAGCACAGCCTGTTTACAATGCTCACATATAAGACAGTCACCCTACCTTCATATTTCTATTTATGTTCTATTTTATAATCTCCACCTATGACTGAGATATCAAAGATTAAGAGGTTCAGTTGTCCATATAAAGGTAAGCAGAAGACTGTTTCACCTAGCCACCTAGCCTCTTCCATGCCTCCTCCTTGCACAAAGCACAGACCCTGTGCTTTTCAGAGATGAAGAGAACAAGACTACAGAGACTGAAAATAGGTACCAAGGCATTTCCATGCACATCACTTGTAAATAATATGTTTAGAGGAAAAGTTTTTGTTTGTTTCTTTGTTTTTCTCGTGATGCTGTTCTCATTGGTTTTGATGCTGCATGCACTTATCGAATTTACAGAGTAATTTCATGGTTGTTAGTAGAGATGAGATAACCCTGATAGGAAAAAAAAAGGAATGCTGAGGAAGCTCGGTCCAAATGCTGAATATTATCTAACCATTTATAAAGTTCTGATTTTATACTTTCCAGTTGCTTGTAAGTGTTATCCTTTAGAGCTTAATCGACTGATTCCCCTGCTAGCTGGATTAGATTGCCTTCAGAATGAACTGTGGAAGAGGAGCTCTGGCTTTTGTGTCCAAGTTTAGACCATGCTGTAGCCTTCTTAGATATGCCTGGTGAATGTCTGTTTGAAGAATGACCCATCTGATGGGGAAAAAGAATGACCCATTAAAGAGGTGACCGGAGGCTTGCCTTGGGGGTGATAACCCTCTATCATCTTCCTCTCCCTTTACTACCTTGTAGGAAGAATCAGACAGAGAATTGTTAAAACTATCAGCCCCAACCTGACAGCCTCGTCTTGTTAACAGCTGGTTTGAAGTCTGTGAACCATGCACGTAGCCATTCTTTGGCCTTTAGTGATGTGGTACAATGTCAGAAAAGCCTCCTCTGGTGAAGGAGTGAATCAAAAAAAAGCCCTTCCTCCTCTCCTTCCCTTTAGGGTGTCCTCACACGCAACTATGAAACCGAAAAGTAGAGTAGCAGACTGGATTTGCATGGGGAGTGAGCATCAAAAGACCACCCACACAACTCCTCTCCTTTTTTATCTGAGAACCATCATTCAACAGGACTTCAGGAAGGAATTGCCTGTTTAATGCCTTAGATTAAATTATTGAATCCCTAGCAATGATTGAGACATGTAGGTAAGGTGCTCGTCCAATGGTGTGTTGACACATCTGGAACAGCTGGGGAAACCCTGTCATCTCTCCCCTCAAGCTGTTCTGGTGATCCAGCAATATCATGGCTGTGTTACTGATCACTTGCAAGATCTGGGTTTCATCAGGTCTCACAAACCTCAACAGCCATTACCTGCCCGATCCCATCAGAAAGCAGCTTTGAAAAATTCCCATTTCTGTGCATAAGAGGCTGTTCCTGACAGCTGAGCTGCCTCCCAGCACACGCACCAGCCTGCTGCACGTTACTGCCCCCACTTCTTAGCAATTCTGCCTTTCAAGATCCCTTCCACCCCCTACCATTCTGTGACTCTGCGATTCTGTTATTCTGCAATTTGAAAGTACCTGCCTAGAGTTATCAGCTGGATGGAAGATGACTTCAGCATGCATTTTTATTAAGTGATGTGAAGAGGAAGCGATTAATTCAGCCATCGAGATTAGCAATAGTGACTGCGCTACTCAAGGCGACATCAAGGATCTCTTCCTCCCCAAGAGCCTGGCGAAGACAGCCATGTGGAACTTGAAAGACTCTTTTACATCTTTAAGCAGACTTGGGTTTTCCTTTTGTGAGC
>VWZY01011574.1:139023-162765 GCA_013399075.1 Chloroceryle aenea | reverse complement strand
TTATTTATCCTGGGAAGCCCGCAGCGGAGCTCCAGACTCGAGCTGCTCTGTGGAAGCTTTCTTGGTGCATTTGGGCAGGGAGCCAAAGTATGCAGTTTAAAGGAAATGTTTAATAAAGACACAGGAGCCTCAAACTGTTTATTTTTCCTCGCAGAAAGGTGGAGAGACGATGTCCCTGGAAACTGGCTGCTGGGCCAGGCGCAGGCCGGGAGGCCAGGGGCCGAGCTGGGGCGCAGGCCGTGGCGGCCACGGGGCTGAGAGAAGAGGCCTCTCGCTTCTCCCTNGCTGTGAGCGCTGTGAGGAAGTCACAGCGAACTAAACAATGACCTTATAGGAAATCAATTAATTAATAATAGATAGGATGCAGGAGCAGGGTTGCAACGGGGTTTGCCGAGTTAGCACAATAAGAACACGACTGGATGTAGAACTCTCTACGCCTCTTTAGTCAGTGTTAACATGCCAGTGTGAGCGGCCTGAGCGAGGGCTGCAGCTCTGTGGCTGGAGAAGCTCCAGCGTGTCTCTCCAGGGCTGCTGTCCTCAGGGTTTCTGGACGCCCTGTGTGTCCTAGTGCTGTCTGAACCAAAACACTGGTGAACAATGGTCTTGCCGAATTTTAAACGTAAAAGATTTTGTGTTTGCAAGAAGGGAAGTTGCAACCAAACTAACGAGGATACAGAAGCACAGAATGTTGCTGTTTAGAGGCAGCAGCAACGGCACCCGAGGCGTACGGCCGTTAAGTGAAGCCTTCCCTTGCCCTCTGACAAAGCCCCTCTCAGACTGGCACTGTTTGCCCCGCAGACTCTGCACCACCTCTGTATCCTTAGTCATACTCCGAAGCTGCACTAAAGCACAGTCCATGCAGAACTCTTCCCAAAACTAATTCTGAAGCCCATTTATTCCTAAATAGGGCTAAACTGTACACGAACCCTGAAAAGAAACTGGCCAAGAGCACAGAAGTATGATTTTAAAAATTATTTCAGGAGGAAGCATGATCCTGTTTCTAAGATCCTTGGCCAAAAAGAGTATGAAATTAATGGTATTAAGTGCCTAAAAATACTCCCGAGGATCTGGGACTTGGAACAAGGGCCTGGCTTCTATTCCTAGCTCTGCCACAGACTTGCTGTCTGCACTGAAGGACCAGCCAGAAGTGCCCAAAACCTAAGGCATATAGGGGTGGACTTCAGATCTCACTCCTCCACTTTTTGTCCTATTTTCCCAGCCTGTTGAATGGGAACGATAGAAACTGGCCGTGAGGGAGCAGAGCACCTCCGGCGCAATGTGGTTCCTGACGCCCAGCCAGCGGCTGCGTGCAGCACCATGAAACTGCGTCCATCTCCAGGGCATTGCCGATTGCGCTCGCTTGCCCTTTGCTTCCTTTCCTATTTCTGTGGAATTAACTCTTAGAGTTCAAAAAGTCATCAGGTCTGACCAGTTATGATTAAAAAATTACTTAACTGCTGGGAAGGTGTGCTCTCCCTCTCAGCAAAGATAGCACCTCCTTGCACTGGCCTCCTGGTTGCTGGCAACTTTTCTAATGTAAGGATGGTGAAGTCCAATACCATGCAAAATTCAGTATTAAATGTCTATCTTAAACCCACCAAACAGGAGAGATAGGCATCCCGAAAATGCAGTCCTTAACTAGCTTCTACCCCTAGAAAATCCTGCAATATTCACCTTTTCATACATTATCTAGGAAAATTATTTCATCATTTAAAGATGATTTATGGGTCTTTCTCACCCTGCTTTAATGTTATCCCATTAACTACGGTAGCCATTTCTAGGTGAAATGCAATACAAAAAAGGACTTAAACTGCAGAAGTTTCTAAAATTTGAACAACTTCCTGGCTGTGGGATGCACAATGATAAAATAAAAGCCCATCAGCAAAACCTGAGCTGAACTTATCGGTGGCTTTTCTACTTACGGAAAAGGGACATCCCAAAGCTAATTTGATAGGATCTGAAATCCCTGTAATTCCCTCTGTGTCTCAGCCATGAAATAACTTTTGGCATAGTAATTTAAACTGTTAAAGAGAAGATTCAACATAGCACTTTTCAGTGATAAACAGGAAAGCTTACGCCCCAGAGTTGCTCTGAAGATGGCACGGGCCAACGAGATGGGACAAAACCCTGCAGAATGAGTTCTGTACAGAACCCAGCCTCTGTCAGGTTTTTTCATCAGCCGCAATATGCCCCGAGAAATAAAAAGACAGGCAGTGAAAAGCTGTGGTCCCTCTGCAGAAGGGAAAGAAAGATACTGACGTTTCCATGTGCGACTCTGTCTGATGAAATTAAGTATTCAAATGACTTCTGTTTACATAGTATTTTGAGAAATAATGCTAATTTGCAGAATTGGCATCTAGGGTACAAGTATACATACCCTGGGAGAGCACTTACAGAGCCTTTGTGAAGCTAAGTAATAAACGCTTTGTCTTCACCACACTATTTATGGGTTGCTTGGGGGCATCCTGCTCTCTTTCTGCCCCTACCTGGGCATAAAATTATTGCAGAACTAGGTTTTAATAAGACCAACAGTAAATCTGAATGACCACACATGCACAGCTAGTCCCGCTCCCCTGATCTCCAGCATTAATTATAAAGTGGAACTGTTTATACAGTACATACCACTTTCCTGACTTCTTTCTTGTTTATGTCTAAACCTTTATGGACTTAAAACTTTGGAATTTGCTTTTGGAATAAAACAGTAATTGAAGTGGCAATAACTATGCTAGAAAACAACTCTGCTATTGCTCCCCCGGTCCCGTGGTCACGGCAGGTTTGCGTCTGCACTGGAACCCTCTCCCGTTCAAGCGTGTTGTTTCAGGTCATCTCCTTGCTGTCCCATCTGGATGTCTCGTTAGAAACTCCAGCTCTAGATGGCTTGGAGTCAAGGCTCCAGTTTTTCCTCCTGAGTCCTTTTCTTCCCTCTCTACTCTCCACCGTGTCTCAGCCCACTCTGAGTGCCCCCGCATCCTGGTCGGGGGGCTCCCTCAGGTCTCACTGCCTGGATGTGATTCAGGCTGTCCCTCCATCTTTCACAGTGCATTGAAACGGAGCCTCTGGGCTACTCCAGACAAAACCCTTGCCCGTGCCCTCAGGAACTCCCCCTCTCCACCCCTCCGAACTTTCCTGAAAGAGAAATTTTTCTTCTACAGTAGGTTATTACAAACCCGAGAGGCTTCCATCTGATGGCAGACACATGTGCGGATACCACAGTAAAGTAACTCCCGCTCCGCAAGCACTAAATTATTCCTCATCGCGCTGGCCTGACGACTTGTTTCGTCAGGCTGTCACACTATAAATTAGTATGTTGGCTGGTTGGGGCTGAGAACTCTTTTCTCTATTTGTTCAGTAAAACAGATACTGTACACCCTGGGCACCATATAAAAATAATAAATTTCTGTAGTACATAGGCGAGGTATTATTCTTGTCTTTCCTTCCCTTTATTTTATCCCCTCCAACCTTTGCCTTTCCTCTGATCAATTCATCTTCCATTTACCTTCTGTTTCTGTCTGCAGGTTTTACTCTAATACATATTGGTCTAATATTCCAACCATGCCACCTGCTCCAGGAGTACGGGCTTTGCTAATGTGGAGAAGAGGGAATCGGCAAAAACTCAATGAGAGGAGAAGAAATAATTACTGAAGAAAATTAACAGAAAGGAACTGAGCCTCTACCTGGTGTTGTCTCTTACGCCGACTTGGACGCCTTCTAATTTCTGCCAGACTCTCTCTTTACTCTTCACATCCCACAAGGAAACGTGGAGACTTGACAGCCAGAGGAATCAAATGGGCTTCTCAATGTAGACGGGCTGGGGTGGATTCATGAGTGTTTGACCCAATCTCCCTTGGAGGTTAAAATGTCTTTTACTTCTGGCAGGCCGTGTCAGGATGGGAATGAATAAACTCTCTCTTCATTTTTGTGTCCAGCTAGTAGAAGCTGCACAGGCTGTATGTTAAGTCTGTCCAAATTCCTTTCCTCCTTGGCAAGGTTATCCTACCTAGAAAAAGAAGAATTAAAAATAAGACTGTGTTTGGCTTCTTACAACTTCAGTTCTGCCCCGTGTTTGTACATTCCACCTTCCAGGGAATGCTTCTGACCTGAGAATGCTTCTGACACAGAGCCCCCCCAAAGCATCCTCATAATAATGGTGAATAATTGCTTATGGCAATACTTAGGGCACCATATTTTAAAAGTATCACGTCACCTTAACTAATAAAAAAATCAACTGAATTTACTGTTTGTTCTTTTAAAAAAATAAACAAGCAAAGAAGTAAAATTCAAATATTTATTGCAAAACCAAATATTGTAGCCTTGTGCCGTTATTGGCAAGAGATGCTGTGCAAATAAATCCACCACGAGCTGTTGCCTCCTACGTATCATCGCCCTGGCCCCGCAGGGCACCGCACCGTGACAGAGCCAGCCCTCACAGAGCTGCCTGTGCCTCCACTCACGGCAGCTCCGGACCCTGCTCCACCACAGCTCTGCTTTTCCTGGCACATTCCTTGCTCAGGTGCATGTTGGGCCCTCACCGTTCTTCCCTCTCCTCTCACAGGAAGGTCTGTGATGTAACCAGGACACAGCTCTAGTCAAAATTTACAAATGGCAATGAAATGCTTTGGCAGGAGCACGGCCCTATGGACTCAGGACAAAACAAGACGCTTTCCTCGTACTCCTGACCTCTCCGCAATGGTCAGCGCGGTCTGCACGGCAGGCAGCGCCTTTTCGGGGTCTGGGCACCAGCAGGGTTGTTGCCAAGGAGGAACAACATCACCAGAGCCAGGCATGTGGAGGAGCTTTTGGGCCTCCATCGGGCTCTCGGGCAGGCTCAGCGGGTGACGTTGGGCCGCGGGGATGGGAAAGGTTTCCAGCTTCTGGCATCTGATCTCCAACCCTCTTATTCCGCGTGGCCGTGCATTAGTGATGGGCAGTGCTAGCAGATGGCAAAGTTCGAGCCGGGCTAATTAAACATACTGAGCTAATAACCTTCCATTTTGGGACCGGTATAATTCATAATTTAATGTATTGCTGCTGAGACATTAACCTTTCAACAACTGGCACGGTGCCCACAGCAGCCTGAGTGCTGACCATCTTTCAGGAAAATGAGTATTATTGTTAAAACAGGTATAAATCATTCATGGCTTCAGCTTTCGTGTCAAACCATACATGAAAATAAGTAGTAGGCTGGGTAATTTATTTACCTTTTGGTGGTTATTCTTATGATTTCATGATCATATTCTGTGATTCATAAACATTGGCCAAATGCCATTTTGTTCTCGTTTTACCTTTTCAATATTGCAGTGGTTATTCTGATTTTCATCCTTAACAAGTTCAAGACCAGTGCAGAATTGCTTGATCCAGGCACAAATATAATCTCATTTCAGGGAGAAAAAGCTTATTTTAAACTAATTCCACAGTATTAACACAATTATTGAGACTCCCGGATTGTTACATTTTTGTGTTTTGCTAAAAGAAACGTTTCTCTGAAAACTCGTGTATAAACACAGAGACTCAAAGACTTTTCAAAACTAAAGCATATAATACATGCAACTGTATGAATAGTTCCTGGCTGAAAATGAGATGGGTGACTGGAAAGAGGAGACTGTAAAAAGCTGGAAATGTCTCGGCCGTCCTGCAAAGCAAGACGTCCAACTCCAAACACCTGGTCACTGGAATGGTATTACAGACCTGGGAGACCCTGACATTGACTTGTGGGATGCTGCCGGCTGATCACGTTGTATTCTGTATCCCAAACTCCCTCTGCAGTGCATTTCCTTTTCCAGTGAAAAGGGAATCCAAGCTAACGTCTCACCAGACACCGCACCGCAAAGCTTGCCTGTTGCTACGCTAGTGGTAATGCCTTTCGGATCGCTCCATCGATTCCAGCTCCTCCTCATATGGGCAATGAGTAAGAAGTGCTGAGATAAACCTAATACAGCCTCATTATCTACCCTACGTAGCAAACGTCTGCAGAGGTTTTGGACTAAAAGCCTACGGTCGGTTCTCAGTCTTCATCACTGGCATGTATGCAGGCAAACAGTAATGGAAAACACTACGAAGCTAAAATAAATTAAAAGCCAAAGTAACTGAGAGTAAACTCATAAACTCTGTTTTGACCGAACTCAGACTGACCACAAACTGGGATGAAAAGAGTGCAGGTGAGACCAGCTCACTGCTCAATGGTGATACATCTGAAGAGGCCCAGATGTACAGCCCTTTCCAGCCACCTTCGCTAGACAGACCCCCCTGGAATCAAATCCAGTCACGTTTATGCAGCAAATTTTGTCACAGTTCACAGATATGGCCCAGGGAAGATCAGACACAGAACAACACAACAGTTCATGGTGCGTACCGATTACAGCAATATTTCACCCACCCACACCTATACCTCTGGGAAATTACCATAATTTATCTCTTGACGATAGGAAACGGCGTCCCGAAAGCTAAGACTCACCACAGCATTCACCTGTTCTCAGGTACCCACTGTAGTACTAGAAAAAATGACTTCTCTTTGTTCTTCACAACCTCAAATGGAGGAGCGAGTTCTTAGTGCTTTTTGAAAGGAAACCTTCTGAAAAAATCCAGGCTGGAGATGATTTTCAGAAGAAGACTCTTCCAAGAGATGCTTCACCAGCCTTCTGGGTTTTTTGGCTAGTTTCATTTGGCTGGGTTTTTTTCTTAGCTAGAATTTATCTCATTTGCAGTGTCATGAAAACAACAAATCCTCAGTGTAATAACCTACCTCATGCCTGACAGTAGCATTTATACTGCAGGTTCAACTCATACGTGGAGAAATCTTCCAGTATGCTCAAGCTGGAACTTCCCACTAGGTGGACAATAGCATGAAGAAGCCTCCACACTTTAGAAAATAAGGAGGGTCCCCTCTCTCTTCCCTCAAATCCTCTAACTGTTCACAGAGATGTAACTGTTCCCCATCTCCAGTTTGCCCATCCACTCTGAACCAGAACCACACCGAATCACAGAGTGTCAGGGGTTGGAATGTCCCTCAAAAGATCATCCAGTCCAATCCCCCTGCCAGAGCAGGATCACCTAGATGAGGTCACACAGGAGCACGTCCAGGTGGAACGCGACCAGGCTGGCAGCTCAGCCGTGATCCTCTCCGATTTGCGTGCCCAGGGGCTGAGCAGGCAGCAGCCTGGCAGAAAACCTGCACCAGGGACTGGGCTTGGAATTCTGCTGCAAAATCCACCCTGACAGTCCTAGGGCGAAGAGCACTGGCCTTCTGTGAATCCATGACTGTAGAATTTGCATTTTATTGTATTACTGCTCAGAAATTTCTGCTTCAGTAAAAACAGTAACACAACCGCTTTTTTCTCTTACTCTTTGCAGCTCCAGATACACCCTTGCTTACATCAGCAGTGCATAAACTGGTGTCTGCTGGAGTCTGCAGTACGAGCCTGTTGTGCCTCTCAGTCCAAGTCCCACAGTGGTCTCTGACCAGTAAAGTTGGCATTTTCCTGCCAGTTCTCCTTCAGAAGAAGCGAGGAGGAAGCTCACACATTGTAAATGGTTTAATAAAGATCACTTCCTATCTCTTCTAATCAAATGGTGAACAAAGATGTCTAACACTCAATCTAAAGAGGAAATTGTATTTCTGTCTTTGAAGACACATTGAAGATAAGTCTAAAAAAAAATCCTAAATGGATGATGAAGAACTAATCCACTCACAGGATTCCTATTTTTGAAGAAGTTAACTAAGAAATCAGGAGGAAGTTGTTTGTAAGCATGTCTGTCCACATTTAGAGCTCAAGAGAATGCCAAGAGCAGGACATTCAGGAGGCATAAGAGAACAAGGGAGCAACGTTACCATGTCAGTTTTCGGCCTCTCCTCAGTGTTCTACTGGTCACTCACAGGACCATGTGAACAGTGCCAGAACAACTGAAGCAGAACAACATAAAGCATTTCAGCCCACTTATGGGGACACCACTCAGAACCCCCTCAGAACAGCAATTATTTGAGAAGCTAAGGTTCCTCTGGATACCTTCTTCATACTGGAAACATACAGTGTAAGCCCCTAACCAGCTATTGCCACACTGATAATGGCAGAGCAGACAACCTCTCACCCCTGCAAGCAATGACCTGTCTCTCTTAATCCATACCCCGCATTACCTGCTGCCCTGGGCTGAGCGCTGCACCCACACTGAGTGTTTTGAGAAGTGTCACTGGACCAGCTGCACCTGGGTCAAAAGCCCAGCAGCTCCCTTTCCCATGGATGGTACAGTGTCCCAGCATTTCACTCCCTCTGCTGGCTCCACTCCATACATCCAAAGTTTTTCAGTATTTTAATTTTGTTTAAAATGGGGATATCTGAAAGTTTGTCTCAATCTTCAGGCTCCTGGGTCTGCCGAGCTCTGCTCTCCTTAACAGGCTCTGTGGCTGGCAGGGGCAGAGCCCTCCCAGCTCCTGCGCCAGGCCATGGCATTCCAGGCTCGGTACAAGCACACAGCAGCATCACCAGTACCCCCAGTTGTGAGTCCTGAGTGGGAAGCGTGCAGCTCTGGTCTAGGCTTGGTGCTCCCACCTCCACAAGAGAGCAGGACCTTGCCTCAACAGCTCCAAAACCGTTGGCTGCACAAGCCTTGTGCACCTACAGGTGACAGCATTGCGGCCAAGTGCCATGGCAAGCCATACCCATGCTGACAGTGCCTCTGGATTTATGTACCTTCAGAGAAACAAGAGGATGTTAAAGAGTCTCCCCTGGACACTGCCCTACAGCATGATCCTGGAGCTTCAGCCCTTTTCCATGTGCTGTTGATCATTCCTGTTGGCACGGCACTCACTTTGGTGAACGGGAAGTGCCTGATCTCACTCCTAGGAACAATTAAGGAGGACTTCTCCTTCCACCGTAGCGATACCTCTCCTGGTTCTCGCTGTTTACTCAGTATTACCTTTACTTCTGCACCACCAACAGTACAACAGCATCAACACTAGTTCTGAGCTGGTCAGAAGAGGTGGTGTTGAAGACATGAGCTGTCCCTTGTCAGCAGAGCAGCAGACGCTGCCACTGCCAACTTCTCCAGCTCCTCCTAGCCAGCCAGCATTGGTTTCATCCTGTTGGGATTAATCCTCAGCCGGGCAGGGACAGTTCTGGTGGACACGTGGTGGAGACGCAGGCCATAGGACACTCACTGCAGCAGGGTTAGCTACCCACGGTCTCTGGAAAGGGAGGACTTGCAGTAGCCAATAATGTAAAAAAAAAATATCCTCTTTGTACTCATCTCACAAGGCACTGACTACTGCTACTCAGAGGTCAGTCTGCTCAACCTGTCCTGCCCTGGAAACCCACTGAGGCTACTGAAGGGTCAAGAAATTCAAAACAGACAACCAATCTTACAGGTGCATAGGAAATTTTTTCTTCTTGGTTTCTTGTCTCACCATCGTATTTGCTTTCTCGCTGTAGTTCTCTCTTGAAAAGGAAACGTGCCACAGTCACAGATCTCTTCTCCACATACAGACACATGTTCTGCCAGGGGAAATGGCCTTCAAATATGTTCTTTGGGAAAAAAAAAAGAACATTCACCCCCTTTAACTCCGAAACACTTCTGGAAACACACCTTTTAAGTTTCAAGTAACAGGAACGTTAACAATCCGTGGGTGCGTGTCAGCGTTGCCATGGCTCTGTGTAAAGACCTGCAAAGTCAAGTGCTTCCTCCACACTCTCAGGGAGGCCGTGAGGAATATCACCCCTCTTGGGCAACGCTCACCGATGCAGCTGCGCTACGCAGGCAGCTTCTTAGGCAATTTTTTGCTTTCCAGTTGCCACGTGACTTTCTATGGCAAGAATTACTCAATGTGCAGTTCCTGTCTGAAATGTCCCATCCGAAGTATTCAAAACAAGTTTCAAGCGAACCACACATCTCAAGCTTTTGCATGCAGGCAGATACAACTGTTACAAGTGGGAAAACTGAGGTGATTTTTTTTTTTTTTAAGGGGGAGAAGATGCTGCAAGTGTGCAGGCAACAAATTCCCTCGGTCAATGTCTAAAGCTAGGAAGAAGCACTGGAAAAAAACCCAGGTATGACAGAGGCTGTATATTTGGGCTTAAATCCCCCCCAACCGTTACTGCCTTTTGCCAGGCACGCATTCCCCCTGCTGCAGAAACTACGTCTTGTGCCTCACTGTTTGAACTCAAACCCTCGCCTGCAGTTAATTTAGATTTCAGATGCTCAGTATTTCTTCCTTGGTTACACACCAGGCTGTGTACCCCAAACCAAAGCAAGAGTTGCTTTCTATGCTGTGGTTATAAGGGAGTTAAAGTTCAGGTTTCTAATTGCTCTCTTGAGGTCTTATTACTTGTTGATTAGGTCCTTTTGGGAACAGCATCAAACCTATAATAATAAACACTCATTTCACTGGAAAGTTTGTAGCTGCCATAGCAGCCCTGGGGCCCTTCTGCCTCTGTAACCAGCACAGGTGAAAACCGACCAGGAAAGGGGTTTGGAACTTCTCCGAGGGGCTTTCAGGGATGGATGTGTCTGATCTATTGGCTTTTTTGCAGTTGAGCTCAGAACTGTGTCTTCCCCTTTGGTGAAGGCACTTGGTTCCTGTGTGCCCCTCTTGGTTTGTGTGTGTTCCTCTTGGTTTCAGTGTGCCCCGCTTGGCTCCTGTGTGCTCTTCTTGGTTCCTGTGTGCTCCTCTTGGTTCCTGTGTGCTCCTCTTGGTTCCTGTGTGCTCCTCTTGGTTTGTGTGTGTTCCTCTTGGTTTCAGTGTGCCCCGCTTGGTTCCTGTGTGCTCCTCTTGGTTCCTGTGTGCTCCTCCTGGCTTGTGTGCTGTAGTGCCAGGTCTGGTTCCAGAGCACGGTCATGGAACGAGTGTCTCTGTGCAGACATCTGTTAGGATTCCTCCAGAACAGCTGCTCCTTCCCTAAATGCTGGCAGTTTGGGGACAGCAGCACGTACAGGAGAATAAAGATTGCCAGCACACTGCTGTTTGCTGGTCAGTTTTGTGGCAGCTCCTCCCACTGACATTCACAGCACTTTATCTCCGTGTTACCTGATGGCATCTCAACAGGACAGGTGCCTCAGCAAAATCATCTGATGTGTCAGGATGCTGGAGGTCTGCTGGCATTGACAGAGTTTCTCAGCTGTACCGCTGGGAGCAGAGGGCCTCCTCCTGAGGGTGCCCCGTGGCTCCCAGACAGCCCCATGGCAGCCACAGGCTGTGCCCAGGGCTGACTCGGCTGGAGGCCAGGGATGCTGTGTCCCGCTGGAGCACGTGGGGCTCACAGGGACACAGCCCCTGGACACCAACTGCAACACAAGAGGGTCTGCTGGTAAGAAGCTGTTACGGGGCAGACACGAGATGCCTCTGGCCCAGCTGGTCATCCCATCCCGCTTCAAATCAGCACTCACGTTCGGAACTTTCCAAACCACCCAGCTGTCCCAGTGTAATTTTCAGTCTAGGTTAGTCTAGAATAGTCCAGGGTATAATTTTCAGCCTAGGTTCTTCAAAAGCATTTGAACCGCATCATTTTTGCCGGCAGGATTTCAGAAGGGAAGAGGAAAAGAACATGGTCTCACACAATCTCAGGCAGGAGGGAGGTTGCCGGGAGTCTCTGATCTCTGCAAGTATTTGAAGAAGGGCACTGGGTCTCCTTGAAACCCCTCCATAATGAATTAGCCTGAAGTAAAAGTAGGTGTTTATCTCAAGTCGTTGCCTCAAATAGCCAGCTACCTGTTGGAAGAAGGGTCTGATCGATGCAAACTAAGGCAGCCATGCGTGAGCTGTTACACAGTGGTTAGTATTGATCAGAGCTAACGGCTGCCGATAGGAATGTGGGGCGGACTGACAGGCGGAGAAGAGGGAAGGAGGAAACGGCCTTCGCTGGTGGCAGACGTACAGAGGAAAGCCGATAAAAAGTCAATTCCACTTAACTGAATGGCTGCTAACTAAATATTTTTGGGGCCAGAGCCTTCCCAGATAGCAGCTGGAGCGTCTCTGCTCCGGAACTGAGACATCAAGCAAGCATGGCATCGACGGCTGAGATAAGAGACGCCCGTGACGGCTGGCGGAGCAGGAGAGCCTGACCAGCCTGCACGCCAGCCCCGCACTCTGGCCCTGCCACCCAGCCTGCACGTCCGCCGCGTGCTCCTCCTCATGCTCCAGCCCCTCACACCGTCCCCGCGTGCCAGCCCAGCCTGGCCACGTGCTCCTCCCCACGCACTGTCCCTGCACACCAGCCCTGCCACGGCACCTGCCACCCGCACCACCAGCTCCTCAGGATGGGGAATGAGAACAGTGTGGGAAGGGTTCACGGAGCAAAGACGGCCGGCACTACAGAGGAAGCAGTGATTGATTTCAGCCCCTTTGCCCTGAGATTCCACCAAGGACCAGTGTGAGAGTTACTTTCTTGGCATGGGAAGCAACACAGATTTTCCATCCCCAGCCTTTGCTGGCTAGAGACACTTCTTGTGCCAGTGTGGGACCAGGAACTGCCACAGTTCAAGTCTTGAATGTACGTGAAGTTTTAAGAACATGGCTCACCTAAAGTAGTTTACAAAAAGCTGTTGAGATGCTGCGTGGGCTCATTTGGGTGGCAGTGCTGTTTCTGCCTGAACCTACTGGCTGACACCATTGTATTCAAGCTCCCATTTTCCAGTCCAGAGGTGTCTCTGCATCAGGAAAGACTCTGGAATTCAACATATGTACATAACAGCTCTCTACGTGATGCACCATGCCAGGAGCTCACACTGTATGCTCAGAAACACGGTGGAGATGGAGGAACTCTCCTGTATCCATCAGCTTCCTCCTCAGCACATCAGGACAGCTTTTGGTCGTCATCCTCTCCGAGCTGTTTGCACTTGTGCTGCTCTGGGAGCTGCTCCACTGAACAGCTACACACGGTATGAGAACACAAAGCGCTGCACAACTGCTTCTCCCAGGCCCAGTGCTCAGACTATGTTTCAGGCCAACTTTTAGTGGAGGGGATGAGTGCTCGAGGCACCTAATAGAAAGCAATTCTCCTACAGTTTGATTAATAGTTTCATAGTCATAGCTTCAGTTCAGGTTCAACCTTTTAAACGTTTTATTATTTTACAGAGTAATAAATCAGGAGAGCAGGAAAAGCCAGATGTAGGAATGTCCCTGTCTACCCATCTGTTCCTGAAGACAGTGGGTCACGGGATAATGGTTTCCAGGGTTTGGGCAGCTGATATTAGAACATCTACCAGAAAGACATTTGTAACGGAGCCAGCAATGCCCCGAGGAAGGAAGGGGAAGCTGGAAGCTCTTTAGTGTGTCCTACAGAGCTGGAGCACCAACAAGGAAAGGAGCAGATTGAGGTCCAAGGGAGCTAACTGGGTTGAGATGTCTCCTTGCAGTGTGCAGGAGGAAAGGCAGCTGTGCAACACTGCCAACCAGCCTGGAGAAAAGTGGGATGCTGCCCTTTCCCATGGAGCAAACAAAGCTGTTCCTGTCCTTCCAGCACCAGCTGAATCAAGCTCACCACGTAGGTTAGTATTAGGGTGATGGAATACTGCTCATCATCACAGGAGACCTCAGCTTAGAGACAGAAAAGCCAAGTCACGTAGGTCCAGTGCAGACATCAAAGAGGAGAAGGCAGAAGCTTTGCAGTTCAGTTTGTGGAAAATTATACAGATGATGGAGATGGAAGAAAGTCTGGAGATGTCTTTATGAGATTAAAAGAACAGGAGGTGTAAGTGTAGAGGTTCAATCTCTGACGAAGCTGAGGGAGAGACTACGGGAACATGAAGTTAGATAGGAAGGGGAAGGACTGCTGGTGGCAAACTTGGAAGCTTGATTTGTTAGGAAGGAGGGGGGGAGAAAGAACACGGGATCTGAAGGGACAAACCAAGTACTATGGATGAGTGTTATGGCAGCGTACTCGATATGGACTGAAGTGTGTGGGACACAGCAGAAGTGACTCTGGCAATCAGAGCTAGAGATGACAGAGCCTTGGAAAAGAGGTTTTGCTGTTTGAACAGACGTTGAACAAATCATTCCAACTGCAAAGGGTAAGGGAAAAACTGGAACTCTGGATTGGTCACATTAAGTTAAAAACCTCATGGAAAAGTAAGAAAAATCTAATGAATGTACTTTGCTTCTCATATCAAGGGGCTTGTTATGTGCAATGCAAATTTAGGGATAGCACATATAGATGCAAATCAATTCATGCGTAACACAGCAAGAACAAGTCAGACTAATGTTTGAAATTTTTGCCCTATATTTATAGCTCACTTCTTACACTGCAGAGCAAAGCGAGTTTAATATAGAACAAACATTTCACTGTTTTCCATCTTACGTTAATAGGGTTTAATTTTACTTTTAAATTTTAATTGGTTCCATGACAGGGCCCGGCAGGCCTAGTGCACGGCCAGTGCACTTTACAGAGGATGTGCTGTGGCAACTTAAAGACCATTAGAAGAGGTGTAAGTCACAAGTGGAGGACACGATTATCAAAATACTGTCATCAGCTGGACTTTTCCTATTAACGTATCTCTCTTTGCATAGGTCGATGTTTTAGGAATTTCTAAACCAAAGCTCTTGTCCTCGTTTCTATCACCGGCTGACTTGTGCTGTTAAAGGTATTTGGTTTTCACGCCTCTTCCACGAGCCTGGGCCACAAACGTTAACAGCACGCATTCACCTTCCGAAATCCTACAGTTTCTATACACGTGCTTTTTAGAGAGAATGCTTTGAAGCCTTATGCTTGCTTCTACACTCACTGAAACACAAGCTAAATGTGAGGCTTAGGCCACTTTCTGACAGCGACAAAGCGAAGGCACTGGCACAGCTAGAAATGTGTCTTCAGCACGTGTGCACCACTTGCCAGACCATCCGTGAGATGGTTCAGTGAAGAAATCAGTTCTATACTCAGTATGTTTTCCTGCTAAACACCGTGCAGTTCGAAACTGGATTGAAAACCACATGTTCAGGCTCAGCCGATTTTATTCTGCTTTCTTGCCAGGCTGCATCCCTACACTGTGTTATATTGTTGTGTTTTAAATCTGACACAGTAAAGGAAAAACTAATGAAATCTATTAGACTTACAGTACAAAAGAGGAGAGATTTCTAAGAAATACTGCACAAAAAAGCACAGATTAAAAAAAATGGAAGGAGCAGAGAACAGCATCTATGTGCGACAAAAAGATAAATACAAAAAGCTCAGCTCTCTCTTATAAGACACCCACAGTCTCCATCTGTCATCTCAACCCTTCCTCTCCCAACTGTTCTTAAATTAAATGAATGCTTCTAATGGCAGATTTTCTCATGAAAGCTTATGAGAATTCATCCAAAGACAAATTAAAACAAGGCAGTGTGATCATGTAATTCACCTCGCTAACAGGTTGCCCAGCTTCAGTGTTCACATTTGCAACTGGAAAAAAGCAACGAGATACCCAAATAAAGAAAAAAGCAACCGAAGAGCAAACCTTTCACTGACTGACGCCGATAGAGATGCTGGATCTATCGCCCCACAACCATTCTTACAGTTGTGTTGCTGAGACTAGAAGTTATTTCAGTCTGTATGAGAATCTACTGTACACATTCAGATTCAATGACTCTGTTCTCTGCAGGCCTTGCAGTTTGAACATGTCCAAAGGGATCAGCAATGCTAAACCAACACACTGGTTTGTTTCTTCATGTAAATAAAAATAGTTTGGGCTACAGAATCTAAAGTGGGTTTGAAATCAATTTTCCTACTTATCACTCATCACTTGAGTGGCTTTTAGCATCCAGACTCGCATCCTGGTCATGTCTTGGCATGACAGGTCCAGAATTTCTAATCTTGCTTTTGCTTCTGGCCACCTTACTTTTGGGGTTCCTGTTCAACAACACGATTCTTCAGGGTTTGGGTTCAATGCATTTAATTACTATCACTTGCAGCCTAGACAGACATATTAGCAGAACTACAATGAAATATTTTATTAAAACCAGGTCTAAAGGAGGACACTTGAAAAGGAAACAGATCTTCAAGTTGGACACAATCACCTGTCAGTGCCTCCTTAGCAACAGGTCTTCATTTCCTCTTCATCTTGCTCTTTGCATTCACTACAGATAGTCTGATACCAAATGGGTTGTTTTCTAAACTACAGTCCCAGTTCACTTAGACCTAGCAGCAGAAAGGAACTCTGCCACCCCAGGGAAGTTCCCAGCACCAGAAACAGGTCAAGGCTGGAAGCACCTTGGCAGAGGGACCCGCGGTCAGGGTGCTGCTCCTCAGCAGCTGCTGGATCCCTGTCCATCACTGTCGGATCCCTGTCCTTTGCTGTCGGCAGGTCCTCAGCCCGGGCAGCGCTCAGAGTGTCCTCACTGCTGAGGAGGGCAGGGACGCCTGGACAGCCATGAGCGGCTGCCGCAGAGCTGGTGGGGTAAGGCAAGCACTCTGTCTTCAGTCTCCTCTGGTCTCAAGCTCTGCTTTGCTGCTGCGGCTGCTTCCTGTCCTTTCTCTGGGTCTCAGGACCTGATTGCCTCACTCGCTCAAATGACAAGCCTCCTTGGATTTCTTTCTTTGTTCACTTTAATCTCTCTTGCTCCCTCCTTGTTCCCTCGCTCTCTTTGCATGATTTCTGCACTCACCCTCCCCATTACCAGCACCACTCGGACTGTTTGAGTTCACAGCAAAAGGACACCGAAGCCCTCCCCAGATTCCCCATCTCCGTTATTTCCTGCATGTGCTCTTTCACAGTGTCTTTCACTGAAGTCCCTCACTGTTGTACTTAACCACCGTGAGTGACAGAAATCCAATGCTGACCACTTCATTATCTGCCGACCTTGTCCCCCTGGCCTCCTGCCCCTCCATCTCTCTTGGGCAGTTTGCCCTACGTCACGAGTCCTTGTTAAAGGTCAGGACCCCAAACCATCAGAATTGGTCGTGTTGTTTTACTGTATCACCAGAGAAATCAGGCCTGTCGGATCTCATTAAAGCCCTATTTATGGGTGGAACACCACTCCTGGAGGAGGATGAGCTGCTACCTTTGAAACGCAATCTTCACCAGATCCGATCAGCACCACACAGGGATTATATTCCACCAGTCAATCTCTCATAATCGCTCCCACCCTTATTGGCATGGCTACTGCCGTCCCTGCATGAGAAAGGAAATCCTCTTAAACAAATACTCTCCGCGGGAGTCAGACTCCACTTCCCCGGGCAGAGGCTCAGGATCCGGCCTCGCGGAGGACAGGTGGCCACCCAGGCTCACGCAGAGGAGCCTGATCAATAAGCCCAGTGCATTGAGTTGTTACTCATGCAGCAGCCAACCAGAGAGACGCTTCGTACTTAATATAGTGCAAATGATGGAAAAGTGTTAACTGATCCTCTCAACGCGCCTTTGAAATGAGCAGGGAACTGTCACCGCCGCGCTGGAGCAGGGAAGTGACGTGACTTCCCGAGTATGACATCGCAAACCAGCGGGACCACCGAAAGTATAATTATTCCCAGCCTCACAAGGACTCCTTTAAAGCGTGACTCTTCTCGGCTGCTTCTCTGACGTGACTTAAAAGGCAGAGAACCTTCCCCTTCAGGACCACACCACGGTTCTAAGACGCAGTCGTGGCAATGCTGGCATTGCACTAAGGAACTCCCAGCGTTGTCAGGTGAGTCAGCTGGTAAATAGCATCACGCTGCGCCCGTCTACTGGAGTTCCAGTGCGGCTAGGTGTGGAATTGATAATTTCCCCAGAGCACGATGCAGAAAATGACGCAAACCCATTACATGGATTCCAAAGACAATGAGAAATCTCAGCTGCCTAAATGAGAATAAGTCAAAAAGTAAACACAGCAGCTAACTAAAAACCACAGGAATAACACTGAGAACCAAATTGTATCCAGAAAGAAGCAAAGTGATCTCCGTAGGACCGGATGGGCGGAGGCAGCACACTGAATCCACAAAACCTAGATGTTTCACTTAAATGAGAGATCTGTACTGATTGTCAGTCCTGCCACATGCGCCCCAAGTTGTGCACGACAGGGTCACATGTCATCATCTTTCTGTAATGTATTTATGGTATTTTAGCAATGTTTGCCTGTGACATTCCACCCCGTTAGCTGATGCTCCTCCTGCTCAGGAACGGTCAGAGGAGTTCAGCTGGTGTCCAAAGGCAGAGTCTGCTGCTGTTACACACAACAGAACGTGGATGGAAAGGGAGGGACTGAGAAAAGAGCATCCAAACCTGTCTGGACTGAGGAACCATAGGGGCAAACAAGCCTGGAAGCATGGTTTGGATGACTTTTTTACCACCTTCTTGGGGGTTTTGTTATCAAACTTAATGCCTAGAAAGAGGATGAACTTAGATGTTGTACGGTGAGAGGATTATCTTTGTGTAGCAGACTGGGAAAGGCACAGCTCACATGCAGTCCATGGCAGAATTTAAAAAAAATCCCTCTTCAAAAAAAAAAAAAACATAAAAAGATGAAAAAAACCTAAGAAATCCTCAACTAGATAGAGAAGAAGAGAGATTTTTAAGTCTAACAGACAGCCCAAAGACCAAAGCATGTAGATTCAATGTAATTTTCCAGAGTGGTGAGAGAAGGCCGTAGATGCCCAGGAGCAGCAAAGCTATCCACAAGGACATTTGCCAGGAGCTCAAAAACCCAAGAACATGTCCCAGGGGAGGAGGGAACACGATGTCGGCTTTGCCCCATTCTGAGCCAGGCAGGTGCACTTGTATTTTTAAGAGAGTGTGTGAAGGGGACAGGACAGATACAGGGGGTGCAACAGCAAACTGCCTGAACCAAACAAGCGCACGTTGCCCGCCAGATTCCCAGGCAGGTTTTGGGAACGGAGACAATGAATTTACCACACGTGTGAAAAAGCCCAGAGATCTGCTTTCTGGATAGGTCACTAATTCCGGTATTTTTGCATCCATTTGGGTCAGCAGGGTCATAAAATATGACCTGTCCCTTTTGCAAAGTTTCTTCTAAGTCTTTCTCCTAAGAGCTGCTTTAATCTGTTCTTAACCAGAAACAGTGGGGCTGTCTTTGTTGGCGTCCTTTTACATCTTCATGCACATTTACAGACACTTACTGAAAAGGGGGATGATTTTCAATGGGAAAAGAAGAGCTAAATTAGGCTAAAGCCTATTTTAATGTAATGCAATTTTTGCTAATACTGAGAGCATACATATATTATGTCCGACATTGTTTAACATTTTCAGCATTTGCTTAATTAGCGATGCCTTATGAGAACAAGTGACTCCTGATGATGGTGAGCACGATTCCTTTGGAGGCTGTGGAAGAGAGATCCCTGTCCTGGGAGCAGTGCAGCGCGGGCTGCTTGCTGCAGCTCCTTTCGACACGTGGCTGCAGTGAATTTGCTGCTTGACTGCAACACTGAAACTGTCTGTCAAGTCCAAAGCAGAAAGAGAGTTTGAAAGGCAAACATGATCTGTGATCAATATCCTAACAAATCCAAAGGAAGCCCCAGCTCCCGAAGGGTTAATCCAGAGAAGAAAAGGCATCCGCATGTTTAGTGAGCTAATGTGTTTATTGATGGGGAGGCCTTTAAGTCCTCAACAGGGAAAAGCTTAGATAAGCGACTGGAAGTTCAAGTCAGACAATGTGGTTTGGGTGGAATGTGGCTACATGTTCTGGGTGATTTACTTTTTGGACTCCTGGGGTTGTCATCCTGGAGGTGTCCTCCTGCAGGGGCCTGCACCTGCCCAGAGACGAGCAAAGCCCACCCTGGAGCAAGGATGGATGTTCCCAGAGCAGGGAGCATCTGGGCTGGCCAGTGTGGACACGCCGCAGGCGCCTAGTCCCAGAGCAAAGATGGTGGGCAGGTGTCTCTCCAGAGCATGGTAGCACCTTTCAGCGTGTTCTGACTGACTCTGGTACTAGAGCACATCGTGACCGTCCATCAGAATTCTGTACAGACACTCGTGCCCCTTTCCAGGGGTGCTCTGTGAGGTACAAGTGACCCAGAGCTGAGAGCACATCTCTGGTTTGCACCTCCACGTCCCGACCTGGAGCCAGCTCTCCGCTCGCCCATGCTGGGCATCGGCACGGCCGCCCACGAGCCCGGTGGACACCCCTGCCCAGGACTGCACTGAGGAACTGCTCCAGACCACCTTAACTCCCCCACGTCCACCCGCCGGGGCTGCCGGTCAATGCCAGGGTCAGGGGTCGGGTGTCCGCCTGCTAATAGAGTGTAAGCCAACATTGTCCTCAAATTGCTGGAGTAAAAGACAATGCCCACCTCCTGCTGATGGCCGTACCCCGGGGGAGGGGGTATCGGCTTTATTGGAAAACTGCCAGTCTGGGAGGTGATGGAAACGGCTGATAGCAGCTACAGCTGCTTTGATTGCTGCTGGAGAACTGGCTGGCTGGTCAGAAACCCTCTGAAAGGCAGTTCATTGACTGACCCCACGGAGCTGCGTATCGGCAGCCGGGTTTTCCTCCCTTGATGAATCTCCCTGGCTCTGCACAGCTCAGCCCCCTTGGCCAGCCAGGAGTCTGCTGGTTGGTGGCCAGCTCTGGGCTGGCCTTTACAGCCTGATCAGAAACTCACAGTGACCAACTCAGGAGCTTCCACAACAGCATTCTCCTTCCCACTGCCTGATGGCCAGACCTGGTGCACGAGCGTCCCGCTGTCAGACCCAGGGCAAGGGAACCGTGGGCTACATGAAATGCCTTTAAAAACCAAGAGAAATGACAAAACTGGGAGGTGAGAGACATTACCAGAATTCAGGATAATAAGTAACCAGAATTCTGATAAATGTGCAGTTTTTGATCTATCCCAGCCATAGTACGCCCCTAATTCAAGACGTGACTGAAAGGAAGCGTCAGTAGATTTCCCTGCTCTTTTGATGACAAACACCTACGACTGCAGGTACCGCAGCTGCAGAGAGGTAATGACGGTGTATTATTCATCGCGGATTCCTAAGAGCTGCCGTATTGGGAAAGTATTGTAACTGAACTAGATATATCACATTTCTACACTAGTTAAGAGATTATAAGAAGATAAATTAAATTAATGGTCCATCCAGCCAATATCCTGTCATCGGCAGTGACCAGTAACAGAGCCCTGTAGGCAAGAGTATGAAATAAGTGAGGACAGCGGTGCTCCTCCAGAAACCACCAACAACTTGTGATTAAAGGGCTTTCTGAACTACAAGTCGTGCTCCACTTTTTAGTAATCCTCAACGGATTTTTCTCCCATAAAGCTGTTCAGCTGCTTTTTGAATCCCCACGCTGCCAGCACCTACAGCCTTGCAACAGAAGAGCTGCACAGCGTAATTTTGTCGTGGGTGAAAAAACAGTGTCATTTCTTGGTCTGCTTGTTTCTAACTTTCTGACTGCACTTTTGATCTGATGCCTCCTCACTCCGGTACCAGGACAGACAGTGGACAACATTCCATATTTACCTTGTCCATTACATTACTATTTTATGATGGTCACCACACCGTGTGCCACTTGTCCCTTCCCAGACTGCTTTGTAACCTTGCCCCGACCAGAAGCTGTTTGCTACTTTGATCACCTTTCTTCACTTTTCTGACCCTTACCCCGTTCTCACGCCTTTCTTGAGATGGGACCAGGCCTGCGTGGATTATTGAAGACAGGTACATAAGGGATGTAGACAGTGGTACAATTTGCTTCATGTTCTTTCTCTGCTTCTTTGTTAATAATTCCTTACATGGTTTGTTCCTTTGATTACTACTGTGCACCAAAACCATATTTCACAGAACTATTTATTGTAGCCCCAAGATTTCCACCTGGCTGGTGACTGTTGACTCCACTCCATACGTTGCCTCATCCTGTCCTGTCATATTTCAAGAGGGGATTCCAGATTTCATGGCTGCCATGGAATTGTATCTTTGATAATTCGCACAGTTTAATTTTACTCCAGGAGCACTCTGCTGTGCTGCGCTGTCAGAAGCCCTTGCCGTTCTGCTCCTGTATGCAGAGATTATCAAGAGATGCCAGCGTCCCAAGTGCCTATTCAGGAAACAAATAAATGCCCTGGAAAATTGTTCCCTATAGGCCTGGCAATCTGGTTTAGAACAGACATGAGGAGGCGCAGGAGGAGCAGCATCACTGCGGAGAGGAGAAGGGGCACAACATAGGTGGGCACCGCCACTGCGGAAAGGTGGCACAGGGAACACCTGCATTTGAGAACTATTTTCTCAAATATATTCATCTTTCAGTAACTTTGTGTCAGTGCCAGCTCCTAGAGACACTTGGATCTTACTACCTAGCTGCAGATAGAGGAGAAGTCAGGTCGAGATAGGAATGACCCTGATTGCTCATCACTGGTAATACCCGTAGGCCTTACGTCCCACGTAAGAGAGGGCTCAGGACGGGTTGGTCAGGATGGTGGTGACCCCAGTCTGACCCCTCAGGAGCTGCCATCCGGCCCCTGTGCTGAGGCTGGAGAGCAGGAGCCGTCCCCAGCTCTTCAGCGCGCGCTCCCAGCCCCGGTTCCTCGGCACCATACGGTACCCTGGCAGTCCCGCAGTCCGCCAGAACGCGGTGCCGGACTCAGCAGCTTTAGGTTTGATCTTTCTCCTACACTGGCTAAATCAGCACCGACCCCCCTGAAAATTCGGACAGCGCATCACTACACAGCCGTTCTTGGGAGAGCAGGGCGGGGAGAGGGCAAACAGGTGGTACAAGGACTCCCAGATGTACCATGGCCACTGGTAGGCCAGGTTCTCAGCAACGACGAGGTTCCCGACAGTCAGAGCCAGTTCAGCTGCAGCTTTCCAGTAGCTGAGCTGGACACGAGAAACCTGCAACCAGTCCCGCAGTGGGTGGAGGTTGTCGGTCTGGCTCTGGGGGTGTCTCCAGAGCAGGGGACGGGGGCTGTGGCCTCGTGCTGCCCACCACACGTCATGTCACATCACATCTCAGAGCCCACAGGGATGTTTCCCTTCTGCAAAGCCCCAGACTGAGGATGGGGTGGAGGTGCAGCCTGAGCAGTGAGATCCACGAACGGGCTGACTGAGCAAGAGGAGCGAGTTTAGTTTTGTGACTTAGAAGCTCAAGATCGAGATTCTTCACGCTACTCGAGGGTCGAGATGTCTGATTGACCGGACTATCAAAGGAGACGCCACGGTCGGTTCCTGCTGCTCTGGCTTCTCCTCGCCCCGATTTGCATATTGAAGGATCGCCGCCGATGCCTGGCTGTCAGAGATGGTGACAGTTGTGGGGGTTTTTTAGCTTTATCAAGGGGGATTATTTTTAACCCAAATTATTTTGCATTGTAAATGTTTAAATCCACANCGCTGGGGGGATGTCACTGACATCCTCCTCCTCCCCCGACGTGTTTTACACACCCCTCGGGGTCCCCAGAGAAGGGTTAAAGCTGCCAGCGAGCGAGTGAGTGAAGACTGAGGGAGAGGTGGTCGGTTTTGTGTCTCCAAGGGCAGGGTGGCTCCCACCGTGTCCCTGCCACTCTCCAGGGGCATTGCACATGGAGCCAGGACGGTCCCCATCCTCTCCTCCTNATGGCTAGCTCCCATCCAAAGTGTTTTAAAAAGGGGAAAGTCTGAGACGTTGGCAAAAATATCACTTTAAGGAAAAGATTCAAATAAACCTCTCTGCAAAACGGCCCAAGTTTACATACAAACTGGAACCCTTAGTACTTTTTCACAACATGACTGGAATTAATAATGCAGATAAATCCTAAATAAATCAGGATTAGTGTTAACTACGTCTTGAGGTTTAATACGCTCTACGAAAATGAAAGGGGGCCGGCGGGGGAGGAAGGAGCTTTGCCTTAAACCTTGCCCGCCAGCGAGCAGAGCCGTGCCCGGGGGGGAGGGCAG
>VWZY01011574.1:99208-122796 GCA_013399075.1 Chloroceryle aenea | reverse complement strand
GGGACGCGGAGGAACTCGCTGCTACTTCAACGCCGGGCAGAGCGAACAAGTGCAGGTGTTGCGGGTACGACACCCAGACCACAACAGGCTGGCTTGGCAAGGGCATCACACCGGGGAAACCCCTGGGCAGGCATCTGGACAGTGGCTTTTTCATCAGTGCTTTAAACAGCAGTATCACTCTGGGCACTCGGGTGCTCGGTGCAGACCCCCCCGCTGGCTCTAGGACAGTGTTTTTTACGCCCGTGATTCTGCAGCACCGGGAAAAGCTCAGCCAGTGGTTACAAGGAACCGACTCTGAGAATAACGAACACTTCCCAGGTCCCTTTATTGGGATGTAACTGATAAATGGAAAAGCTGAACCCGAGTGAAACGTAACCTTTCTGTTCCACCGCCGAAGAAACTGCACAGCCCAGAAACCACAATTCGATGACGTCTGGTACTTTACCAGGTTAGAAAACAAAATCAAATCAAGAGAATTTATTCTGCCTCTCCTTCAGGCTGTCCCACAAGTACCCGGAAGACTGTGTAGAAAGGTGCTTTAAAAATTAAGAAATAAAGACTGTTTCACAGCAACTCACGCTCCTCCCTGTCTAACAGAGTAATCCATTTCCAATTTAAAACACAAATGACTTCCACAGCTTTGAAAACAATCAGGTCCTTCATGAGCAGAACCACTACGTAGCTGAGAAATCTTCATGGAGTATCTTTATGAAAAGAACATCTTAATAAAAGACGCATCCCCTACAAAAAGAGAATCTTTGTGGCTAGATGAGGTTATTTGGATGAAACACTGAACCCTGTATGAATAATAAATAGGATAAGTTTTCTCTCAAAATGTATCAAATTTAAAATAATGGCATGGACACTTAAAAAAAAAATAGTGTAACCAGTACCATAATTTTTTTATAAAGTAGGTACTTAATCTGTGTTCAGAGGTCACCACACTTCAAAAATATTTTCATCTAAATGCTTTGTTTCCATCCTGTTAGATTAAGTCTGAGAATTCAGACCAAGCTGGTAGCTCCAGAGAATGTATAGATACTTTTGAAAGTGGAAACTATTTCCGAGCTCTTAAGTAATTCTGTGGGAGTGAATGTATTTGCAGCTTCCAGGCCAAGCGGGATGACCTTTCCAGAGCTTGTAAAATCAAATCAAATAAAAATAGATTCAGACTTTCTTAAAATGAAAGTGCTTGAAAAAAGAAGCCTACGAACTGAGACACTGGAAGAAAACAGCACATGCACTAGAAAAAATACGTAAAAATGAGATTTTAAGCTTGGAATGACAGTATTTGTGTCTCTGTCCCCCTGTTTCTCTCTCACTCTCTGCCATTTCTGTATCATTCTTATCAGAGCTCTGTCAGCCCCTAAACTGACATTTTCCCATCCTGATCATTCCCAGGATAGAGAAGAAGGAATTTTTTTTCACTTGGCTGATGCAAACAGCAGATCATCCTACAGAGAAACGTCAAGGACAGTTCGGAGTCCTAATCCCTGACCTGCCTGCCCTTTCCTAACTAGCTATTGACATTGAACTTAAAAAGCTGCAATGCCGAGATGAGATAATGAATTCTGTTTGCTTTGGTGTGCAAGAGGAAGAGGGCGAGATAGGGGAGGAGGAAGGGCTCTGGATGTAAAGGCTCTGTTGTGGAGCCAGTCTAACTTCAGTGCGCTAATATCTGAAACTTGTTTAAGGAAAATAACTGGAGAAATAGCCACTATTTTTCCCCTGGAGTGCCATGGGTGGGCAGGACAATACAGGCTAAAAGAGCATCGTTACAAGGTACCTGCCAGGGGAGCTCAGCCTGGCCAGCTCCCGAGACGCTGGAGATTGTGCTCAGCATGTGCACAGCCCTCGTGCCAAGTCCAGCCTTTCCTGTGGCATTTTTTCTGCCTCTGCTTATTGCTTTTATCTTCCTGCATAGAAATGCCCAGAGGGATGCTCACAGTAACCCAACAGGCCAGGCTTGGCTCCTGAGCCGCAGCAGGCGAGCTCGCTGCGACCACGTGCCAACGTTCAGCTCCTGGGCACCCCAGCACCCCGCAGGGAGCATCTCGGCATCTTGCTCCCGGCCATCGCTGGCCTCCCCCTCGGGCACTGAGCTGTCCCCGCAGCCCGGGTCACAGGCACAGGCTCCCGTGCCAGCACAGAGAGAGGTCTCCCCAGAGACACCCACCCTGCTCCGCTGACCCAGGCAGCGCAGGTGGGGATCGCCCGCCAACCACCACGCCAGAGTCTTCTCCGTTTCGTTCTGGGATCGAGTGCTGTGTCCTGAATTCTGGTCTTTATCCCTTTGTATGTTTAAGCAATTATTTGTTGGTTTGGGAAAATTCAGGAGAGGGTACTTAACGTACTTAAAATTCGTAGAGTAGCTCATCTTCACAGATGCTCCTGCTCTAATATCACTTAGTCCCAGAAAACTCCATTACAGTCTAAAGTGGAAAATTATTAAGTTTTGCTATCATGATCCCAGGAACACTCAACTTTGAACGCCTGCCATCCACATTTTTAGCATGTTGAGTCAGAAAACCTGTAATTCCTCATGTAAGTCACAAGACTGATTATTTTTAAATGGCATTTGCTGCTTGTTCTTATATTGCATATTGATATTTTTACTAAGTTTTCCATTAAGGACTCATTAATCACACCCTGAGGATAATAATCCCTGCTTCTGGAAGGTTGGCTATTTTGTAGTTTTTAGCACTAAATATTCACAATTAACATTGTAGTAATCCGAAAGTAACACAGTTACTGCTCATCTTATCAGAGATAGGAACAAAAAACGTATTTCTAAATCAGTGTCAAAGTGAGAATGCTGGGAAGATAAAGCTCATCCAGATCCTGCTAGAGCTAAGCAAGAGAAAAATACCAGTTCTGGGGTGATTCATTAGGAAGAGTGAACCGTTGCACCAAATTACGTAGCCTCGTGTGAATTTGTTTACTTTCTTCTAAGGCACACAGGATATGCAGTCGAAAAAAAACATGCTAAACTCAGTTGTTTCTTCCTGCATGTTTAAGTCATTTTGATAAGTAGATATTACTGGAAAGGAAAAGGAAATAAAAAAAAAAAGAGAGTTGGGGAAATCAAATTACTTTTGGCTGTACTTCTAGAAGGATTAGTTTACCAGTTTTTAAAAACAATTACCACTGTTAACTACTAATACTGAAAATTCTCAGCTACTTGTACTGCTTGCTGCCATAGGACAGGAGGATTTTGTCTCGCCTTACGCCGAGACACTGACACATCAGCGATGGTCTATGAAACACAGATCTTCCACAGTCAGTGGGACTTGACTACGAATTAAAATTCAACCTAAAAGTTTCTGTTCTCGCCCTCTACCAACGGTCTGCGGTAGGAACACGGCTCAGCTGAGCATTAACCTCCGTGTAGCAGAGGGATTAACTCCGAAGGGTTATCTACCAGCCTACAAAAGCGTAAACCATAGGAAAACCCGACACAAATGTTGAGATGCAGCATTTTATCAGTTCTGCAACTGACCCTCCTCAATGAGGAGAATTCAAAGTCAAGCTGACAAGTGGTTTGAAATGGTTATTTGTCAGTTTCTTCACCCATTGATAGGTCTTCCCATTCTTTGAAAAAGAGAGCAAAACAAAACAAAACAAAACAGCCCCGAACCAGCTGCTGAAACAGAGCTTTTCCTCTCATCTCTTCCCAGACATGCTAATCAACATAATTCATGGCAAGAAGGGAGGAAAATGAACATCCTCACATGGATATTTCATCAAGATTCTGGAGAGCTTCATAAAGCAGCCTCTTTTAGAAACCATAAAATGAAACAAGACATATTTCTGGGGTTGTCAGCAGGTAGATCCACTGGTTTTGTGGTAAGTAATCTCTTTGGGAGGAAGTCTTTGCTCTGATGTCTGCGTTGGATGTTCTGTGGCTCCCCGCAGCCGCACCAGTGCAGGTCTGTTCACTGGAAGGGGAGGCGGTGATGATATTGCTTCTAACAACCAGACTGAAGTATAGCCCGAGGCTGTCTTCCAAAGCCCCCTCCAAACAGCCTCTAATTAATTTTAATCCTGCCACTCCAATGAGTCCCAAGAGTGTGGCAACCAAAACAAAAAAAAAACCCAACCTTCATCAAGTCATTCAGAAAAGCTTTGACGGCGTTGCTTCAAGATTGTAGGGCTCCAAGCAGAAAGCACTATGGAAAGCTTTCAAATGCAATTTTCCTTCAGTTTCTTTATTTTCTGTCCTCAAACCTGTAAGCTGGCCTGTTTCTGATGAACAGTAGAGTTCCCATCCTCTCCGGGCCCCAGGGGTTCACCCTACAAGGTGGGTGGCAGGTGTCTGGGAAGCCCACCAGGGCCATGGGGGGAATGTCTCTCCACAGCCAGGGTGAGCCTGGCAGACCTGTCCCCCTTCCCGGTCTCCTGCAGGCCTCGGTGGGCAGGCAGAAGAAGGTTATGTGCAAACAAGGCAAATAACGACCGACCAGCATCCTCCTGACGCTGAACATCCAAAATCAAAGCCTGACCCTGCAGAGCCATCGCTGGCTTTAACACCAGCGATCCATCCGCACGCGGCAGAAGAGCTGCTCTCTGAGCTCCTGAGATGTTCTGCTCGCTTGTCTTCCGAGGTACCAAACAGAAACACTCGTTCTGTTCCTGCCTTGCAGCAGTGTGGGTATAATTGCTCACAGAGCTGAGTGAATATGAAATGTGGGGAATACTCTCAAATGTCACCATGAAAACGCCGTGCGTGGTGCCCCTCTCCGCGCAGGGCACCGCTCTGCATTTACCTTTCCACCACATCGTAGGCAGTTTGATTTTGCTGGGGGCCACGCTCATAGAAAACAAACTTCTGAATTGCTATGAAGAACTCCCAAATGGATTTTTTAGATTTGCACGTGAGTAAAAATATTAGTAATGGAAAGTGTTTACAAATCAGATGGAGGTGCTGGTGAAAAGAGAGGCTCGGGAAGACAAGGACCAGCAATTACACCGTGATTTGAATAGGTGGTGAATATTTCCTTGGGAGTCACCTCTGCAAAAATGTATGCCTCTGTTGGTTTATCCCACTGTAGGTGTTTCATGGAAGGAATTAATATATAAGGGTTTCTTTGGAAAAGAACTTTAGCTGGAGATGTTTGTGTGAGGAGACAGAGATGCTTAAAAGGGTCTGTTAATGACCTATCAGTGAACGGAACATGAAAGGACTGGATGAGAGCTGCACACCCCCCCCATGATACAGGTTGTAAACTGGGGGCCACTCGGTATTTCTTCCCCACAGTTCCACAGTTTTGATTCAGTAGGTAGAACAGACACAGGTATTTTTTTCCTCGCTGCTCAATGCCCGGCCCCCTTTATTTACTTTATACACTTCAAATGCTGCCCTGACGTCGGAGTTATTAAATTCCCTGTAAGCTTTTCTTCAAACCCCTCGTGACACAAGGTACTGTTATTACCTCTATGTTACTGACTGCAGAGCTGAGATCTATAGTGATTAAAGGGAATGTATCTTCTAACTGTGGATGCCTAATTAAGAGAGGTCTACAAACTGTTTTCTCAGAACACTCCTTATGTGTCCAAAATGGTCTTCAGCAGCAGTTGTGAGTACAAAATCAGACCCCTGCATCTCAAATGAACCATGAAGAAATTGAAGAATGCCCAATTAGTAACAGTCTGTGAAAAGTTAGGTTGAAGTGAATTAACTAGCATCACAAAGGAAAAAAGGTGGCAAAGGAAGGGAAAACAATCGGTTTTCCAAGGCACCATTCAACCATCTTAACCATCAAATAATCCTTTCTTCTCCTTTTCTTAGGCTGATTCACTACTTCCAACTTCTGCAGCAGACAAAAGAGGGGTCCTGCAGACAGCAACCTCCTCCACCACAACCCCTGGTCCTTCCTCCTCCTCTCTGGCTGGCCCCAGCAGGGGTCACTCAGAGCCCAGGAACCACAGACTGCCCAGCACAGCTCAGCTCGATGGGCAACCATGGATCATGCGACATCACCATGATGTGTCACCACGCAATGCCGGTGTTATTTGGCATTTTTATTATCCCTGTACTTCAGATATTAACTTTGTGCCCAGCTTGTGCGACTCCTGCAGCCAGCCTGGCTCTGGGCAGCACCATCCACCTCCAACTACATCTGGAGGCAGATGACTCCTCCTGCTCTCATCAGCATCTGCTCTTGGGAAAAGATGATGCCATCCACATCATCTGGCTGTTTCGATACAGAGACAGGAAAAGCCTAGATCTGGATGATCTTTTCTTATCCCCTCCCCTCAGCTGGTGACAATCCTCTCTCTCCTGGGCACAATGCCACATGAGGACAGACCCTTCACGCTGCTGTGGAGCCCGTGTTATCCTGAAATAGGAGCTCCTCCTTCTCACCAGGAAGACATCAAAGTGCCAAACACATTATTCTGTAGCTTCCACCATGGGACAAAGGTGCCAAATGGGAAACACCAAAGCCACAGAAACTCCCCCAAGCCTCATGCATCTCTTTGTCAAACACCCAAGTTCAGTGCAGCGCGCGACAGCCCAGGGCTAGATCCGAGGCACCACCTCAGCACCTGGCTGAAGCGTGCCTACGGTGAATGGAGCCTCTCGGGCATCTCTTCAGATCTCACCCCATCCTCTGGAACAAGGGAGAAATACAGGTTTCGGAGCTTCCTTTAAAGCTTATGATGTGGGTGAACGTTCACAGAAACTCAAAAGGATAAATACCTGATGCAAAATCTGCCCTCCACCAAATGCAGTTTGAAATCAGAGACGGAGATTTCTGAGGAAAAGGTTGGTAGAATTCCTTAAATTAAACAATCACAGCCCTAACTTTTTTCTTTTTTTTTAAGGAACTGGGGGAATCAAAAGAAACCCTATGGCAGAAACAGGGAATTTCCAGTCCAAGAGGTTCATGCCTGACAAAGGTAGAAGCAGCTGAAAATAGCATTTGATAGTGTGGAGTTTAACTACCCAGGGTCCGTGCTGTGAAACACTAGGACAGAACGCTCGGAGCAGGCGCACAGCATGGGGATGGTGGCCAGACCTTGCCAGAGCTCACAGTGGCAGCTGGTGGCTCCTCAGGGTGACGTTAAAAGCCTGGGAAGTGCCGAGTCCCACCATGGAGTCCCAACCCGAAGGATCTCCTGGAAACAAGGGGGTCTGCACCACATGCTGTGTCTGACGGCAGGGAAAGGCTCAAACCTGCACTGTGTCACCGGCTTCAAAACGCTCCCCCGAGTTCTTCTAATGACTGCACTGTGGAATATTCTAGACTGACACCAATCGGATGCTCGTGTGTAAATAAATGTTCTCTGCTTCTGAGGTCTGAATATTCTACTCCATTGAATTCCCTGAGATCTTTTTAGTATTGACACGCTACCTCTTTGCAAACAATCCTGTGGTAGCTGGAACGCTCCAAAGTGTCCATGCCAAGCACGGTGATTCATTGCACTGCTTTAATAATGGGCGAGAAAAGAGGCTTTTGAGTTCTGTAACCCATAACAACTTGGAAAAGAACAAAGGACCCTCTCCAAAGTCACTGAAGTTAATAGAGCACTTTTCACTCCAGCCTAACCTGCGCTGGTTGAACGAGCAAATGTAGGCTCCTGCCACCTCGCTCAAGACGTCCTCTAGCTGCGGCGATAGCGGCTGTTCATTTTCTGCGTGCCACCCTAATGAAACCAAATCATGGGAGGTTAAACAAAGACACTGATGGTCTATCAAGGTGATTGGAACCAATGAAATGGAACTAGTATCCTCCAAACTGCCTGCTCTCCCCAACACAGCCAGCAGCAGAACACGACCGGTCTTCCAGAAGGATTTTTCAGTCCTGTGTCTGCTCAAACAGCAAACGTTAATCCCTATCAAACAGATCATTCATGTGCATCAAGGAAAACATTTTCTCTCCTCCTTTTCCAAGTACCACACCTCCCTGACCACCTCTGGCAGAGCTCTCCCCCAGAAGGCAGCACAGAACCCACCTCTCCAGGCAGCATGCAGACAGGCACGGACAGCAACGTCAAGACAGACCCAGCACTCAAGAGAGACCCAGGACCATTATCTGGACCTGGCTTTTAGGTCTCTTGGGGCCAAACAGCAGCTCACTGCCTTTTAAACCCGTTTCTTTTCCAGACAGGTATTTAGAGGGGATAATGGGTTGATTTGCCATCAAAGGCTGAGGGTGGGGACTCTCCCTTAAGAGAAGGGCGCAGGCCGGTTTACCTTTCACAAGACACAGTTAATTCAGTGGTATTTCAGTCATGCATTTTGTCTAAATACTTTTAAACTATCTTACGTATCCACATGGAAAAAACTCAGCAACTGTAAGAATTCATTCCATAGAGCCTCACAGTTTATGAATTTAAACAAAAGACTCTCACAGCAACACCCAGCTTGTGAAGTTTTGTTTCAGTTCAATGTTTTTCTTCTCCTTTTGGTGCCAACCACTCTTTTTGAACCTGATTTTCCAAGGATCTAATTGGGAAACAAGACTGACACAGCACTGGAGAGCTGGGAAGAGCTGTAGGCAATGCTGTGGGATAGGCAGAGGGGGTCCAGGGAACGGTCTCCAAGGGAAACCGAGCCGCTGGGCTTCGCCTGCCCACGGAGAGATTCCTCTTACCCTCAAATATTGCAGTTCAGAAATGCACGGCCTGAGGTTAAGAAGGACCTTCTGATGTGGACACCAAAGACAAAATCCACGTCATAAAACCATCGGTCCATTTCTTCCAGCATATTGTGAAGGTGTTACGAAGCTCTGGGTTTCTGGGGTGAATGTCCTGCTGGTGTTTCCCTGCTCGCCACTACGAGACGGCCAGCTCGGGATGGGGAGATGCAAGGAGGATTACTGGGAATTAGAAGGAGGCTTCAGTGACACTCAACGTGAGGTGACGTCAGCCCACAGCAGGCAGAGGCAGAGCTGCCACTGCTTCCTCACAAACGGGAACAGCTGCCCAGAGCCCCGCCGCAGCATCCCCAGCACGCGAACGGGAGCGGGACTCGGAATTCAGGAGGAAGCGCACCCACACCTCCACACCGCTCCTTTGTATTTCAATTTTCTTTGGCCAGTGGGGATGATTTTATAGCATCACAGCAGAACATTATCTTTTATACTTTGACAAAATGAAACCGAGTCCTTGGGATTTTTTCACCCATTGCTCTCTTGGCTACTCGGCTGCAGTACTATTTCATTACTTATTGATTTTTCAGCACGCTGTCTGCATCGCTGTAATTTACACAAGTTCTGATAGCCCTCGGCGATTCTTAACACCTCAGGGTGAGATCATGGAGTTCACTTGAGATACCAAAGGTAGGCAACAAGTTCTTCAGAAAAGACGACAGATTGACAAACTTGATAGTCAAGGAGGAAATTTGAGCAGCTGGAGCTGTGTCCTACCCTAAACCGTCAGGGTATTTTTCTTGGCCAAATCGAATTAGAGCAAATTGGTACCCCAGAAATTAGCCTCACATACAGCTAATGAGGGACTGAAAAGTGTACGGCTAAAACCCAAGAAATTAATAATGCATGTCCCTTACGAGGCAGTGGAACTAATGCTATTTTTGCTGTAACTGGAGATAACCACTGGCCTACAGACAGGCTCGTTACTGGAGAATGCAGCTTCCTCATGACCAAGGACAGGGAACTACAAAGAGATTCTCTTACAGTAAGGAAGCAACTGTTCCTTTTTCAAGCTTTTTCCCGCATTGTGGCCATTTTGAGTAACTGGGAGACAGTCACCACGGCCAGGGTGGTGCTCACCTTGACCAGGAAGGACGGACGGACAGACCCCACGTCTCCGATACCACACGATGTCGTAAGAGCCGATGTGCCCACCTCCACTCTGCTGCCTCGGAGCTCCAAAGCGGGGATGCTTCTGCAGGAAACCCATCACCGCTTAGCAAAATGAGCTCTAATCTTATCAGAGGGCCTGATCCTACTGGTATCATGCACACTGATAGCACTTCAAATCACTTTACGAAATCTGAGTCAATACCGACTGGCCTTTCCTCCTTCCTGAGCAAACTACAAAATGCTTGAGACGTTTTTTAAATGCCTGTTCCTCTGAGGCTGGAATAACATTACCATGAGCAATCTCGACTTTCTAGCCTGGCTCCCATCTCACTGAACTATAATTTAGGAAGAAAAAAGATGTATATACAAGTCTGAGATGACTTTTGGGTAAGGCCTAAAGATCTCGTGAACGCTGTGCTGTAGACTGATGGATGTACATGTGCAGAAAGCCTCTACCCTGTGGGAAACCAGGAGACTGCATGGACAGATGGAGAAGGAGAGCCAACAGCTACTAGCCATTCTCTTGGCACATCAAAATCCCAAGGAAAGAGAGTCTAGTTACAAGCAAAAACATACCTAGAAACAAAACAACAGGCTTAGAGAATTCATTTAACAAAGAACAAGATGATCTTGGGAGAACTTCTTGGACGTGTTCCTGTGTGACCTGCTCTAGGTGGTCCTGCTCTAGCAGGGGGGGTGGACTGGATGATCCTTCAAGGTCCCTTCCAACCCCTAACATTCTGTGACTTATGGGCAGATACTCGGGATGTTTTCTCACCAGCCATACCATAAAGAACAGATAAGAGTAATACAAAATAAACCATGCAAGGGCCTTCAGCAGGGTTAACTGATGGGCTGGAAGCATGGATCTTTCTTATGGTAGCATCGGTACATATGGCAGAGGCAACAGCAAAATCTGAAACTCTGAAGACAATTTCTCTCCAAGGTGACTGGCATCTTCCATGGAAAATGAATCAAGAATGATTCAGGAGGATGGAGCACCCTCCTGAGAGTCCTCCCTGGATGAAGAGGTAAGGTCCAGGTGGATGGAGTGCTCATGGACTGCTGGTTCGGGAGGTCTGCCTGAACTCTTTCTAATGGGGAGATATTAAAGTGACTTTCTGTAGCACAAACATCAGGTTGTCTATCCAGTGTTCATAAAATCTGGGAAAACAGGACTGGGACACTCCTCTAGAGCCTGTCTGCCCCGTTTCCCTGCACCAAGAGCTCAACCCACGATCCTCTGGTGCGGTATATGCCCAGCACGAGGCCCTTCAGCCCTCGTGTTCTTGTGTGCAGGGGGATCTCCTGACAATCTCACTGACTTACAGCGTGGAGATGCTGTAAGAGAGTTCAGCAGTGTCTGAAAGAGCAGATAAAACCCCACATCACCCTGCACACTTTTAGCAGACCTTCCATGGGTTTAAAGATAAAAGGATTTCTTTCACCATCAGGTTGTCATGAGAGCCTGATGCTGATGGTCTCGCCTTGCTCTGCTGGTTTCTGGTTTGTCTTGGAGCTCCTCGGTGTCCTCAGGCACCAGGAGAGTATTAATAAGTTGAATAATAAACCTGTGCTGTGGTGCAGTCTGGGACTTCCTCTATGAATTCCAGGGTCCAGGAGGATGTTAACACCAACTTACATTAAAAATACTAAAAATTAGCTGAGGCATACAGTACTGAAAGGCCTGGGTAGCTGATTAAAGGGGCCTCCCACCCCCCCGAAAATACCCCTAATAACCAAGAGGTACAGTTGGGTTTTACTCTTCCTGGAGCTAGCTCCCATGACAGCAGGCACTATGTCATGAAGGGGCAGGAATCTGCATTAATAGCGAGATCTTCAGATACTGTGTGAGCATTTCACAGGTACTTTTGAGACAAGACAACCTGAAAGCTGCAAATGGTCCTGCACATCTGGCAGGAGAGGCCGTGAGGGCTCCGAGCTGTGGCCGCAGCAAGCGCGGTGGAGCTGGGGGTCCCTCCTCGGCGGCTGCCAGTGGCACATCCACAGCACTGCAGGAAAACCCTGTGGAGAAAAAACCTGCTGTGGAGTTCGAGGCAAGGTTTAGACACTCTGGGACTAGAAATGTCTCAAGTTCCTCCCACTGCCAGACCGGCCATGCTTTGCACGAGTATTTCTGGTTTTATCTGCTTTTTATTGTTTTTAATCAAACCCTTACATTAAGCTACTGCTTTTAAAAACTGTCACGTGTTCACACAATGCTGTATCTACAGACAGGGCCGAGGTAATGATGCTAATATTTACTGACCAGCAATATGTTTTATTCTGTAACTTTAAAGGAGAGCGTGGATGACCTCACAAGAGCCCTCACTGCATCGCTTCCGGACTTGGCTTTTCTCTTTCCCACACTACATCAAAAGCTTTTCCTGTTGCGCAGACGTGCACTTGTGCACACACGTGTGCATGCACACTCATGCTTATTTCCAATTTTGATTGCATGAAACTGTTCATCAACGTTGTGTGAATAATGCCAGGAAAAGATACTCTTCAGAAAATCAATACGTTGAAAGTGCTGTTTTAGGGTTGCAGTAGTTGTTGGTTGTGTTTCTGAGTTATTCCTATTGACCTGAGTTCAAAAACAAGGTATTGATTTATAAAGTACCTTCAGTAAATAAATGCACATTCTTTCTGCTGCCCCTAATAACCTGTAGCATACAGAGCAGGGTTTCAGCTCAGCTTGGGAAGCACAGCACGGTCTGGCAGGAGCTCTCCAAACCAGTGGACTTTTTCTGACGGAGCGGGTAATGGAGATACCATTAAGAAAGGAAGGCGACTGACTGGGCTGTGAGCAGGAATTAAAAGAGGGGGGAGGAAAGAAGAGGGCAGTGACACTTTTTTAAATGAAGTCCTGCAAATTATTAGGCTTGTTTTGTATTTTCAAGGGATATACAGGAAAAACTTGGCTACTTTCACCCGATGGCCACACAGAGATTTGCCTCTGCTTGTGACCAGTTTGGACATATTTTTAACTTCCACGATAAATGCAGCCTCCTCTGCCTGAAGGATAAACTCCGTGCTGATCTCTAGATAGGGCTTTTAATTAAAACACCAGAAAGCAGGTTTTAGAAAGATGCCACTACATCTAAACTGGCCACAGCTGACAGGCACGATCACCTGAGGGAGCGAACGGCACCTGCAGCTCGACCGAGTCGCCGTGAACCCAGTGCTGTGCCCGGGCTGCCGGCACCGCCGTGGTGAACACATCCAGCCACAGCAGCATAAGCACCTGGGTGTCAAACCCGCACAGCTCGGGACCTGCACTAGGCTTTTAAAATCCACTACAGCCGCGTGCTCTAATTCGGGATGCCGCAAGTGTGCCTGTCACCAGCGCCGCGCTGTTTTACCAGGTGCCAGACTTTGGAGAGAAAAAGATGATGAATTTTCTCTTTAGGTTACAATGTCACATGAAATCAGTCTTACGGGAGACAAACAGAAATGTTAAGGAAAAAGAGCTGAAAAAAATGCATACGTAAAAAACAGTCATGCAAGGTGACTGTGCCTGTCTCCTGAATCCGTGGTTTGAGTCTCATGATATTTACTGTCCACAGAGTCAAAATAAGAATCTAGCTTGCTCAGTATGAGAATCTGGCTATCCTGTGATTATAAAATTCTATTACACTTGTACTCGTGTGATGGAATGTCCTTGCTGCTCAGAAGTTTGCAGTTTGGGTACCATCTCCTGCGAGCATCCCAGGGGACGGCCAGCAGCAGGCTGTGGGGAAAACAGAACTGGAAAGTCTGAGAGGAGCCCTGGCAAGGCAGCCTTTATCCGCAGTATGGGTTCTGATTTGAAAGACTATTCCTGCTGTCACCGTTCTCCAAATCAAGCATTTATCCTGAGAGGGTATTTTCTTCTAACAGTAAGACCGATAACAAGGGAGATGCCTCCACCAGACCAAGGCTCCCTTGCCAGCAAACGGACAAGGTGACAACCATAGATAGTTATTAAAATGGGAGAAACAGAATGACCAACACAGCTCTGCTCTCATTCTCCTTCTATTCAGCTCTTCCAGAGCATCTTTCATCGTATTTCCACAGGAGACTTAAAGGAATTGCACTGTTAGATGAGGGAAGCAGCGAGAACCCAGCCGAACGCTTTGCTCCAGTGCTCCTGCCCTGCTGCTACTTAGAGATCAACTTGTTCAGAAAGTACAAAAATCCATCTGAATTGTCATATATTCAGAAAGATCATAATGCCCACAGATTGTGCTCATTTTTATTGCTCTGGACTGACCTCGTCAACAACCAACGGTCTTTTTATCACCAGTCTTTATCTCTTGGTAGCCTGATGCGCACCTGCGCCCAGAGCACCGTCCCAGACCGGGGCTGAGTGGTAAAACCCCTGGAAATGTTCCACTGCAGCATTCTTCATGACTTTTGTCAGCCATAAAATGCTTCATGGGAATGTATCAGTGTAATCCCATCCCAGCAGGTTTTCCACAAGAGACCTAACTGCCCCCTCCGCACGGCCCCGCCACACCTGGGCAGCTGCCCCCTGGCACTCACCACGCCACCCCCAGCTGCCCAGTCGCTCATGGGTGCTGCTGGGTGGTGGCCATGGCCTGGCACCGACTCCACCATCCCAAGCCAACAGCTCCTGAGATGAGAGAAGGCGGTTGTGTTAGTGAGCAGATGTTGGCAAGACATCCTAGGCCCTGTATAAACTATAAATATTTCAAGTATTGATATTGTTTATGAGATTCTATCCATTTAGCTCATTATGAAGGGGAAGACAAATGTGTCCAAAATTAATGAAATTTTTCAGACAATAAAATTTTTAGAAGTACTGCGCGTTCATTTTAATAGTTCATGAATCTGAAGTGGCCGATCTCTCCCTATTTTTTCTATCGTAAACCATTCGGACGACAAACGTTACATGCATTTCCATAATACAGTTATAACTTTGGTTCATTTCATAGTTTTTATTTCATGCTCCTCAACCCCTGTATTTCAAAATTTATGTTCTTGCTACAAAGATCATACACGAACAAGTGTAAGTCCTCCAAGATCTGTTATTCAGAAACACTAAGCTGATGCTGGTTTAATTGATTCTGTGGAAGCAGCGATGCTTGTAACTCCTGAGAATAAGGGCTTCCCACAAACTGGCCAACTTTCCAGTGGAGAAAATAAATATTCTAACATCCTTACGTTAGTGGGTATGCGACCAGCACACAGTTAGATCAACACACCTCTGGCTGTTTAAATACTGTGTCCTGAAGATGCAAATGCTCACGCTTTGTCTAGCACAAGCCATGTACAAAAGCCAGTAACATTTCCCAGTCGTTTCCTCTCTTGGGTGCAAACCACACCTCGTGCAGGGCCCAAAGCCATCCCAAAGATAGCTGCAGCCAGCCAGTCACCAGAGCCCAAGTGAGCCCCCCTGCCCACACCGGTTCCTGGAGGGTCCCACCAGCCTCCCCCTCCTCATGCACTGACCCGGTCCCGCAGGGCATCGGACACACGTGCTACGCGCTCTCTGAGCTTTGCACGCACACTTTCCGGGAGAGAGGTAATAAAACAAATTTATTGCCCCTTTTCCCCAACAGGATTATGGAAAGGTAAACAAAGGAATTTTGAGTTCTTTAAGGAAAGGCCCCTTGAACTTATGGATGTGACTGGGAGATTAAAGACCACTCTCCCAGAGAAAGCTGTCTCAGGGTAAAGCAGTCCTCATCCCACTCCTGCAGAGCTCTGCAGAAGATACAACAGCTCGTTTTAAGGGCTGTTTCACTTTGAGACAGCAAAGATTTAGCTGCGGGACCGCGTGCGAACTGGGGTGCTGACATCTCCCCCTGCGAGAAGGCAACTCGGAGCCTGGCCAGAAACACAGGCTGAGAAAGCTCAGTCGATGCTGCAGATGAAGGATATGAAACTAATTACACAAGCCTCATAAAGTGTTATAGAGCAAATCATAATCAAACCCGGGCCGATGACAGCAGATACACGACGGGAGGAAGACCAACAGCTTGCCAGAAACCTTCTGAACGCCCCACACCTTCTTCCCATCCCCGGCTCCATTTCCCCTCATACTTCCTCTGCAGGACGGGTTTCNCTCCGCACAGCGCACTGGTGCCGGGATGCTCCCGGCAGGCTCCCGGCCCACGAGCTGCCCCGCGGGAGGGATCAAGCAGCGCTGCCTTCCCCGGGAGGTTTTCTCTGAGTTTTGCTGATAATAACATTACGGTTTTCCCCGCGCTGGCAGTCGGAGGAGAGGAGCCCGCAGCCTTTGGAGGGATCGATCCGATCGATCCCAGAGGCTCCATGTCATTTCCAGGGGATTTGCTAAAGAAGCTACTTATGTCCCTTTTTCATTTTCACCAACTCATTACCAGCTGCTGCTGCTCCCTGCGTTTCAGCAGCACCTGCAGGAATGAAACCACCCGATCCCGGTTCAGATGCCTCTCCCGCAATTAAACGCCGCCGAGCGGAGCTGAAGGCGAGGGGCGGGTGACGCCAGCGCGCAGGGCTCGTTACCCACCGCTCCCCTCCGCGCGGGCACACACACAGACACTCTATTTTCCTCTTTTTTTTTTAAAGGGCAGCCCAGCAGCAGACTAAGCAACTGATCCCCCGGCTTAACTTTTAAATTAAGACCATTGTAAATTTGGGAACTTGAGAAGAGATGGAGAGGACACCCATAATCCTTTGCAAATGTCAAGTGGCTCTCGATATTGGTTACTTTTCAAAGGTAGCTAGGCTACAGCGTGCCGCAGTAATGAAAAAGCCCTGCCAGGCCCACTCCATAGGGCTTCAGTCAATATACATAATATTATTGGGCTTTGAAAGGATTAAAGATTGTTTCTTTTCCTTCCTTGTAATATGGTGATCTCTTGCGCTGAGAACTCCCAGAGTGCCCTCCCCTTCGGGGGAGGATGCTGGAGACCGAGGGACGCCCCGTCGCCGCTGCGGGACTGTCCCGGCGGTGCCCAGCATGCCGCCGGCAGAGCTTCCCCAGGCACTACTTGGTCCCTTCAGCCACTGCTGCTGACAAAGCCATTTCGTCACCTGTCCACGTCAAGAGACGGAAGAGGAATTGGGAGTTTTTAAAAAGAAAAGTTAAACGACACTGGAAGTCTCCAAATACCAACAGGACTTGAGGCCAGACTGGAAAGTGTTGAAATATCTGGAAAAAAACTGTTTTTCTTTCCATACTCAAAAGAAAAGTTCATACATCTGCATTTTGGCTGCAAGAACTCAGCCCCTCACAAACACCCATTAAGTACAAGAAAACAGAACAATCAGCACTTGTACCAGTCTCTGTGGGGCTGCTCTGAGCCGAGATGGCAGCTTTGGCAGAGGCAGCAGCACAGGACCAGACCCCAACATAACGAGACTCCGCACATTAGACCTCCTCACCGAGGTTGGTGCTTCTGAAAGCATCGCCTCTTGCCAAAGGCACGCGTAAACCCCGACTTCAGGTGTCTTGGACAGAGGGCCTTGCAGCTGAATTACTACCAAACCTGTACTTTTTATCTTTTCACATTTGTGTATTCTTATTCCAGTATTTAATCAATATTATGCCATCGAATACAGTGAATTTTTCGTCTCAGAGACCTTCTATATATTGTCATGGCAGGATTCCCTCTGATGCTGCTTTTCACAGCCAACCTCTGCTCTCAGATGTAGTCAAGAGAAATGGAGAACCTGAGATTCCTGAGCAGGACAAAGCAGGGTCTGGCACCCTGGATGTTGGCAGAACCCAGTGCTCCCTCTGGTCTGGAGTGAAGCTCCCATGACTTAAGGGCAAGGATGGGGGCTTCCAGCACCCGAGCTGGTACATTAGCAGTGGTCTGACCCTGCGACACGGGGTATTCACTGAAGACATTAACTCTGAAAAATGTCGTTGACAAAGGTACTGTGCTTCCCTTACTGTTCTTATGACACCGATCTTCAACAAATGAGGTGAAGACTGGAACCTGCAAACCCAAGCAGGTGAAGAAGCAAGATGTTAAAGCTCAGACCACTGAGACATGTCTGGGAGAAAGCCCAGCTCACTTTTGGGAGCAGCAGCATCACGGCCTGGCCTGGCCCGGCCTGCAAGGCAATGTGGCACAGACGGCCCGGCCCCATGAAATGCTCAGCAAGGTCTTGTGCTTGCCGTTGCTGACTGCGCTCATCCCAGCGGGACTCCATGGGCAGTCTGACACTGACAATTACCCAGATGAGTAACTCTCCATTCCAGAAGAAGACAGGAAAAAGGGGAAGAGGAACCAAAGGAAACATCAGAAGTTCTTTTAACACAGTATCTTAAAAAAGTAAATCTCAGGAAAACTTTTAACTGAAGCCCTAACAGAAGTGCTTCTGCAGGTTTCAAGCCATTAATCCTAACTAAGGCTTCCCCACTCTAAGGGCTGATCCAATGGCCACTGAATTCAGAGAAAAACTGTGTAGCTACGCCAGAGAATAAAGCCTTTGATTTCAGATTTATTTCAAAAAGAAAAATGTTCTATATTAAAACAGCAATAAATAATACGGGGCATTTGCAGAGTAGATGACATGTTATTTCAGGTGCGGAAAACAGTTTTTCTGAGGTCAGGTGGGATAACCAGATGAATGATTCCCACAGAAGTCCTGCTGCCGGGGCACGAAGCTGCCCTGACCCACCGAGGCTGAGCTCCGAGCTCTGAGACGCCGGTTTAGGTGGTTGTTCAGGTTTTGGATGAGTCCTCAGTTAGCTGACACTCTGGCCACTTGTTTGCCCAACTGTAATGACCATAAATGTAAGATTTTGGTAATTCTGCCACATAGTAATGCTCACAAAAATTTGCCGTTTTATTGCAATGGAAATTCCTTTAAGACATGCAGGATGAAAGAATTGGTAGGAAATGAGGATCCAAAGCCTGAGACAGCCTGAGCTCTAAAGTGTTTGCCTTAACTTTCTAGGGCAGCATGTCTCCAAAATGGAACGACCAAAAGGTTCCAAACACCTCTGTGTTTTCTGGTGCTTGTGGGGATGGGCACACAGGGGGTGATGACAGAACTGTTTAGTAGCTGATTTCCTTTACAAGATACCCAGAGATACCATAAACTTCCCTAACATCTAGTAAGTGTTTTATAAATGTCACAAAAATCCCACTCAGACTTCACAGGGTCTGTAAAACTCTGCTGTAGAGCTCTGCTGAGAAACCTGCAGGTGAGGAGTCGCAGGTGAAATGCAGGGAGGAGGAAGAAAGAGACCCCAGAGAGCAGAACGAGACCAATCCAGAGACTGGAGACGTGGTCCTTACACCGAGGTAACGGGGAAAACAGGGAATAAGGGCTGGAGAGGCACCTACAGAATGACCAGGAGATCCTTTCTCAAATGAACTCTGTTTCTAGGCATCTCACTGTCGCTTTCTCCTTCTGTGATCACAGAGATCGTGGACTTGCACGGTGCTGCTTGTCTGGCAACACACAGAAATGAGACCTAACCCTGCACTGCCTGCAGGTATAGTACCAACCTCCATCAGTAAAACATTCTTCAGCGTGGTTCTAAAGACAACGGCACAAATAGCCCAAAGCCATTAAAGAAATCAAGAAAAGATAAATCAAACGATTCTAGACTGACGGGGTGATAAATTAAAGGTTAAGCACCTAAAAACTTAATGGTAATTTTAATTTTCAGGCCAACAGTTGCACTTCTTGAGAAATCTATACCATTCTCCCAGCAGTTTCCTTTAAATAACTGACGGATCTTCCCAATCTAAACTCCAATTTAAAAGATTTGTCTGTAAGAAAATCCCAATCTCAACAAAAGGTAATGCAGCTGAAGCTCTTCGAGCCCGGCTGATGGCAATAAAGCAGCGGCGAGTTCCTGTTAGCTAGAATAAGTTAACAGATTCCTGGTAATCCTCCCTATTATCACTAAACACCTGGATACAGCCTGGTAGGTGAAGAAGGATATTTAATTTCTGGCAAAGGAGGATCCCGTGCGCACGTGTGCGGGGCGGCGGTGGCGGAGGAGCGGCGCGTGGTAGACCTTCGCCAGGAAAAGGTTTCACGCTGCACAAGTCCACGGGATGCAGCAGAATGGTAAAGTCATTCATCACATGTATTTAAAGTTGAATTTGCTGATATTTTATGGTATTGGATTTTATTTCTATTAACATTTTATGCTGAAATTACAGAATGATTCGTGAGTACTGAATTTTTGATTGCTTTTATACTTGCTGGGACACTATTAACGTTGATTTACGTTAATAGCACTGTAAGAAGATATTAACAATGAAATTTCCAAAAGCACTTAGCATCCCATAATTGGAGTTAAATGACAAAAAAAATGAGGGGATAATAAAGTATAGCGATAGACAGAATTTTTGACAATACTCCCTCTAAATTGTATTTTTCAGGAAGAATTCGTGCAGGACAATTTCATAAAAGAATAAAGTCACCCATCGAGAAGAACACTTCCTGCATTGACCAAGCAACATGATGGCAAATTGAGATGTAGGTCAAGCACCACCTCCCCAGGTGCCAGAGCCACGGCGAGGAGCTGGATGGCACGGTGGGGATGTGGCATCTTCACGGCAGATGGGCGCCAGCAACTCCACGCCTGCAGAGCACTTCTCTGGACCAAAGTCCAGGAACCTGCAGTGGGAGGCTTGCAGAGGAATGACACTACCCAGGATAGAAATTAGCCAAGTTCTGTCCTTTGAGGCTGAGAGAATCGAATGTTCTCAAGAGAAGGATGCAAAGCCAAGGCGACACGCGTGGCGTGGCCAGCGCAGGGCAGGAAGCAGCGAGGTGAGCTGCCCTCTGAGCCAACAGCCGCCTGTGCCCGTCCCCTGCGCGGCAGCCGCGCGCTGATCGTACCCGCTGCAGGTGAGACTGTGCCTGGATAGAGAGGAAGAGACCTGTACCAAGCTACACCACTGCCAGCTCCAGCCTATTCAGCTGCCATTTAAAAGAGCCAATCCCTAGAAAAAAAAACCCTGAATTAACAATTAACAGCACTCATCTACTCAACACCTTCACCCCTTCTGACTTACTGGTTCCTGGTAGCTGCTGGACAGCATCACGTTCTACCGATGGAAGTCCTCAGCAAGCACAGGAGTTAGCTGTAGGTGACTGAGGTACCCGACAGAGTAGAAAGAGGATGAATTTTTTCAATTTCACTGCATGAAATCTCTCTTAAAATTGAGTAGTTTCTATGCTTCGTTTCAATCACGCGCATATCTCAGGTCATTCAGTAAACTCATCCTGAAAAGCAATAAAATGGCTCGATAAAAGCTGCCACCTGACCCACTGGGGCTGCTTCTATGTCCTGATGCGAGGGCTGCACAGAAACCTGTGTCCTGGTGGAGGGGCCGCCCGCCTGCAGCTGGAGAGGAGCCGTGGAAGACGCACGAGGTGAAAGTAGCCCAGCAGTGAATTCTCATTTCACAGAATGCTTACCATGTGCTTTGATCTCAAATCAGGCTCAAACAAATTTAATATATATATTTTTAAATAAACAGAATTTCCACAAATTCTACTTTGATATCACTCAGATATTGTTTTTAAACCTTCTCTTTCCATTAAAAAAGCATCAAAGTGCTTTCTGTTAAAAAGTGCTGCAACGCACTTCACTGTTTTCAACACGCAGTTAAACTGCTCATTTAGAGTCAAAGAACATACAGGGGCAATGTGACAAATTATGAAAACTTGGAACAAAAAAGTAAACTTGAAACAATAATCTTAAAATAGACAACATAAAGAAACAAAACACAACACTTGATTTGCTTCGAGTAGATGAGGAAAAAAAAAAGCAAAGTGTTTGTACAGATGTGTTGTATGTGTTGTGTTTAAATGACGTCTTTATGGGGGAAGAAGAAAGAAGATATGCCAAAACATTTCCAGACAGATTTAGTCAGGAAAATAACTTTGGAAATACTAGGCTGGAACAAGGTCATTTTGTCATTTTGCTCTGGCCAGGAAAGAAGACCATGTCAGAGTTGTGTTTAAAAGAAATCGCTCCAGCTCAATTTTATGGTCCACTAAAATGTGGAAGAAAGTCATATTAGAAGTCAAATGACACAGTAATGAATGAGAAGACTTGGCTGTACTCAGGAAAATAAACATGTAGCAATAGCAATCTTACAGAGTGATGACACATCGGCATGTGACTCAGAAATGACAAAAGCCAAGGAAATCTGAAACAGGACCAACTCCAGCCCTGTTTGAGATCTACAGACTTGCTGATTTTAAGGTCAGAGGCAACGCTGTGATCTCACAGTCTAATGATTTCATCCCCAAATTTAGGTATGAAGCTGCTGTTACCCCTTTTCTTAATATAAAAATAAATGTATATTAATATAAAATTATGCGAAGACTTCGTTTGAACAGGAATCGGTGGGATGGGTTGGTAAGTTGGTGAATTACCCCAGCTCCTCCCAACACACAACTTGTCTCCAGCCTGAATTTGTCGAGCTGTAGGGTACAGCCATCAGCTCACCAGCTGGGAACAAGCTCTTTTGTCTGACCACCAACAATAACTGTACCGGTCAGTAAAAGAAAGAGATGTTATTGTACAAAACTAAAAAGAATTTTTGTTTTGAAAGCTTAGACAATATTTCCTTCAATGGAAGAACAACTCTTCCACAGACAGAGCTGTATTTTGGCTACAGCCACCTTCATCTAGTTACAAACAAACCAACCCCTTTCCTTTCATCAGCAGGAACCACATTTGCTTACGCAGAAGATCTGTCAGCAGACCAGAGTGAATAGATCAAATGGAGCTGACATGCTACTAAATTTAATATGCATCCTCATGCCTTTAAAATTCTGATTTACCCCTGCATTTAAAAGGTAGTTTTGTGGACTTCTTAAGTAATTATATTTCAGTAACAGGCAAGACTATCAACACATGGAGACTTAACAACAAACACACAGACTGATGCATAAATTAAAAGCTGATTGATGGATAGATAACATAGCTGAATCATTAAATTGCCATAGGATTGGGAAAAAACAACAGATCAGCCCTTGTGTCGTGTCCTGCTCACCGGACTGCGATGGATACGGACCCACATCAACAGCTAAGGAGACACCACAACCGCCCAGCACGTAGGTAGCCGGGGAACGGCCGACACACAAAGGCGCAGGCAGGAGCTGGTGAAAGGAAGGGGCAGGCACCCGAGTGTGAAGGGGGAACACGGGGCTACAGAACCACGCAATGGTATACAGGGGCATGAGGACACAAATTGTCCCTCGTCCTGTCACTCCTGGATGTATTCCCACAGCCTCTTTCCAGCCTGCCCTTGCTCTGTAGCAGAAAATACCACCTCCAGTGGGGCTGATGCTACAGCCTGAGGGGAACGACACAGAGCTCTGCCCAGGAGAGCGGAATGATACAAGGGCACCAGAAAACAACTCTTTCTGGAGCAGAAGTACCTGAAAAAAGGTGGATTGTACGCAGAGGAGCTCCTGGGAACAGCAGAGCAGAGGTGGCCGTGTCCCTGAGAGCAAGCACAGATCTCTGTGACACCGAATCCCCCGGCATCCAGCGCCTCGCTCGCCTCTCGAAGCTATGCCGCTGGCTAGCGCCTGCAACCTCTCAAGTGGAAAAATGTAATTTTATTAAGGCTCTTCTAGCCTCAGTTTCAGCATCTGCACTGCAGCAGAGCACACAAAGAAAGGTTATGAAGAATTTCTCATTACGGCCACGGGCGCAGGATTCATAACACCCCCTGGCCAAGCTCTGTTTGCTTCCCTCTGTTAATAAACCTCACGCTCGGTCCACCTGCCTCCCCGGCCCCTCGCCCCGCCGCCCACAGGTGCCCCAGCCCTGGGCCACCCAGCGCATCATCCCCGCATCCTCCACGGGCACGAAGCTCCTTTCTG
>VWZY01011574.1:35147-64499 GCA_013399075.1 Chloroceryle aenea | reverse complement strand
CCTATCCGCGCACACGCCTCCGGAGAGCTCTGGAGCAGTGCCTACAGCACAGAGCCTGCCTGGCTGTGAACACCACGACTGCAGGAGCAGGACACGCAGAGGCGGTCAGAGGGGACCGTGGTGGTTCTGTTGCTGACGTGTCACAGGCTAGCACTGAAGTTTGGCATTTTACAGGTATCGTTCGTGCCATTCTCTGTGGCCAAAGCTCCACGTTGTTGCGTTTCTGTTCACGGTCCCGAGGGGACTACACCACCATCCAAACAACCCTACACCTTCCACCTCCCTCTTCTTCATCCACGGGGTGAACCCCCGCCCAGTGCGAGAGACTGGATGCCTGGTGTGCTTTCACACACCCAGACAAGGCTCTAGCATCTGCATTCCTTGTACAAACAGACTTGGGTTCCTTCCACTGCTTCATTTCTGATGGTACTCGTCTGCTGCCCCGGGAATGAATCAAGCAGGAGAGGGCCATGTTGGAAACAGATCCGCACGGGTTGAAGGGTCCGCTGAGGTTACGCAACGGTAATTGCAGCAGATCAGAATCTCTGCTGCCATCCTGCAGGCTGCTTGAGCTCCGGAAATTCTACAGAAGACGCTCTTTTCCCAAGAGCTCTTTATTCCGCACCAGGAGCGCGCGCGCAGCAACCGCAGATACAAAACCCGCACCTGTGAAGTGGCTGTGAAGGACCTCTGCTATCCCAGCTACAACTTCTCGCATAGTTTCAGGGGGAAAAAAAGTCCCATTACTGGAATTAAATGTGTAAAATAATGTTTCACAGCTCAGGCTTAATAGCTGTGTATTTTTTCCACAGTCTTCCTAAGAGCACTACGTATTCTGCTACCATTCCCTGGCGCATCAACGCACACACACGGCTCTCCCCGCTCTCCTGTCGGAGCGCCTGAATCTCTTTCCACGTTCCTCCTCTGCCCCCACTGCTGAGTGCTGGAAGCTGCCAATGTAATGTGGGATGGAGAAGGAGGAAAAAAAAAATAATCAAAAAATCAAATAAAATCAAACCTCTCAGTGTGCCTAATTTTAGCCTACTGAGATCTCCAAAAGCAAAAAAGGCTCAAAGCAGCAGCGAAGGGCTGTCCACAGGTCACCCAATCTGAGTCTGAGTGGCTGGGATCCCTACTGCGGGCAGCAGAGGAGAAGTGTGGAGAAGAGTCTGAAAGGTGCCAAGACATGTAATCGTCTCAGTTCTGATCAAGCTGCAAAACACACTGGGGTCCTGGTTCAAAGCCCTCATCAAGTCTGCCTTGAAAGTGAATCCAGTGGCATGCTGGCCTTTCTGTTTATACAACAACTTACAGGTTTAAATGAAAAGCCGCTTGATAAAGCAGCCCGAATCCTCCTATTGTGAGCCCTTCAGCAAATTTAACAAAAGAAAAAGCACCGACTAGGAAAAAAAAAAAGGGGGAAAAAAAAAAGTCCACTCCTCGGAGCGGTGCTGCAATCCGGCTGGTTGCCATGGCGACATGATGACTTGTTCACATGGCAACATACCTTAGGTCCACTATTAAAATGATGAGAGTAAACTGGGTTGCACTAAGTATAGTATCCTGTCTGCCGAGCCAGCCTGGCTCTGCAGCGGGAGCTGGGACAGACACCCGCACGCGGGAGGGAGGCAGAACAAAGCTGAGGACGGCAGCTTTGGTGGGCAGCGGGAAAATACGGGGGATAACCAGAGGTCTCCATCTGTATCTGTATCGGAGGCCAAATGGCAGCTATGCATGTGATAAACTAAATTTCTCTGATATCAGATCTGCCCTTCTAAGCCGAAGGATGTTTTCTGTGTGTCAGAGGGCACTGAACTTCCTTAGGAAGTGGCCTCAAGTGAACACTGGCAAAAAATGAGTGGGAAAAGGGGTGGGAATCACAGGAGAGCCTACCAACGCCAGACTAATTGTGTTAAAAATAAAACATAAGAAATAGCTGCTAGTGCAGAGAAATGCAATCACGTAGTTTGCCATTTACATTAAAATCCTAAACAGCTAGCAAGCGGTAAATGGCGCAGCATCTGTCTAACCAGAACGAGGACCCACGATTGCAAAAAATACATCCTCGTTGAAATGTTATTGGTGCATTTTCTGCAGTTCTTTCCCTTTTGCCAGATTCAAACACCTCCTCCTGACAGCACGAAAACCTGTGACACTTTGGGGGAAGTCAGCCTCCAGTTGTTCCTCATTTAGACGAGGAACAGGATGAATCTCCTTGGCTCGTGAAGCGTGTTCGTTATACAACAGACATGAGAAAGCCTCTGAAAATATAAAACATGAGGACAATTACCTTTCATAGAGGCTCTATTTTAATTTTGCCAGCTTCTCTTTACTACTCTCTGTAGAAGGCAGCAGCCTGGTATCATCTTGCTCACAAACTTTATTACAAATTTTCATCCCAAATTAAATTTTAGATATTGTGGTGACTGGAGCTCCAGCTATTTGAAGACACCAAGTGCAATCTACTAACATTTACTTTTATCACTGAATAGTTAAACAAAACCGACAGCGGCAGGAAGCCCATAACATGCAGAAGAACTCATTTTTCCTGCTCTGGTCACAGCTACAGCCTCAGTGTATTGCCCTTCATTTGTCTGCACCTCTATCTTCTCAAGATCTCTACAATCTGCAGATGACTTCTGGGCAGGTGCTGCGTCCCTTGCCCTGGAGCAGTGCCCGTGGCACGGATGTGCTGCCAGGCTCTGCCCTCGCGGGGCGAGGATGGAGATAAGGCTGATCAGGGTCTGACTGCTCTGCTGGTCAGTGCTGAACAGATGGCTTTGGAAGCCATGCTGCAACTCCAAGCACAGGGCGTAGGAAGGCCCCGCAGTTGAAGCAGATGGAGGATTCCTTTCATCTCTCGTTACTGATGAAGCAGTAGCTTTGTCCCGCTCCCCGAAACACCGTGAACGATAACTGCCTCGTAAGGATGGTAAACTGTACGCGGAGAAAAGAAAAGAAACCTTCTGGTGTCTATCAAACTATCATGACAGCTGCACTCATGTTTCCTCCTGAGGACCAAAATAACTACAAAGTGCATGGAATCATTAAGCACATAAAAATCCCAGAGGTAGGCTTGGGCTAAACCTCATGATTTCCCAACCAAAAGGCATCAAAAGCACAATCCCTCATAGTTCATTTGCCGTTTCCCTTTGCTCGGCACATACGTGTACTGGCAGAGTTTGTCTGCGCGTGGTACGCACAGAGCATTAACAACTCCGAGCACGCTCCCTCTGCATGGAGAGAGGGTCCCCTGCCCACCCGTCCGGGCCCCACGGCAAAGGCGAGCAGTCGCGGGGCAGCGCGGAGGAGAGAGGACGGCAGCACTGGAAAGCCCAATGTGGGACATGAAGCCCTTCAAGTGCTTCTGAGCAGCTACACCCACACGGTCGCAGTCTGTAGGAGCTTTTCCAACTGACAAAGGGCATCTGCCATTCTAAGGTAAGGTAACTATCATATTCTGCATGAGACAACGTGATGGTCCTTGCAGGAGCAGGGGGATAAGGTGCTGATTTGGTAGAGTCTGGGAATCTAACCACGTGTAGTGGAGATGAGGTCCCATTTTTACTCTAAGTACTATTTAGCAGATAAACTAAACGGTTCAGAGGAACTGAGAAGTTTTCAGCACGACATAAAGCTCTGATCAGACCTGCAATTTGACGTGCAGTACAGAAAGCTGCAGAGCAGAAGTTAAGGCTCTATCTGACCAGCAAAACCTAAAAGCAGAGAGCAGATTTCGTGTTTCCGTCCAGTGAAACGGGGATACCTAACTGCGGTAAATACACCTCCAGAGTTTTTTCCTTTGGTGCAATTCACAGGCCGCCAAAGTGGGCACAGGCAGTCTTTCCCAAGGCTTTTCTTCTCTCACTTCTCCTGCTCCGCCCCGGCACATTCAGAGATGATTTGCTACTCTCCACTCCCCGGTGGTTCGGCACACACCTACCTAATCCCTCCTTTAAAACAGTTGCTTCTACAAATTGCAATCGCCTTACTATTTAAACAAAACCCAATCCCTATAAAGAGCAGAGAAATAGAATCAAGTTCACTGGTTCCTAAACTTTTAATGATAAATCTAATTTTAGAAGTAAGATTTATCTAAGGATAAATCGGGAAGGAATTTCAGCCACTTGTAAGAAGTTCATTAATGGAAAAGGAACCTGAAGGTTCACCAGTGCGACAACAGGTGTTTAAACAATTCCTTCTACCTACGCTCTCACGTCAACTTTATTTTCAAGTTTCACTCAATGATGGAGTTGTTTCTTAGCTCCTTGTGTGCTTAGCCATTTAATTAAAGCAATCCATATTGAATTCATGTCCAGATGCCTTGACCAGCAGAGCCAGATCCTCATTGGCATGCCAGCTGCTCAAAGAAGAGCACGGCCCCTTGCATACTAATCAGCCGAGAAGGCAGTGATTCATCAGCCTACGATACTGCTTCAGCATCTACAAGCACTTATGACATGTAATTGCTGGTGCATAAGCAAGCCAGGCCACATTAAAAAGCCTACAGATAGTCAGAGATAAAAATTAATGACTTTTGCTTTGTGTAATCCTGTGTGCACGGGGGGGGAGGGGGAGGGGAGACCGGGATTAATGGACAAACGTAAGGAGGCACAAAGGAACAAAGAGTTTCTTGGCCTTGTTTACATATTGAACAATAATAATAAAAGAAAAGTGACAAGTTATGGGAAAGGCAAGTGTGAATTTTCGGCACGAGTGAGTTGGAAGACTGCTTGCAGTTCATTATGGATGCAGAATTTCCATACTCATTATTCCGAAACAAACCTCCTTAGAAGGCCCTTCTGGGACCGATGGCAGCAGTTTCTATTATTCATCTTTTGCCAGTATTGAGGATGTCATTATAAGAGCTGCGCAGAGCTCTCGCTGCATGGCACGCCGGAGGAGAGGAGCACAACTGTCTTGGGAGGAAAAGCTGATTTTTCATGAGGCCAGAAAAACCAAAGAGTTGGGGCCACGGTGGGCCACAGATGTAAGACCAAGAGAGGAGAGGGAGGCAAATCGAGGACACCAGACAAAGACACGACCTCCTGCACCATGACAGCAGCTTCTGCTGATCAAGTTCTCATCAAAATACTCCCACATCGATGTCGTCGTTCGGGTCTCCCTGCCACAAACCCCCTTTCCTCCCCGTGATGGTCACACCCTCCTTGAAACAATTTTGAAAAACTTTTCTACGCAACTTCTTATTTTCCTTTAACATTTGCTTTCTCTTCTGCTGTCTGCAGTCTTGGGGGGATGTGTCTATCAAGAACAGGGAAACTGAAGCTACTGGAGCCATCTTCCTACTTGCAGGCAACAACAGGGGGGACAAACGCGCTGCCCATGCGATGTGCAGATCATCGGACACTTAGTCTCGCCCAGCGTCTACCTCCAGCACGCCAGGCACAATCACCTACTTCAGCAGCTTCCAGGGGTAGAGGTCTATTGATTCCGGCAGAAATCTGCCCACGTACAATAGCAGGGATCTGGGAGCAGACTTCCCTTCTGCCATGAAAATTGCCAATTAGACGCAGAGCTGCGTGCTCTCCAGCACCGAGGCCGGTGCCTCTAGCTTCATGTCTAAAGGTACATGCTGGCTCCAGTCTGGACTCTGATTTCAGTCCACTTCAGCCACCGCACTCGCCCAAGAAAGGCAATTTATTACCTGTTGAATGAAAGCTTCTACTCTGTAGCTGGGAAGAGTTATTTTGGGAACTATTGATTTGCCCTAATTGCATCTATCTTAGTACTATGAAAAACTGCCATTGCCATGACAATAGANCGGCAGCCACGGCCCAGGCGGGCAGAGCCAGCCCGGCTGCTCTAAGTGTCCCCAGAAGCACTGCTCCAGCTGGCAGCAGATGGGCAGAGGCCACGCAGGCCACTGCCCTTAACCAGAGAGACCTCAAGAGCAGNGTTTAAAAAAATGAAAAAAAAAGACTGTTCTTTAGTCAAGGATGTTGTTCATTTTAATACAGGAGACATCCAACCTTTCCTACAGAGGTCAAATATGATCACCGCATGACTCAGGGGTAACAGTACAAACCTGGGACTTGGTTTGGCACTGAACCCAGGCACCACGCAACCACCGCCTGGCACCTTCAGGTTCTGTAACCCGCAGCCTTCAGGGTGCACCTTCAGCAGGGTGACATGAGAAATACCCAGCTGTGCCAGCAAAAGACACTCGGTGCTGATGCCAAGAGCAACCGCGATGCCCCGCAGCAGGGACAGTCTCCCTGACAGCACTCTGCCAGAAAGCTTTGCTCCTGGAGAGTTCTTTGCTTAGGAGAAGACAAGATGGTTCCTGGGACTCACACACAGCAGGGCAGAGAGCAAAGCTCCTGGCTGCTCCTTTTTGTGGCGACTGCCCGTCACCCGATGGACGTGGCCATGCCAAGGCGCTGCGGACACATGCTGGAATCTGCAGGTGAATGGTGGGCTGGGCATTACACAGATGCATAAATTAATTCACGTTCATCTTGACCCCATCTCCCAACTGGTAGCATTTGTAAAGCTGGTCTGGAGGTCTACCCAGCCCTCCCATCCCTTCACAGCGCCGGCGAACGGAGGGGAAAGAGCCGGGACTGGTGAAAACAGAAAATCATTGATATCGGCAGGCAGCTGAGCAGGAACTCAGAGCTATCAGTTGTGTTTAAGGTCTACTGCTGTGTTACAACCTTCCCTTCTCCAGACCTCGCTCTTTATTTATTGGTTACCCCAGTTAATTTCATCTGTTTTGCAGAAATATTTGCCGAAGGTAGGTGAGGGAGGCAGAAGCTGCAGCTGCATCTGCAGTCACCATACGATTTATTTACAACTGGGGCTTTGTGGTGCAGCTAGATAAAAGAGGATTAAATTACGCTTTGTAGATTAAGAGTCTGAACACTATAAAACTCATAAGCCTTTGTATGCTAAGCAAGAACTTTGACTCCCATAGGAGCCTGCCACAGACATTCTGCATACACATAGAAGACTTCCATTTTTTTGATATTTCAGCGTATCCTTCACAAACAGAGATATTATCAAACTGTTTTGGAAACATTTTATCAGCACAAAAATGCTAAACTGAATCACGGTGTCCGGGATATTTTCATCTCAGCTCCTCCACGCAGCCATCCAAGCAGACTTTCCTACTGTAAGGGTACTATCACCAGCTATATCCTACCGAGTATCCGTTCCACTGCTCCCTGCCCACTACAAGATACTGTCCCAGATCTTTGCTTACTGGGAATACAACACACACACGCTTCTCCTGCCCAGGCTCTTCTCCTTCCCTTGCCTCCTCATACATAATTTACAAAATGCACACAAAAATTCCTTCTTTCAAAAGATTTTTTTCTTATATTTACATAGTATTCCGATTAAAAGAAGGACAAGCAGCACTTGCAGGAGATAAAGAAGGCAAAGTACAAAACCATTAACAAAAAATCTACATACGGATCAGCTACAGAGCAGGAAGATTTGTGTCTGTGCCTGTGCATTTTCAGCTCAGAGGGAGGCAAGTCTCAAGGATGCAATGAAATTATTTCTTCCTCAACCTTATTTTCTATTTTTCCCTCCACACTTTTAGGAGAAAAGCGAGAAAACATTTCCATTTGATGCACACACCCCACTACCTTCTGCAGCAGCAGAGAACGAGCTTGATAACCTGTTTCACGCGGAGATGTTTGAGGCCAGCCACTGTAACAGTCCACTAATAGCTCTGCCTGGATTTAAAAATACAAAATTCAAGTTTCCTATGTGAAACTGTTCGAGAAAGCTGGAGGTGTTCTTTATACATTATGGGTTGGATCTTTGAAGCTAAGTCTTCCATTATCATGGTTGGTGGGAAAGGCCAAGTGGGTTTAGAGCAGGTATTCTCAGTCTCTGGCACTCAGGATGATGGTGAGGAGACTCATCGAGGTGGGTCTGATTCACACAAGGATGGTGCCTGTGTCCCAGGCAGATGGCACCCCGACTCCCGTGTACAGTGCTCCTCGGCAGGGAGCAGACAGCCCCTCAAGGCCCAGCTCAACCTGCAGATGAACTGGCCTCACCTCTCCTGATCACCTCCCTGGGGTGGCACCAATGCAGCCCCATCACCAGGGCCTCTCCTTCACCCCCAGCCCAGCACTCGGGCTGAACCAGCCTCGCGCCGGGTCACGCAGACCCCGTCTGGCTGCGACACGATGGGCTCCATACATCCTGCTGCAGCATCCAGTAGGAAGAGACTGTGGCTGGAGAAGTGCTGGGAGAAACAGCCCCCGCTATAAACCAGCCCTGGCCATGAAATGAAGCTCCGGGGGCGATATTAAGTGCTGACCGTCCAGGAATAGCTAAGAAGGGCATGTTAAACAGTAATCGCTAGGTAACTGTCTCAGACAGAGAGAAAGAGAGGGAGAAAAACCTGAAGTATCTATCTTTAAAGAGAACAAGCAGATCTGAGTAATCCAATTTAGGGGAGATAAGAGTCTGCTGGTAGCACTGTCCTTTAACTGGACAAACGCCTTCGTTCAAGTGTCAACCCCAATCCTGGGGAGGTCAGCGCACGGGGCCTGCAGCCTAATGTACTCCTGAATTGGCTGAGTGGATTTCCGAACAAACACGCTGGTCCAACAGAATTGATTTTCAGCAGGCCGTATGGGTCCCTAACGTAATTATCCTGCAGTGAGTCAGTTCACAGCAGCCCCTGCATTTAAAAGCTGCTGGTCAGCCGAGAGGAGAGGTTACCGCCGGTGCCTCAGCCTCTCCGCCAAGTACAGCTCCGCTTTTAATTGTTTAAACAGCAGTGGAATTTCTTTTGCTCTTTCTCAACAGAGAATCATTATATCCCTGTTTAAAGAGGTCTGGAGGGACCTCAGAAGAAACTTTCCCTTCAAGCTTTGTGGGCTAATGAAAAAAATCAAGTCATAGCTCTCTAATAGGCGAATTCAATTTATAACAAGCAAATACAATCATCTCGACACCAGCACTACCCCACGATAAAACTTCCCTGGCTCCCGCTGCGCAGAGGCTCCTGCGGAAGGCAGCTCGGCCACCCGGCCCGGCCACCCGCGGGCCTCCCGCTCCGGCAGCCACGGCCCAGGCGGGCAGAGCCAGCCCGGCTGCTCTAAGTGTCCCCAGAAGCACTGCTCCAGCTGGCAGCAGATGGGCAGAGGCCACGCAGGCCACTGCCCTTAACCAGAGAGACCTCAAGAGCAGCACGGCTCGGCTTGGCATGGCACGGCACAGCACTCTGCCCAGCTCTGGTGGCATTACAGCGTGGCTGAGAGCAGGGTGTGCTTCCTACCCAACAGAGAACTCGTGTTGGGCGCTTCGCTACCCAGGCGAATTCCTTACTGGAGTTCTGATAGCACCTTTCCTGGAAGCGCTGATGTGAATCAAATCACATCGAGGGAATCATTTGAATCAAATCACATCAAGGGAATCATTTGATACAGAGGATCCCACCTTCTCCATGATAAAGTAATACCAGATTTACATACCGACCGGATAAAGAGCAATTTTACAGTGTTTCCTCTAGTTTGTGGGTTTTTCTTTCTCAGTGAAGGTTTGGACTAACTCTGAAAGCCAGGAGGCAATCCCAGAAGGTCTGTGGTTCTGAACAAAAACCAGTCCATGCCCTAAACCTGGTCCCTCTCCTGCAGAGCGTGCCCATAACAATGATCTGAGGTAGCAGTGAACACTCTAAGAAGATCCCCCCTTCCCAGTTTCATCACAGCAGCGTCAGCTCTTTATCGAAGTGCTTGTATCACCCCCTGATCAAAAGCCCAGCCTGCACTAATGTTTGGTTTAGACATCACTGCAGAGCTCTTGCAGATCTGAGTTTTGTCCCAGCTACCTAAAAGTTTCCCACAGCAGGGGCACTGCTGGCACCATGGGCCCCTTCACAGCGACCGTGGCAGCAAGGATGCGTTTGTAGCACGAGGGCTCGTGCAAGCACGGGCGAAACAAGGATGGACTTGCCTTGTAGCTGCCACTAAATGGAATTTACATGCCCAGGACTTCCCGCCCTGGCAGTGCCGTGCTCCACGCACCGCTGGATGGGGACTGCAGGACGGCCACACCAGGTCCAGCTAAGCCAGGCTGCCCTCTCAGCCCCAGACAGAAAGCAGAGGAACACCGCAGCGCGACACGGCCACAGCTGCTCGGGACCTGCCCAGCCAAGAGATTTCATCCGGGCTCTGCGTCCAACGCCCACCAGCAAACGTCTTCTAACGTCTTCTAATTTGTCTAACATACTTTGAACTCATTTATTCTTTTGTCTTCCACAATACCTCATGCAATAAATTCCATGCGTTAATTATTTGCTCTGGGAAAAGGTACCTCCTTTCCTTTGTTATAAACTTTCCCCGTTTGGTGAATACCCCGTACTTCTTGTAATTATTCCCTAATCATTTTCCTGCGCCGCTCACAATTTATGAGCTGCTACTGCATCTCTCCATCACATTTATTATCAGGGATGATGAATTCTAGCCTTTTTAGTCCCTCTGTTTCTGGAAGGTGCCCCATCTCCGTGAACAGTCCTAACTACCCAACCAATTCCCTTCCCCAAGTAGGGCCTAGCACCCCGGTTATCCTTCTGAGGCTGCAATGTGTGTTGATACAGACCCTGCTCCTCAAACCTCCACCAGAGTGCCGAAAAACACTGTACGCTCCCAGCTTTTCACAAAGCCCCTACTTCATCCGCGGCGGTAAAATTTTCTTGGCAAACTAAAGCTGCACCCAGGCAAAGCTGGCCAACTGATTTTGCACTGGGAGACTCCGCTCAGACGCAAGCTGCTCCCGAGCTCGCCGGCCCAAAGCTGCAAGCGAGCAGACAGCAACGACTCCGAGACGGAGCATCCACCTGAATAATGGGTTCTCTGCAACACAATTTTGTGCTGGTTACATCTATGTTTCCTCCAGTCAGTCAGATGCTGCTTTAACTGCGCTCGGCTCTCCCCGCTGCACTTGCAGAAAGCCATCTGTCAGATTCTCAGCCTTATTTTCCCTTTTCCTGTCTTTCCCCAAAGTAGGAGCAAATGGGGCCAGATTCCAGCTGTATTTTTCATCCTCCAATTAGCAGGCTCCAATTCATCACTCTGAGTATCTCCTGGCATCAGTGCTGAGATTCCCTCCTTACGCCTGGTAAATCGGTCTTCATTTAAAACCCTCTCTCTTAGCCCTAAATGGAAATCAATTCTGCAAGTTTAGCAAATAGTTAATTACTCCACAAAGAGGATTGATTGGCCTTTGATCACCAGAAAGCTCTGTAGTGCTATTAGTCTCTTTCATCTGTGATTAAACCACAGAGAAAAAGAAACAAAAACTAAATTAGGCTTCTCCTGTTATCCTACAAATATTTAATGACGGGATAATCTCCTAAAGGTGCGATCAGGGGATATACATTGCGCCAGGAAACGTCTCCGGCTCAACCTTGAACCCAAATTCTCTCCCTGCGAAGAGCCTGGCAACGAACTTTACAGAGGAATGGAGCTGAGCTCAAAGGGACGCTTTGTAGTACACACTCTTCTTGGCCTTTTCTTCTTTCCTCTTCTTATGTACGTTTTAATGCAGATAAAGATTTTCCCAACGGAGTCCTGACATGAATAATAATAATAATAAAGGCTTTCTTTAAATTCAGTTTTGGCTCTGCTGACTTTCTCAGCAGGACAAGACCGTGTCCCGTTGATTTGCAGCATTGTACAGAGCTGTTTCCCCAAACGATGGGATCCTCCCACTTCAGACAAATTTCAAATATCGCCGTCCCCCGCTGCTAACCCGCTCGACAATTCAGTCCCAACGCGCAGCGGAAAGCTTTCTGCACAGCCCCCTATCCGCACTGCAGCAGAAGCCACCACAGGGAGGTCAGAGGATGGACAGCGAGGATCGAGTCGCATTTCTCACGTTCCGGGCAAATTTAAGGTCTAGGAATCTTCCTTTTGTGGCATTAACGCAAACCTCATTAGCGGGTGGCTGGCCGATCCCAAGTGGCTGGCACAGGCTGCGCGCGCTCCTCACCATTACTCACGGTAACGGTTATCAGATGCATCACCAGCTTCTCCAGAGGCCTCGGCAGGCAGGGCGAGGCCCACGTTGTTAGGTGCTTTATCAACACGCGCTCGGGAGCTGCTCCTTCCCCAGCGGCGCCGGAATGTCAGGAGAAGTGTGGAAAGACACCTGCTCTTCTCCAGCAAATTCCCAGCAGCTGTGAACAGCAGCGCACGCTGGGCTCTGCCGTGAGGAACCGGGCAGGGAGAGCTGCCTGAATTCCTGCAGCCTTTGCCTGTCTGGCTGGAGAAGGGAACAGCCACAGCATCTGGGTGCCCACCAGCTGGGGCAGCACCCCCCGCAGAAGTCAGGGCGCGATCCCAACAGAGCTGAGGGGTGCGCACAGCCGCTCTGAAACGATCGTTCCTGCCATCGAGCACACTCAGCACAGACTGCTCCTCAGATCCATGGAAAAGAAAAGCACACAGACACGCCGTCTGGGGAAGGTGGGATTTCAGGAGGTGGATCTGGCCGGGTAAAAAGTTCCCCGGTTAGATACAAGACTGGGAAGCAAGGAACAGAGCTGAGGTGAGGCTGAACTTCACAAAGTTTCACAACTTGCTACGGAAATTGGAGAAAGTTATTCTAACTTTTTTTTCTTTAGCACTAAAATGTCATAATATTCTTCATGCAAGAGAAAAGAGGAGCCTCTTGACATGTTTTCAACTCTCGAATGGCAAAGAGTCCTTGAGGGGCCATGCCACGCATCAGGCAACAGCAGGCGTTAATTAGCCCAGATTTCCTATTGAATTGTTGTGTGCGCGCGCGCACGCGTGTGTGTTTTTCTTTCCCTGGGTGTCTCCTTTGCAGAATGTTCAATCATCCCCTCCCTCTTTCTGATTCTGCAGCCGTGTGTAGTTCTGTGCGACTGTCGAGTCCTGACACCTGTCAAACAGTGCCACAGTAAATTGGACGTGTCAGCCCCAGTGTGCTGGTGCCAAGGTGTGAATTAGATAGAGTCTCTCACTGCTGTTCTTCTGACCTCTTTACTCCATTACTAGGACATCCCAAGACACACCGAGCCTCAGGGTATCAAAAAACAAAACACAACAGAAAGAACCCCACGAACCCGTCGCAACCGAGCCAGGTGCGTAAGGATTTAAAACAACACTTTCTTCTCTCTAGGAAAGGAAGAATTTAAATAAGAGGAATTTGTAAACACGCCGATTGCATTTGCAAAACCGCTTAGAAAATGGGCTTCGCACTTTTGTTTCGTGCCATACCAGGAGGCTCCAAGAGGCCAGAAAGAAAGGGGAAAGTGAGTAGTTAGTGGAGCTTTCCGATGGAAAGACGCGCAAGTCGTTCCCGCACAAAGGAAAATATTTGTTTATATCGTGCCCATCGCTGTAGATGTGGTTACCAGAAAACTCTGTGCAAACAAAAAACCCCCAGACAACGCGCACGACTGAAATCACCCTGGTTCCAGAGCCTCACCTTGCGTGGATGTTGGGGGGTTTGTTTTGTTTTTTTTAAAACAACAGCTCCCAGAACAAAAGGCTGATTTGTGCAGCAGGCAGTTCTGGGGACCACCTATCGCACGGGGCTGCAGACACATATGGTGCTGCACAATAACAAATAAGAACAACAATAAAGAAAGCTGCACCCACTTTGCTCAGTACGGTGTTCTCAAAGTTACACAGTAAGAAGCAATTATCCCAAAGTGGCAATTTTATTTGAAAATAACATTTAAATTAAAATGGGCATTTCAGGGCCTCCCGCTGAAGAGTGACATGGGCTGTTCAGGGGCCCACTGTCACTTTGTCAGCTGTCACACGCTGCCTTCTGCTAAATGGGCGCAGTTTGCCTTTACCCTTTATCCAGACTCTTAAAAATGCCGCACGCATTTTATGAAGACCAACTAAGTGGGATTGCATCTCTGACAGCTGTTCCAGCTTGGATTCTGCGGAAGTGCTTTGCATACATCCATCTTCTCCGCTAACAATTTGGATAGATAACAAAAGCCGAGGGGAGAGGGCGAGCGGGCTGGGGACAGGGAAGGAACAAAGAGCTCGTGCGCCCCAGTCACCTGTTAGCATCCAGCCCAGGGCGACAGCGGCCGAGTGGCTGGCTCATGAGGGGTCAGTTCAGTGGCTCTGGGTAAATGAGTCTGAGGTGTCACGGCTCCTTGCCGTACATCGCCGTACTTCTTGCAAAACCCCACCACACCCAAGCGTCCTGGTAGAGCTGGAGAGAACAAGAGATGCTGTTCTGCTCTCAGGCACCAAGAGCTGTTGACTGGCAGCACAAAACCAACAGCGTGGAAGGGCTGCGGGTCTCCACGGGATTCCTTTACTTGTGGTAAATTCTGAGCTGCTTCTCAGAATTTGGCAATTTTCCTTGTTCTCTTCCCTCCTCTTTTTAACCCACACATTTGGTTATTAAAAACTGCCACCTAACAAAACTTGTCCTCCAGTCAACACAGAGCCACGCTGAACCTTTAATCCCCTAGGCTACCCATTTAACAGCTCTCACAACCACCCTCTCTTGAGCTCAGTGACCCCCACCACCTCAAACACGTGGGAAGTTTCTGATGCTCACCAGTGCTCCACCGTCCACAGACACATGTTCTTCAAAATACAGACATGTTCAACAGCAGACCCACATTTTCTCTCGTTTCTCTTTCCTGCTGATGCTCCTGTGCAAACCCCTTCGGTTGTCCTTCACATGCCTTGCCAGCTTCACCTCCAGGGGGGCTTTGGTTTTCTCAACGCTACACTTGCACACTCGGATAGTATCTCCTGGGTCTCCTGTCTAGGAGGAGGCAATGCCCAAAGCATAGCTCTCCCGAACCCCTCTTCTCCCCACAACCATATCCCACGGGATAAGGAAAAAACGTCCTGATGAAACTGGCAATTCCTACTGGCAAGGCAGAGGCAAGGAAAATTCAGCCTAATGCTGGTGCTGTCCGAGTTGATTCACCAGAATCACTACACACGTATATTGAGGACCTTGTAACTACAAACTGATAAATATCTGAACATACCAGTATTGTTTATAAAAACCTCATTCACAAAAACAACCCAACAGGTCAAAGCTGAATGCTTTGGCACGAACACCGCAATACGATTCATAGTTACTATCACTCATTATTTGATTTCAACAGTGCCGAAGAACAACAGAATCGGGGTCCCTTTGTGCTAGCAAAGCAAGACCTGCCAAAAACTCAAATGTACCAGATGGGAAAGAAAGCCCAAGTGCAGGTGAGAAGGGCACTGCTTCTCTACAGGGAGTAGCAGGAGCCCTGGGGCAGCTACTCGCCCCTTTTCCTCTCCAAGTGGTGGTGGTCCATTTTCTGCCCTTCCTACACAACGTGGCTGAAGCAACCGGTGGTCACCACACCTTCTCTTTTTGGAGGCTCCAGAAGCAGCAGCGTTTCCCCCTAAGAAGGCCAGTGTCTTGGGTGAGAAGTTTTCCCGTCCCATTAGCCTCTCTGTGCCTCGATTCCCTTCCACAGCGGGATGTATTTCCACGCTAGGTTACATGACAAAGGTTCCCAGAGCGGTGAGATTTCATGTCTATGGTAATGAGGACCACTTCAGTACTCAGAGTAGACGGAATGTGTGCGGGAGATCTACTGATGGGAAGTAAATTCTAATTTCTTCCTGCTTTTATTGCTGATTAAAGTCAAGAAATGTCTCTAGTTTGCACCATTCTGTGTTGTGAGATCTCACATAATCACTGACAATAGTTTAAGGTATTATCTGATCTATGAAAATACATGTATTTAAAAAGAGGTAAAAGTCTTAAACCCAACATATTAAACATGAAAGCAGTGTCTAGTTTACTTGTTCAAAGTAGGGGATTTGCTCCCAGGAGTGACACATCTATTACTAATTAAACAATTAATTTATTATGCAGCACTTGCAGAAAACAACATATTTGAAGTCTGAAAACGTCTGCTAAAGAATGGAAAATAATTTGGATACAAATAATTATCCTCAGGATTTTTCTTTACACTGGAATATGCTTAACACTATTCAAATGTTGTTTTCCCACAGCTGGTAATAGTCGCTGTGTCACTCCTAATGCAGAGGCAAAGCAGAGCAGTTAATAACGGGGAGTCGTTTTGCCCAAACGTGCCCATTTCTCTGTAGAACGAGACAGACAGACGTCCATCTCCAGCTTCAGATCTCAGCCTGCAGGACCGGCCTTAACGCACGAGATCCTCTATCTGAAAGTCATGCAGTGAGGTGTCACTTGGCTCCCCGAGCCCCCTGCTCTGGGTGGGAAGGTGAACTTCTCCAGCCTCTCCCGGTGACCGAACGGCAACAGGGAAATCTCAGGCACGCTGAGGTTCCAACAAGAACCATCACGATCTTACCCAAATGTTGCAGGGAAGAGCTTACTGTGCTGCATACGAAGGTTAAGTTCATGTCTATACACAAGCAACAGCTGTGCTGAGAGCTAGAAGTCCAATTGTTTCCTCTAAATATTAAGCACAGCCTTGTTTTCCTCTTCTGAGGTAGATTATGAACTGGCGCACCCCCCAGGCACAGCCCAGCCCTCAGCAGCTCCCCGTTCAGCTTCAGCACTGAGGAAAGCTGCTCTGTTGTCGTTTTCTCTGCCAAATCACCCAAATGCTGGAATCTGGCCGGTTTTTCTTTTCTCTGTGGTGCAAAATTCCTTGCAAGAGAACCCACTACACATCCTACGTATGTCTGTCAGGAGGAAATGGGCATTCTCACCCACAAACAGAAAGCCACTTACCCCTGGGTTGAGGATTCAAAGGTCTGTCCAAAGGAATCATTCAACACAGCACCCAGCAGCTTGTCTATCACATCAAGAGCTCCCCTTAGCTAGAGCAGAGGTCCCAGTCTGTCCTGCAAAGTCCCTTTCGCTACCAGCTCTCTCAAATACTTTAACACTGAAGTCTCTTATCTCAGGCATCATCTTTTACTCCGGCTTTTCTCTGTCATCGTATGCAGATTTTTGTCTACGTTTGGCTTTCTTTCTCCGTAACACCTCTAAAACCCTTTTACTAAACATCTTAATTGCTAAAGCACTTGTCTAGACACCCACTGTTTGTCACATGCGAAATGGAATCATCCTTTCTTCAGGCTTAACATCTTCATATTCCTCTGAGAGCTGGGACAAAGATAGTCTTCCAAGTTTATCACTGTGACACTGCAACCGTCTACAGGTGCTTCCTTTTTTAGTGCACAGATAAGGTATTTATCTCCCTCCTGTACAGCTCCTTATGCTCTGTTCTTTACTGTTTTCCTTTCAGTATCTAGAGGCCAATTCCACCTTTGTACTGTCTATCCACCTCTATCAGAATTTTGGTTTTATGTGGCTTAAAATTTTCTCCCGTGCTGCTTTTATAACCGGACCTTCTCTAAAAATGAACACGCTTTAAAAAAATTGTTTAAGTCCCTTTTTCCACGTTGGCTGACTGTGTATGGAGACCACCACAATAAATGCACTGCAGCTTGCTCAGCACATCAGAGATCATGGGAGATGTAGGACAAAGCATGGGAAAAATGCCACACGACGCAGTGAAAACATGAAGGAAATCAAGTAATCGATAAATAAATCAGCAAAAGAGAGGATGGATGAAACACGGGTAGACCCAGAGCTACCTAAACCCACGGAGGTGCTCCCGGCGCACGCAAACCCAGCGAGCGCATTCACGAGGAACAGAACGTGACTGTCAGTCAGGTGATTTGGGGAGGGAAGCAAAACGGGCAGAATGCCATAAAATTCCAGCTACGTACAGACGGAAGGAGAACAACACGACTCCTTTTCCCCTGAAGATATCTACCTATTAATAACTCAACAGCGGTAGCGTGCTGCCGACGGTTTGATCCCAGGGAGCTCCGCACAGCACGGCGCCGGCAGAGCTCTGCCCGTGGAGGGCTGGACACGCCACTGTGACACAAATCCACGCGTGCTCGAGATCTGGAAAGGACCGTGGCCTAGTGGGCCCCGGGCAGGGACGGGGTGCGTGGGCGCGCGCCGCTTTCGTCCGTAGGCTTCACGCGAGCGGCAAAGCTGCTTTATTGCAGCTGTATCACGGGAGGCAGCTTCAGAACTTCTGAACGTGATTAGAAAAAAAGATTGGAAAATGGGGGCTTCATGTTCATTATGAGAAAAGTAGTGCTTGAAATAAAGTCCCAAATATGTTTTGTAGCTGGCTCAGATATAACCATTATTAGCAGCCTTAAGAGGTGCAAGAAATTTCTATAACTGAAAATGTAACAAAGGAACAGAGTACTTGGGGAGAACAGTGGAAAAATCAAGCCTTTTTTTTTTTAATATATTTTAAAGGTATACATTTCTTGCGATTTAAATTTACCACCAAACCTCCCAGCTTCTCCCCCAGTGTACCAATTCAGAGCTACTTAGAAGGAAAAAAAAGAAGAGAAAAAGGAAAATCATTAAACAACCCCCCAAAAAGAGGGCTCAATGAGGTCTCATTTCGTCGTAATGAGCTCCAATTTAACATGATCATTATTTCTGACATTAAAGGCCTGTGAATAGTGTCACATGCCCAGAAGCTATTTTTTTTTACCCTCTAATGCCAGAAATAACAAGCTGCAGTTAAGGGACAGTGAATCAGGGTCTGTAAAATTACATTAAAATAGGAATTTCACTACTGATAGAATGACTCTTATCTAGGCAGCCCTTTCTGAAGCGTACGGTTATCGGCTACGGGGCTGGTACCTGCCAAACCCTGCACAGCAACAGCCTCTTGCTGCAAAATGAGGAAAACCAGCAGAAGTTCTGCTGCCTGGGTGCAGAGCTGCCTCGGAGCATGGCGATGGAGGTGCAGAACAACAGCCATGTTAGCTGCGGCCAGAGCCCACCTGGCGCAGAGCCCTCTCTGAGGGCAGACCGTAGTAGATGCTCAGAAAATAACAGCAAGAGTAAAAGAAACACCACACAGCTCCCTTTTCTTTGCTAATAAACATCTAGTTCCCAGCAGCCTGAAGGTTAAGGGTTCCGAAGCTGCAGTGAACACTTCATCAAGCTGTGAATTCATCAGCACAAAACAATTTGAATCCGAAAGACTGGAAGAGCTCCCAAATCCCCAAAGTTTGTTGGCCTTCGCTGTATTTTTTAAATTTCTGCTGTAGGATTGCTGAAAGATAGAGCACAAGGAGGAGGAGAACCCAAAGAAGCAACAGCAATGTGGCCATCCCATGGCCCTGTACAATGGTGTGAAAGTATTTCTGTGTTGGTCTGTCTTCCCTGGTAGCTCCTAATATTTTCAGCAATTCCTTCCTTGGAATTTTGGCTTTTATTTTCACTCGTGTTATTACAAATTCACGTCTAATTGCCAAAGCTTATGCTTTTTCCTTTTCTGTAAGCATGACTCTCATATTTTCACATGTATTTTTTTTCCCCCCTAGAACTTTTTTAGGGGACTCTAATACATTCCATCACTTCTCACCCACGAGCTTATCAATTTCTTTAAAGCAGCACGACCAGTTTGCGATGACTGACTTCCAATTACAAAGCTGTGCTGATTCTCCTCCATCACGTCCAACTTATTCGCGTGTCTGCAAAGCCCGTTCGTGATATCCCTGTTTTTCCACAACAGAAACAAAGTTTACTGCTCTGAAATTCCCGACATCACCCGAGAGCCTTTTTAAAGACCTGTAATCACAATCAATTCCTCCAGTTAAACCACAAGTTACATAACACAGTGATTTGGCTATTTTGAATTTTAGTTCATTAACTCTTGGCCTCTTGTCCTGACAATTGGTTGCAGTTGTTTTTATCGATTTGTTTTAAAACCTTCTCCTGGCATTTTAATTTGAGGCAGATTTTCAAACCTATTCCCACTAAAAGGAGAAGCTCCTAACGCGGTCACCTCGCAGAGCTGCCCCACAGCACGCGGGTACCGGTGCGGGGGTCACTGGGAGCGCCTCTGCGACCACTTTGGTTTTGATAGCTGCTCATTTTATAACTCAGTCTCCAGACATCCAGCACCCTGGACTTCCTGGCCACCTTTGTCATGCTGATGTCATTGAGCAAGCATTTAGTGTTACCTTTGATGTTTTCAGCAATTTGCTCCTCACACAAGTCTGTTCTCAGGGGGACATGACAACACTTGTGCTATTATGATTTTACATTTAATTGCCAAAGCTTGCGGGGTTTTTTTTTTCCTTTATTTTCTCTTTTCTTAAAATATGACTCACTTTGTAGCTTTTTTATAACAATTTCCTTTGCTCTGACATTATTCGAATTGCCATCATTCCGCTTAAAAGTCAACCTTATGGATAGTTTCTTTTCTAAAGCTGAAGACGAAATAAAATCCTGCATTTACATGTAGCTCTCTTTGCAGAGTTAGGCTTTACTGCAGTCAGTTTTTCACAGCTTTTTTCTTACAAAATTGCTGTGCGACAGTTATCACCCGTGCTATGTGCTCTGCACGGCAAGAAAATGAAAATAATCAGAAATGGTCTCTCCTTTCTGGGGTTCTAAGGTGTTGGGTGAAGTGAAAGACACTGAGGGTACCTAAAAAACACAGCCTCTGCAGCAGTCGGTTTCACAGCTTTTAGATACAGCCACCTCCCCACCAGAGCTCTAGAACTCGCCGACCGCTGGTCTGGCATCACCTGCTACCCGCAGGGACTCTCGTTAACTGTACTTAGAGTTGTATCTGCACCTCCATTAATTCCACTGCTGCATCTCTGCATAGCTTTGCTCTTTATCAGCACATCTTACTCCTCCTGAAACCCCCCGTGTTTACTGCTTATCCTCCTCCTGTGCTGCCTCTGAGATCCGTTCGGACAATGATGTGATGGTGACATCACATGCAGAAGACTCCCCTCCACGTTTAGAGTCCAGCGTTCGTGTAGTTCATTTATTACTTTCAAATGGAGTTGGGGAAGATTCTGCAGAGTTTGCCTCATCTCCTCGGAGCCCTTTTAGCTCCGATTTATCCGGGGTGAGAATTGAAGGCTCTCTTGGCTTTGGTCTTGTTGGGGGTAACGAGCCACCCGCCAAAAGCCACCTCCAGCAGCATGAGCTTAACCTTCACACGCCGGTGCCGGCAGCTCCTGGGTGAATCAATAAGGTCCGCACAGTTCTGGAAGCCCTATGGTCAGCGGTGGAAGTGGGGGATGAACCAGCACAGCAGTCCAAAGGAATCGTTTCTCAAAGGAGTGGACACGGTCTTGGAAAGCACAAGCTGCCAAAGCACGGGACTAATCTCCTTATCAAGAGGCCTCAGGCTGGAGCACAGCCCCGAGGAGCAAGGGGAGGAGAGATGCCAGCACCCCAGGAGCAATTCAAGCACATGCTGCAAGGTCAGGGTTGGAAGAACATTTCTCTTGAACATTCGATACTTCGACAAAACACTGCAAATTTAAAAGTCTTTTCTTTTTGTTTTAAGAAGGTTATTTGTTTGCTACAAGGAACCCCCCACTTTCTGCCAGCTCATGTTTTCCAGGCTGACTGCACAGACTCCAGAACGCACTTCATAAAGGTGCCAAGGGGTTGAACTGAGGTGTATGGACAAGTGGTGAAGCACGGAGGGGGCCAGTGTGAGGGAAAGGGAAGCTCAACTGCAGATGCACTTTGGGAAGACTTGGTCACTTTTACTTCCTTATATCAAATACACGTGATGCCAAATTTCCACACACAAAGTATAGAGCCAAACATTAGGGCATGGTTCCAGAACTGGACAAAGACTCCAGCTGATCACAGCTGTCATCTCACACTTCAAGTGTGACACACGTATTTTTAAGATGACAAAGATGCATACGCACCCTCCAAAAGCGTACTTGCTTACAAGCACCTCATCAACCAGATCTGCTCAGTGCTGTTAACTTCATTTTACGATCTCTGGCACATGAGGGCCTTGCTGACACAAACTGGAGATGAACAGATTCTTTTTGGGGGTATTTCTGTCTCCAATTGAAACAAAGAACTTCTCAAATTAAAGAATGACCCCAGCTCTCCTCCGTGTGCTTTCATAAGGGCACAAGCACGTGTGTGTGGATGCTGGGGGGTTGTGCAAGGCAATACCAGGTCTGGGTACGAAGGTTTATGCTCAACTGTGAATGTGCAGTTTGGTTTGCGGAAGAGAGAGACAGAGAGAGGAGAGGCAGAAACGCAGGCAGGTTGATGCGTGCCTGTGAAACCTGGGTAAGTGCAAGGCTGAAGGAGCTTTCAAGGAAAAAGGACCCAATTTGTATCTTCATCGATAATTGGTTTGTTTGTGTGGAGCGAGCAGGCGGAAAAGGCAGTGGAGGAGAGTGATGGAGTGAAACAGCAAGGGCTGCGATTCCCTGCCTGATGAGTTGGAGAGAAATTGTTAGTAACTGAGGTAGGTCCCAGAGGGGTTCATTAAGTGACTGGCCCTTCACAGTACCCTGCCACATCTGACCTGGAAACATTAACATGAGGCCAGTGCTACACACGCAAGCGCCAGCGTGTGTGGGAAGCACGGAGCACACGCCAGCGAGCGACCGCGCGCCTGCACGTGAGCACGTGTAAGAGCTGGAGCCCTGCGGCACGCGACACGTGTGTGTCCTGGGTGTGAAAATACCCCCCTTACTCCCAGGTGGCCGCGCTCCAAGAGTGTGTCAGCAAACCCACCCCTGCTGCTGTGGGAGGATGCATTCTGGCATTAATGGCTGAGATGGGAGAACTGGGACAGGACATTAAACCATGGGCAGACTGTGTCAGAGCCCCAAAGTAAAGGACAGTGATGACTGAAGAAGACAGGCAACAGAAAACTACCTTCTGCAAGAGGTAATGAATATTTACCAGGAAACCAGGTGACCACTGGGACCAAGACAGGCAGGTAAAGAAAGGGTAGGGAAAACCAAAGAAAGCAAGCAAGCTTAGTGAGATGTCCCATTTCTCTGACATTTAAAATCTGAGTATTTAAACAACATCTGGCAGGCTTCAGTCTTGAGCTGTACCTGGAACGCCGGGCAGAGTTTAGAAACATAGCTAAAAAGTGTCATGTCATCCATCTACCAGAGATACTCAGAACCACCGATGTTCAAGTTGGCATCACTGACCAGTTTGCCTGTGCACAGGCCAGTGGAAGAAGTGACACTGGGAAGAGCATCAGAGGGATGCAACGTACCTGCCTCAGTCACAGGTCACATCACACACAAGAAGGGAACAAAGAGTCATCCCCAGAGCACTCCGTTTAACCTGCATTAACGGAATGATTCCTACAAGGAGGACCAAGTCACCTCTCAAAACTATGTTCACATCCTCCTTATGCATATGAGTACCTCAGGTCTTCTAAAATCCAAGCCTTTCCACATCCTTCATGTGCCTCCACTGGAATATAATGACAGGATTTTGAGCATTACCATTCAATCAAAAAGTATTTTTAAAGGCTTAACAGAAACTTAAAGGACAAAAGTGAAAAAAAACCCCAAACCAACAGCTAAAGATACTCAAAGGCTGAGTGGCTAAAGGAAAATACACTGGCAAGTTAGATTTAAAGTCTTCTAGGGGAGAGATGGAGCAAAAAGATACAGAATGCAGTTTAAAAGCTGCAGAGGAGAATCCTCTCACATTAGAAGCTGGCAGGCTGTCCAGCAGGGATGGGGCTGGCACCCGGATACTGGGCAATTGCACTCCTGAAAGCTGAACGTGGGAGAGCATGGGAGCCAAGCACGCTAAGAGGGGAGGGAAGCGGCGACCTTCCTGCTACCAAACAGCAGAACAGAGCCAACAGCACTAAAATCCGAACTGAAAAAAGGCACCGAACTGCAGGAGGGAAACGTATCCGTCCATCTCCAGGGGTGCTGAGCAGGATGGAGTCAATTACTCACGGTCAGGCCAAAGAAAATACTGGGGTATAACTCTAGGCAGGTCGAGGATGCAGTCCCAAGATTCTGAGGACTTGTGAACAAATGTGTCTATAAAACCATTTACTTTTGCCTTGCTGTAGCTTTTTTTCAGATTTTCTCTTCAAGGCAGGATCCACGGCTACCTCTGCACTGGCACAAGACAGGAAGAACAAGACCTCTGCACCTGGCAAGTCCCACAGGCACTACCAGGTCTGCTGCCACCCCCAAACGGCGTTTGAGAACGACTCAGCTGTTCATTTATGGGTTCACATCATCACATTCATGTGGGAAGATTCTGACTTCAGCAGGCAAATTCAAATGTGGTTTGGGTTGGTTTTTTTTTGTTTGTTTTGTTTTGTTTTTAGGAAGAAAAAACCCCAACCCAATACCCATACATTAGATTTTTCCAGGAGCCCAGGGATAAACAGCCCCAACCTGCACAACCTGCAATCAATACGAGTGACATTCACCCTCCTCAGGACGCAGCCGTGCCTGTAAATACTCAGGTCCTGGCAACAACACACCTTGTAACTCCTATTTTGCCTGTGGGAGCAAAAAATTCCCATGGGGCAGAACCATCTATTCTGGTCTCACTCCAATAGTCTCCTAATTTAAGCTTGGGGCAGCTCTAATAATATTTTCCAGAATTAACTTGCTTTTACACTGCAAAAACCAAAGAGAAGCAAACTCTGCTTCAGGAAAACGCTCCTAACAAACAGCGTTTGTTGTTTCTGCGTGTCCTCTCCTCATCCAGGCAGCACTGAGCTCTCTGCAAGCCTCGTCACTGGGCTGCTCCACACCAGCAGAACATTTACCAAAAGATACAGATCAGAAGTAGGACTCAGTAATCATATATTAGTATTTTTTAAAATAAAAACTGACTCCAAGTTTTTTAGTCAATTAAACGCATCCGGCACATCATGTATGTGATGTAATGACAGCTGAAGACTAGAAATGCTTTTGATGCATTATTAACCATAAAAAAGGCATTAAATACCAAGCTTGAATGCCATAGGGATGCATATTTCAATAGAAATTATTTCTCAATATATGCTTAAAGTTTATTTTGGTAAACAGATGACTGTGGGCTGTCACAGATGGAGACAGATTTATGTTTAGCTGGAGTCTTTCTGAAACGAAGGGAAATAGCTGGACTTGTTGAACACAAGGAAGGAATATAATTCTTTCTCCCAGCTAAGAGCAGGTTGAGTGGTAGCCTGGAAGCTGCCCTAGCTTGGAATATTAATTTCAGGGTGACTGTTGGGAATACCACCAAGTAAATAAAATTGGGGGAGAAAAAAAGTCTCCAAGCAGGAAGCAATGGTAGAGGAACATGAAATTTCACTACTTGATCTAAAGGTGTCACAGCCATGCATTCATTTTCTGAGTCTGCCAGCAGAAGCCAGGCCAAAGTTCAAAAGTACAGTAACTGAAACTAATCCGGTTGCTCGAACATCCAATAATCCCTGGCAGAAACTTGGGAGTTTTTCATCCAGTGCTGCAATGCCAACACTTTAACCACCTATTGCCACGTATTAAAAAAAAAAAACAACCGAAAAAGCAACCGAAAATCAAAACCAACCTCCCTTCCACACCTCACACCCCCAAAAAGACAATCCACAGGGGAAGCCTGGCAGGAAATTTCTGCTCCTGGTTCATGTGGATTCTTGACCTGATTTGCAGGATCAGAGCAGCTGAAGAGAGAAGAACCTGACGGAGGAAACCCATCCTGTCCCTCCTCGGCTGTGCATCACTCTCCTCATCGTCCAGTACGCTCTCTGGATTAAACACCCCGGCTGAAGGATTTGGTATCTTCCATTTTAGGACAATTCTAAAGCTTCAGCACATCAGCGTTGGAAATTTCTTGCTGATATTGAAACTCCTTCACCTATTTCCCTATATATGTATGTATATATAAACATCTGTATTATCATAACTGATTTTAGTCTGGTATTGGGGTTCAGTCCTGCAAACATTACACCCAGTGCCTATCGATTCTGCAGGGACATTACGAAAGTGAGGTCTGCAGGATCAACCCCTTTATGTTTAGATCTTCAAACATTTGTAGACTGTTATCAAGCCTTCTTGTACTCATCTCTTTGCCAAGCTACACATATTTAGCTCTTTTAATCTTTCCTCATAAATCAATCCCCTCAGCCCCTTAATCCTTTTTGTTGCTCTTCTCTAATCTCCTTCTGGTTTGTCAATAGCTCTCAAGGCTGCGGTGCCCAGGACTGACTCGATACCCGAGGTGCTGCTGGACTGTGAGCGTGGCCAGCCCAGAGCTCCTCGTCCTGCGATGGGAGGATGCTCCAAGCCGTGCGGTTTTGATGAAGCCTCACATGGCAAATGACAAGTGTGGGATCCCCATGCTGCAATTTGCTGCCTGGCTCTGAGGGAAGCAATTCCCCACTACAGACAAAGCTTCTGCCTCTGGACACTCCTCAGCTCCTGAGCTCTACGACTCCTCGACATTCCATGCAGCATGGCAATGGCCAGTGGGACTTGCTGCCTGTTCCTTTCACACGCTGCTCCTACACCCAGCTTTGATTCACACAGAACAAACCCCAACAGCTAAATCATCTAAATAGGTTTAATTTTCACCCTACCTTTACCTCACTCTGCCTCTGTCTCCAATTGTTCTTTGCTAGATTCAAAACAAACAAAATAAATATTTTACCATTTCACGACCCACTCTACAGTCAATGGAAAGCATCAGAGAAGCTTGCAGAACAAATTCTTCCTCTGTGAAGCAATTTTCTCCTCTGACTCCATTGCTCTGAAGGAGAAACGGGGCTATTTCTCACCACACCCCAAGAAGGCTGTGGCTACTTTCATTTCTCTCCTGAGGAAGTGGCAGAACACAGGCAGACACCCCAAAACACTGATTTTTTTAATGCAAAATGAGCCCGTGTTTAGGTGCAGTGCACCTGAGCTGACCCCTGACAGTCCAAGCTGGGAACCATGAACCCACCAGGGCTAGATGCAGGAGATAGAGAGCCCCGTACAAATGCTGATCGTTATTTCAGGCCTGTGAGGCCTGCTCCTGTCGCACAGCATCGGTGAGCTGGCAGCTCCGATCTGGGAGGGAGGGGTGTAAACTGCCGGGTGTTTTCCCTGCACACTCGCACACACAAAGTCTTTTTTGATCAGAAATGCAGTTTCACCATTTCACTACCAGAGAATGCTGCAAAAACAAAACAAAATGAAAAATACAGGTTAAGCTGCCTTTAATCTTTAATTCACACAGAAGGAACATACTGCACATGGTAAAGTATAAAGAAGGATCCCAAGTCAGCGGGTTATGCAGACGCTGCCAGACCCTCACTTTCAAAGAGACACAGCCTGGGGAATTACACAAATGGCCTTCCATTGCCCTCTTAGTTTCTTTTTATGGCAAAATGCTTTGCTTTTATCAATTCCTCCCCCTTCTATGAGTCCCAGAGGCTTCGGCAAAACAAAAGGCAGATGCGCAGAACGCACCCTTCTCCTCTGAATGGAGTGGGAGACTCACTCCGCAGGAAAGCCACGGACGGATGGAGAATGCTCTCTCGAAAAGTAAAAGCCAGTCAGCGTGGACAATCTTTCTGCCTGGGTGAAGGAATTTGGCCTCGGCCACAAAAAAAAAAAAGAAAAAAAAAAAAAAAAAGAAGGGGGCTGCTCTTTTCAAGCCCCCGTAGGCACTGCTGCATTAAACTGTGTCAGGCTGGAACCGACGGAGGAGAACACGAGTCTATTGTTGGAGATATCCATCAGAAATTGAAGCAAAGAGAAAACGATCCTGCAGCAGGACTCTTCCAGCGAGAGGACACAGCAAAGCAAGGGCCAGGTCCTGCTGTGGGAAACGGAGCATTTACAGCGGGGCTCAACCGGGCCCCGCGAAGGACGGCCGGCGAGTAACCTCACCAGCAGCTCCCCAACGCCGGCAGCAGGAGAATGTGCTTGGTTGGAAGAGATCTCCAGAGGTCATCTGGTCCAACCCCCCTGAAATAAGCAGGGACGTTTCCACCTAGGGCAGGCTGCTCAGAGCCCCATCCAGCCTGGCCTTGAACGTCTCCAGGGATGGGGCCTCCACCCCCTCTGTGGGAAACCTATTCCAGTGTCTGTCACCCTCCCATTCAAGAGCTTTTCCCAATGTCTAACCTAAATCTCCCTTCTCCTCGCTACTAATGATCCCAACAGCACCCGAGCAGAGAAGGGACGGAGCCACCGCCCCACAGCAGAGCCCCGGGCAGGGCCCCGCTCCACCCCGAGCCCCCCTGCTCCCCATCCCGGAGCAACCGCTGCCTCGGGTGGTCAGGGAGCTGCCGCCAGCGCACGGCTGACACCAGGGACTAAGCCACCGGCCAGAGGTGAGGCAAAGGCCTTGGCAGGACAATGTCCCTCCCTTGGTTTGACACATCTTGCCCAAAAATGCTTTTTGGGGAAAAAAATGCACAAAAGAAGAGGTCTCACTATTAAAAAAAAACTCTCGGTGCTTTCTAGAGCAAGTTTTTCAGTTTTAAATTTCAGATTTATTTTTCCCTTTAACTCCTTTCAGTAGAAAACATTACAATCTAAATTAAATCTGTTGACTTCTTTTCCAACAAAGAAAGATTTTATTCATAGCAAAGTAACATTCAGGTTGTGCCAATCCAAAACAAAGACAAATTTTAAACAGTCTTTTTTCACCTGATTAATCCTGCTAAATATCCCCTCTCCAATTAAGCAGTGCGATGTTCTTGCACTGTTTTTAAAAATTGAGCCCAAGCTGAATGTTGTGGGGAAGGAGAGAGGGAGAGGTGGAAATCCTTTGGCTGTATTTATTCCTATAGTTCTAGTTTGGGTTTATGTGGGTTATTTACTTGGAGTGGAAGAAATCGCTGTTACTGCTTTTAGACTAAAAACTGAAATAATGAAAATAGGTAGGATTTTTCATACCTAAAATATTTACTTCAAAATAAAATGGCTATGCTTTGCCAGTGCTGACTAGCAGAGCTTAAACACTTGGCTTTCTTCAAAATTATATTGGATTATTTCTCAGAGCAGCGTCAAGCAAGGACACAGAAGGCACACAAGAGAGATTAGCCAGCATCTCAGCCTGGAAACTCAATTTTTGTTCACCGAGCCATGTTTTAGATAGCACACTAACTTATATTTTCTGAGCACTGAAAAAAAAAAAATCCAGAAATTACTTAATTACCAAACAACCATACTGAAATAAAATCAATGACACCAGCAGCAAACACAGAACATGGGGGGCTGGAGCCGTGCGGCCCCTCATCCCAAGGATGTGGCCCCAGTCCCTGGTGTATTTTCTTTGTGTTTCCTCTCCTGTCCCTCCGGCCAGTGCTGGCCGTGGCCACCTCCAGGGTGGGACACAAGTCCTAGGCAGGTGGGAGCATGGCCCTCGGTGGCTCGCTAGCAGAGGATACAACTCTCTGTAAGCATTTGCTGCCCTGATTACAGTGCTCAGTGTCTGGGAAGTGGGGCTGCTACCGTTAGACCTGTTTCAGGTGAAGGTTCTTTTAGAATCAAACAAAATTCAGCTGTTGCAAAATGAAATGAAGAAGAATTTTAGGAATGCCCG
>VWZY01011574.1:1062-35045 GCA_013399075.1 Chloroceryle aenea | reverse complement strand
AAAAGAAGAGGTCTCACTATTAAAAAAAAACTCTCGGTGCTTTCTAGAGCAAGTTTTTCAGTTTTAAATTTCAGATTTATTTTTCCCTTTAACTCCTTTCAGTAGAAAACATTACAATCTAAATTAAATCTGTTGACTTCTTTTCCAACAAAGAAAGATTTTATTCATAGCAAAGTAACATTCAGGTTGTGCCAATCCAAAACAAAGACAAATTTTAAACAGTCTTTTTTCACCTGATTAATCCTGCTAAATATCCCCTCTCCAATTAAGCAGTGCGATGTTCTTGCACTGTTTTTAAAAATTGAGCCCAAGCTGAATGTTGTGGGGAAGGAGAGAGGGAGAGGTGGAAATCCTTTGGCTGTATTTATTCCTATAGTTCTAGTTTGGGTTTATGTGGGTTATTTACTTGGAGTGGAAGAAATCGCTGTTACTGCTTTTAGACTAAAAACTGAAATAATGAAAATAGGTAGGATTTTTCATACCTAAAATATTTACTTCAAAATAAAATGGCTATGCTTTGCCAGTGCTGACTAGCAGAGCTTAAACACTTGGCTTTCTTCAAAATTATATTGGATTATTTCTCAGAGCAGCGTCAAGCAAGGACACAGAAGGCACACAAGAGAGATTAGCCAGCATCTCAGCCTGGAAACTCAATTTTTGTTCACCGAGCCATGTTTTAGATAGCACACTAACTTATATTTTCTGAGCACTGAAAAAAAAAAAATCCAGAAATTACTTAATTACCAAACAACCGTACTGAAATAAAATCAATGACACCAGCAGCAAACACAGAACCTGGGGGGCTGGAGCTGTGCAGCCCTCATCCCAAGGATGTGGCCCCAGTCCCTGGTGTATTTTCTTTGTGTTTCCTCTCCTGTCCCTCCGGCCAGTGCTGGCCGTGGCCACCTCCAGGGTGGGACACAAGTCCTAGGCAGGTGGGAGCATGGCCCTCGGTGGCTCGCTAGCAGAGGATACAACTCTCTGTAAGCATTTGCTGCCCTGATTACAGTGCTCAGTGTCTGGGAAGTGGGGCTGCTACCGTTAGACCTGTTTCAGGTGAAGGTTCTTTTAGAATCAAACAAAATTCAGCTGTTGCAAAATGAAATGAAGAAGAATTTTAGGAATGCCCGTTTTCTTTCTCTGATTGCCAGGTGCTCTTACTCATACGATTTTTGATGGCAGAGTGACAAAATCCACAATTGGCAGTGAAAGACACACAAACCAATTAAGAAACAACCAAAATTTTCCTGCCTGCCACCTTTCAATCTTAACATGTCACTGACTCACACACAAAGACCTGAATAAAGATTAAATCTGTAATAATTTCCTCAAAATCAGATGCTTGCTCAGTATGACTGAAGTTCTGCCTACATGCTAACTCAGCTTGAAACGACTGAACCCACGGCGTTAGCTCATGGCACCAACGAAGGCGCTGAGTTCCTGGCAAGGAGGAATGGTTAAGCACGGGATTAAATCTGCACACAAAACCTGAAAGCCCTGTCAGTAGAAGTTCATATACGACGCATCAATCTGCTGTGTAGACTCAGTCTAAATTGGAGATCGTAGCCACCATAAATCATCAGGTTCCACTGCCACTCTTTGAGAGCTGTCCTTTACCAGCACGTGATGCCTGCAGCCCTGGAGTAACAAGCCCTGCTCTCACCACCGAGGAGGCTGCCGACTGCAAGGAGCAGCCCTTGGCCTCCTCGCTGCCCGCTGCTTCACAGCGTCACAGGACGGCCGGGGTTGGAAAGGACCTCCAAAGATCACCTCGTCCAACCCTCGAAGTCCACGTGAAATAATCTGCTAAACCGTGGGAAGAGTGCATTATAAATTCTGGTTTCTGCTTTTTACAAACAGAACCCAAGGTCGTAGGGCAGCACATGATCTTCCCATGAAAATCTGTTTATACTCCGGGCTTAGTCTGTTTACAAGTGACACTGGTGAGGTGCTCACACAGAGCAATTCATCACTTCTGGTGCAGCACTTACCGTTCAGGCCCAGCCCTGGAACAAAGGGCTTTACAGACAGCTCCTGGCCCTGCCTGCACTCCCGGGCACGGGGGAATTTCACCAAAGACCATGACACAACCTGAGCCCTGTAACATCCTGCCCGGGCATCAGCGCAGGCGGAACAGGGCCTCAAGGGAATGGCCAAAGGCATCCGAGATATAATGGCAGCTCAGGACGAGTACCACACTCTTTGGATGCTCAGTCCCACATACGACTGTTAGGCTGCACTCTGACCATTTCCTCCAAAGAACTTAGAAAAACAAAAGTGGGTTGTCCAACAAGCCACGTCTAGAAAACAGATATGGGAAAAGCCCCATGAAACCAACCTTCTGAAACCCAAATCCTGCCCCACCTTTGGGTGCAAACATCACGAGGAGAAAGAATGGCAGAAGATGCCATAGCCTCCGGCAGCTCCTCGGGCACAGCCAGGTCACGGTGTGCTCCAGCAACTCCTACCCAGCACTGAGCAAACACAGCCTGCTCAGCACCTGCCCCTGCTCACCACTCTCACCCACGCTCAGTACTTCATTTTTGTGTGGTTTGGATGACAGAAGGTAACTTAGGCCACAACTAAAAGCCCGGATTTATCACTGCTAGCGTAACCTTCTGCTCAGCTCCACCGTCCTTCGACGTCACTGTTTGGCTTAGAAGCATCATTCTGACACGAACTCAACACAGCAAACAGTTACGAACAAGCCAGCACACACAACTACCATTAATTTAGCTAATGAAAGGGTAATGTAAGCGTTTTTTCATTACAAAAAGTACCTGTGGTAACGTGCAGGATTGAATGGAGCAGAACGGCTCCTGCCCGGGACGCCAGGGTAGAACACGAGCAGGACCGAAGAGCATCGCTCTCGTTCCACACCGTGACCAGCTCCTAAAGGCAGTTTTGCAGAGCAAATTGGTGTTTTGACATGCTTTATTTTAGAAGAGATTTTAAACTGCTACTTGTATTTACAAACGTAAGATACTGACAGCTTTCATATGGATGTGCGATTAATAAACTGTCAGCCACTGCCTCTGCCTTCCAATGTCTGCGTTTCCGGAAGCCTGGAGAACAGGTAGTTTAAGCCAGGTCTGTGTTCTGGATTAACGTTCCTTTGCGAGCGTTCCTTCTTTCACTGTGATACCCATTAAAAAGCATAAAATGTTCCATGCTAATAATAATTAGCAGGGAGAAAAAATTCCAAGCACAAGAGCTTAAATAAATTATCATCTTTGTAGCTCTGCCATAAATCCCCCAGTTGGGATATGATGATTTAGTGTTTGCTGCTCTGGCACAAAGCCAAATGCCTTGGGTTTCTTAATGGATAAAATATTGCCTTTTCACCTTTCTGACCTTACTTCAACTTCAGTCTGAGGTGACATGAGTCTCCTGGTCTCTGCTCAGCCCTTGATGGGCAGCAGCTGACAAAGTGCAAGAGCATTTCTTACATTAGTGCAGCCCTTGGAGTGTGGGGTGGGGGGGAGGGCTGGGCACAAGAAGTGAGATGCCTCCTGCCAGCATCTGGTCCCTGATGGAAGAACACTTGCATGCATTTTCCCTCCTACCGAGCAAGACTTCAGCTCCCAGAACAGGCAAACAGAAAAGATGCAAACAAATCCCCTGTGATCTACAAGGAGAATACCCTAAATCCAGAACAAAGGGAAACAAAAACACTCCCAAAGAACAACCACAAAAACCCCAAGCAGGAAGGGTCACTTCAGAGCTAGTGCTTGTTTTTTCCTCATTGGAAAGAAGTATTTGCTACTCGCTTCAGAGTGAGCAGTTTCCACCCAAGGTGAACACTCACACAGGCTACTCCAATTCAAATTTAAACACTTGCTTTATTCACTCAGCTGCGGGGGAAGAGAAGGAGCAGTGAAGGAGCAGCGGAGGAGAAGGTCCCAGGAACAAGCCTACGATGCTTCCCATAACAAACCCGCTCAGCATCACCTCTTTGGTCCCACTTCTGTGCTGCAATCCTGAAAACCACCTCAGGAGCTGGACTTTCTTTTGTGGTGTTGCAAACAGAGTTTCCTCCAGCCATTAAATATTGAAAAGTGCATTGCTTATGATAACACTTTGCTGCGAGAGCTTACTAAGCTGCTTTTCAGGAATACTGCTCCAGATACGGAACAGCCTTGTCCACTCCACTCCCTGATATTTTTTCAAGGTTTTAAATACTGCCTGCTTTTTCGATAGGTGATTTCAAGGCCGTTTAATTGAGGAAGTCAATTCCTCAGCTAAACCATTTTTATTAGAACATTTAAGGAGTAAATCCTGTAGTGCTTACATTTATCTGGTTTATCTAGCTTCCAGGGACCCAGGGAAATCTCATTTTCGGGGTTTGGTTGACCTCTCTCCCAGCTGACAAGACTCGATGTCTTCACAACCCGTGTGACTACCCCGAGACCCCCTTTACCAGGCATCATTTCGTTTCTACTCACCAACGGCATCAGGAACCTCGAATTAAGTAAACCTGCCACAATTCTCCTGAGCTTAATGCGAGGTACCTACTTCACAGCTTCCGAATGAGTGCGGGCACCAAGAACCAACTGGCTGTCGCTGCGGTGCCCATCGGTCCTGGGCAACCTGTCCTGGGGGGCACGAGGCAGCACGTGACGAAGGGCACCAGGCTGCCTGCAATCTGGCTGCTCCAATTAATCACAGTTCAACCTCTGCTCTGAGTGCACGTGTCGGGGAGGTCACCGCTAACTCCTCCCTCCGCAGGACTCGAGCACGTAAACTTGATTTGAATGCTTATGCTTTGGATACACGTTAGAAGCTTGTGGGTACATAACATGATAAAAAAATGGTTGAGGAGGAAATACAATAATAAATGCAATAACAAAATGTGTTTTTACACCAAGATGGAAAATCAGCACAGTATCTTCCAGGCTCAGCATCCCAGGACTGAAGAGACAAAATCCCGATCAACACTGAAGCAGTCAGAAAGGGAACACAAAGACAACTAAGAGAGAGACTTCTCTGTGTTCTCTCCTTCCCTCCATCATAACTCCACCCATAAATATCCACATCTCCCTAACCTTGGATCCTCTCAATTCTGGTTGTGCGTCGAGCTACCCCTAACCACGGTGCCAGAACAATGCACGGGCACACACGTGTTGGTGGCACTGGTCAGGGTGGCCACAGAAGAGGTTCTGATCCCCCCGGGTCTGCCCACTGCAGGTTCTGCGCAGTGCCACGCGGTGCCCCGTGGGAGGACAGAACTGCCCTCCCCTGCTCTCGGCCTTGCCGAGGTGACCTGACGGGTGCTGGCAGCAGCCAGCATGTGCCAGGAGAGAATCAACCCTGAGGCCGTGTTGAGTTGGAAGTTGCTCATTAGAACACAAAAGCACCTAACCCAAGGGTTGGCAAGGTTTGTCCCCCGGGGGCAGAGGAAGGACCATGCTGCTGGAGGTGAGAAGCTGGGGGACACCACTGGCACTTGGGCCATCCCACAGGGATGGGCTTTGTCTCCCGTGGCTGAGGGACGCCCACTGCCCCCCCTGCCACTGACCTGGGGTCGGAGGCACACATGCTGGCCTTGAACTCCCCGTCTGTCTCTCTGCCATATTAATTACCATTCCCCTCTGCCAGGGCCAGAAAACAACCTTCACTGCATTAGTGCTAATTAAGAAGAGTGAGCTTCCTATTCTGGCTGCTTAAATCACACTCCTCTACTCATTCAGAGAGGAAGAAGTGCTGACAATCTTATTAAAAGCAGAAGGAAACACCTTGGTTGTGCTTTGAGCTGGCAAACGAAGCTGGTGAGTTTCTGTCCTTCTGCAGGGACAGCAAAGCTGCAAGAGTCAGCGCCGGAGCAGAAGGGGAGGGTGAGAAAAACAAGACGTTTTGTGGGACTGGGACATCTGTACCTCAGGGAGAGGTGGAAGAGCATCCCTGCTGAAAACATTTAGATTTGAAAGCAGAACATCCAGCATGAGTATACTGAAAACACAGCCCCGTTCACAGACTGGCAGTGTAACTCTCTGGTAAAACATGGACCCGGAGCAGCCTTGGAGGGCAGCTTCCCAGAGACACCAGCATCTGGAAAACGCACATTCTGATTCTCTGATTCTCTCAATATCAGAACAAGATTTTTATTTTCCTAAGTGAGGTAAACAGATAATAAAGCCAGTTACAAGGTCCCACCACTTCCCACTGAGCTGCAGCCTGAAGGACAGTCTTCCTCTTGGATGTCATGCCAATTACCCCTCTCATGCCCTTTAACCTACACAAACTCATTTCTGCAGTTTTCAGTCTAATGCACAAAGATTGTTTCCTCTAGAAGTGATCCTCTTGGCTAATGTGCTTGCCTGTTTTAATTAAGAGTGTAATAACAGACAGGATTAAATGATAACGGGGTGGGGATCACGAAGACAAGAGTCCAATGCTGCAGATAAATTCATTTTAATATATTAAATACCATTCTTCAGAATACCATCAGCTCTCTGTTTGGATACATAAGATCCAATGGAACACAAATTTCTTCTAAACCACCCAGGCTCAAGGGCTGGAAAACATCCAGACTTGAAGCAGGAGTCTGACTCAGCCTCCTCCTGAAGGAGCTACGCAGTCCTCTGACTGCCTCCAAAAAAACTCTTGACTAGCCAAAACTCCCAAGACTTAGTCATCTTTTACTGTCAGAAAACGCAGAGTGCTCCAGCAGAACAATGTCTTATTCTTCTCTAGTGGCCAGTCCCTGAAGTGGGTGATCATTAAGTGCCTCTTTCATGTGTTCTGTCAGTGTGAGCAGAAGCAGTTTAGGCTGTGAAGCGAAAGGTTCCTGCTCTGTCTGTTAGAAAATGTGGTGTGAAATCCCTGGGCTGGTTGGTTTGTTTACGTTTTAAAAAGCTAGGGAAATTCACAGAGAAAAATATTTATGAAAAGAATACTACTCATATAGTAAAGCAAGAGAAACAGAGACAGTCTCTTGTCACATACATGGTCAGAAACCTCCTGACACGATTTTCCACGAGACCCAAACCCCCCCGGTTGCACGGGGCAGACTCCATGGGAGCTGCTGCTGTTGCCCCTCCACGCAAGCACACGACCAGCAGCGTGGCTGTGCCAGCAGCCCTGCAGCTCCAGCCCAGCCTGCCTGCAGTCCTGCAAACAGATCTGCAGAGCAGACAGCCACACTGACCAACCCACAGCTTCTCCAAGACACGTCACTGTCCCTGCTCAAGTAGGTATCGGATGTGGCTGCAGAAGACCTAGAGAGAGGAGCTTCGGTTGTGCAAGTTCAGCAGTATCTGAGCCCTCAGCATTTGGTTTACAGCCCTCAGGGAATGGCAGGTGTGGGTTAATCACGTGCTGCTATTTTAATTTTCATTGCTGAACAACTTTCAGAATCAACAGAAGGCAGTGTCCTGCTCTGGAAAGGATGCAGGGCAGAAGACAAGAGCAAAGACTCCAAACCAGTGGAGAGCTCAAGATGCACAGAAGTCAGACTGGTTCTGCCCCACAGCATGTGCTGGGAGCTAGCGCCCAGTGCTAGCTGAGGCTGCTTTCTCCTTGCACCAGAGGGGTAAATCACATTAAGTCATGCACAGAGGCATTAAATAGTTTCCTGACATTACATTTCTATGTAAGCAGTTCAAGCTGTTGCCATAGGAACATTAACAAATATAGTGATGGGTATAATTGTGAATAAAATGGACTGGGAAAAAACAAAGATGGCCTATACTACCGAAAAAGTTCAGACTCTCCAGACTGTGCTGCTGGTCCGAGCAGCGAGACCCGGGAACACACGAAGCCCCCCGCAGCCCTCCGAGGAGTGGGCTCCGGGCGCAGCCCTGGCACCAGGAGCAGCCCCGGTCTCGGCGAGCGGCCCCGGCCCGGGCTGGCACCGCTCTGCTGCTGAAAAAGACCTCGGGAAAGAACGGCCGCGTTTCGGTCCCGAGAGCTCAGGCCCTCCTGCCCCTTATTCCCCCAGCTTCATAAAAATAGAAAGAACACGTGTTCCCATTAGTCACTTGCTAGAGGGGAGCTGTGGGGTATGTGCTGACAGTCTGAACGCTGAGATCTCATTTGAATACTATTTGCATATTCCAGGTAGACAAAGTGCAACCGTATTAAAAACGAGGCCATACAAAGTGAGACAGCAGTCTGATGACATTTACCCGAAATCAAGCCTTTTTCCCAGCGTGTCCCTACCACACTTGCTGGGGCCCCTCGCGGCTACCAATGCCCAGCCTGGCTAGTTTCAGGGAGGCTCTTAATTAAACTTCCTCTTGCCAAGAACAGTTTGTATTCGCAGGAGCGAGGACACAGCCGTCCTCACGGGAACATTAGACAGAGGGGTGTTCCCTCCGGATAATACCATTTGCCAGCCCTAGCAAGCAGGAGGCATTTCAAGGTAATCCAAAGGCAGTAAGTGTCTTTGACTGCTGTTGACTAAGCTGAAATTCTGCACGTTATTTTCAGACGTTCAGTTCGGGCTAATGAGTGTCTAAAGCTGATGGCGGGTCTGAGCGCGAGCCGTCCCTCCTCGCTGACATCCCCTTGATCTTTAAAAGCTCAGTGATCTTTGGCTTGAAGCGTAACCCCTGGGAGCACTGAGGTTAAGTTTTGGGGATGCAATCAGTGTCTGAGCGAGGCAGGACAGAGCGAACGGCGCTGAGGCTGTGTCAAGGCACTGCCTGGGAGGAAGGAAGCCCCGACTGCTCCAGGTGCCTCTGTTATTTACGCACCGCTTCGCGTGACAGGGGAGATGCTGCATCAACAACAGGACATCTCACCAGCGCTTCCCCAAACCTGTGCAACTTGTGGCAAGGGATATCGACCAGCTGTATGCAGGAGAACATCATCTGCATGGCATTTCTGGGCACCCATTGGTCCGATGCGAATTTTCAAGACAAGAAAACAAAAAATTTATCGTCTCATCAGCATACCAACACAGTTGCATAGACGAGGGCAAAAATAATGATCTAGCTATTATTTTCCCCATATAGTTAATGAAATACAGGGGAAAGAGGCTTTTCATCTTCTTACATTCCCAAGAAAAGCGCTCAGAACATGTTGGGTTTTTTCCCCCTTTAAATATCTATTCATTTACAGTTATTTACTAGACAGTGCTATCGTTAGATTAGACTATAATCTATACATAAAAGTATGGAACCTAGAAACAAAATACACTAAGCTGCTAGCATTTTATCAAAATTGATCTAAAAATGGATGCAGTTTGAAAGAAAGCATCTGGAACTTGAACTCATCTAGTCAGTTCTGGATAAAGATTATAATTCAGCATTAATTCCTACAGAATGGCTCAAAAATACCCACGTCAGTTTGTAATACTTTTCCAGATCCTAAAGGACGGCCCATTATCTGACACATCTGGCCACACGCTTCTGCCATACAACCCTGCGGAATCTTGTATTTAATTCCTATTCCCATTCAGCTACGTGGAAAATACTTCAAGCCCAGCAGCAGGATACCCCAGTGCTTCCTTCGGTGGCCATAAAGCAGGGGGATTTGCAGATGTCTTGCGTAGCTCCTACTCTCTTCCCCTTCCTGCGTAAGAAGCTGTTTATAGATTGATTGTATTTTTTTTTAGAAATTATTCTGTGGCACCTCTGTCTGTAGTACTGCAGTGAGGACGAGGTGGATGCTGCCCTCCCGTTGGGGTGCCCACCCCGTTGGGGTGCCCTCCCGTTGCACCTCAGCAAGGTCTGGCATGGCTGAACACGGGATGAGTCCTCCTTCCCCTGCAGCTCAGTGGGTCATGAGCCCCAGAGCCCAGTAAAATCCTCTTCAACCTTCCCCAAAATGTTTTTCCTACCGTTGCTGAAAGTATACCCCGAATCGTGTGGTGTAAGTATGTTGATGCAGAAGGATGCATTCATCTGGATGGAAAAGCTCATGCCCTGGCCATACCCGTTTAGAATTATCTTTCTTAGGATGTTTCTAGCAGAATTTATCAAAACCCATGCTTCTGCAACTCACACGTCATGGTTTTGGCTTTAATTATATTTTTTTTAAAAGTGGTTTGACGACGAAGAAAAAGACAGAAGAGAACACAAACACAATCATACAAGAAGTGACTTGGCACATAGGAAGCAAAACAGCTGGGAGGATCCTTCAAGCAATCGGAAAAGTCAATCTTTGTCATTCTTTGTCAAGATAAAGCTTATGAACTTCTGGTTTGGAGCTATATCATCGCCAGCCAGAGATCAATTTATCACCAAGGAATAGGGGCAGGGAAATAGGGAATAGGCACTGGAAAAAGAGCTGCTTGGTTCTAAGAGAAGCAAGAACATTTGATACTGGTAAGTTATTAACAAAGTGTAATGGGCTGGATGGACATTTGACCCCGTGGGGTTTGAGCCTTCTCCTATTCTCCCAGTAAGAAGGAGCTTCCTCCCTTTGTGGCTTTGTTCTACGTCCACCCTCAAAGATAACATCTGACATTCTTCCACGGTGAGTTTCCTTGAACACTATTCTTCCACTCCTGCTCAGTGACCCACCGGGAGCTCCGAGGGGAGCCAGCGCAGAAGTTCAGGCAGGCTCTGCTCTCAGTGTGCTGATTACAATATATATACAATAGTAGTTTGTACAAGTTCAGAGGGAATAATTAAACATTGCTCTCAGCTCTTGGCAGTAGCTTTTACAACACTGTGTAATGAGTGATCACATTTTGACCTTTACGTCTAACTTGCCTCTGAAAAAACTTCGACTACCACCTAAGCCCAACTAACGCGGAGCGCCGGGAGCGCGCTGCCGGGGGCTGCGGAGAACGGGACGCAGGCAGCAGGTATCCGACAGGAAGCTACTGAACTACTTCCTAGTGTTGGCTTTAATAGCAAATTACCAAAGAGACACTACACATTACTACAATCTGCACATCAAACCAGGCAGAAAGCAACCCGCAATTATACAATTAGATTGATACACAAGCTTCCCGCTAGTGTTTACTTCTGCTGCCAATCACGCTGCTTACTGGAAAACAAGGGCTCTCGGCATCCAGCGTGCCTCGCACGCTTTCTCCTCTACGCTCCTCTGCTCTGAGAGGCTTTGCCGATCGCATCTCGTTCTTGTAACATCCTGATGAATCTGTCTTTAAGGTTGCACCTTTGGGCAGGACTGAAATCCACCTTTACGCGTGGTGCGTAACCTGCCCCGGCAGCACCTGGCTGCGTGGAAGATGGGAATAGGGAAGAGGAGACACGTCGATGTTTATTATTAGCTGATGAAGGCGGCCGACTGAAACTTAACAAAGGCCTTGACTCCAAATGTAAATTATTAACTGAAAATCACTGAACTATGCTATGCCTGACAAAAACACACGGAAGGTGAATGTAACTGGGACAGGTCTTCATACTGGAGCCTGGTCTCCATACAATGCAGTGCCTCTAAATGACTCAGTGTTGAGCACATCTGAGGTACTTCACCTTGGTCCGCTAGCTCAGGTCAGTGCACACGCAGGCTCTCAGGCCCTCGCAACCGTTTCTTTTTCCCAGCCTATCTTTAACCACACCTATTCAAACCTATTCCAAGTTATACTTTCTGTGTCTCCTGGGCATCGTTCACTTACAGGTAGCGCAGTTTAAATGCCGTGAGCTGTGTGCCTTTCCATAACAGACATCTGCGCACCAAATTGATTAGAGAAGTCTGTACATCAGATGCTATTTATACAGCCTCGGAGTCAGCAGAGCTCACATCCACAACCAGGCATTCATTGATCTGCCTGGGCGCAGAGGGATCGCAAAGAGCCGTTGTATCACGTTGCGTCTGTACCAGAAAGGAGTTCCTCACGCCCAGCCAGCCTCTCGGAACGGGAAAGTCACGGGGGTGTGCACCCCGGCACGAGAACACCACTTCAGGTGGCGAAGGCAGCGGATGCAGAACCTCCCCACAACCCCAACACGCACAGTCTGCCCCAGGTGCTGGTGTCAAGGCAGTGGGCTGACTGGAAATCGTGGCTGTGAGAAACACACGTACCACAGGAAAACTCTTACATAGTTTATACATACATGCAAATAACACTTCTGATTACAACTCTCTTCTCACAAATTATTTTCTTTAGATTTCTGGATTTCATCTGGCTTTCCTATCAAATCTTTCCCAATAAACGTCGGGAGATTTCACTCAAGAACATTTGCAGCATTTAGCAGCTCAAATCCCAGTGACTCAGGCGCACGCTTTCCGGAGCCCACGTTTCCTGCTGGTGGTAAAAGATTCCAGTACGTAGAGCCATGGAGTGGCATTGCCCTGGCAGCGCAGGCTGGCAGCACAGAGGGACAAACCCCTGCACGAGTTACAGAATCTGCAACCCACCTACTTGCTCGGGTTGCCGATGCTGCAGGATTCTGTTTGCCCCGATTCATTCCCTGCCATCTCAGGGATCAGCTTCCTCTCTTCCCCCTCGCCCACTGTAATCCCGAAGGCTATCGCGCCGCGGGATCGCTGGCTCCTGCACGCCCTCGCAGAATAGCAGGCCTACGATTATCAAACTGGAAATTCCTTCTGCTCCCTTCCCTCCCAGGAGCACACACCTACGGTTACAGAGGAGCTGGCCTTCCTTTCACACGCGTCAGGATTCCCATTTTTGACCATTTTTTGAATGGCAATTAAGACATTTCCAACTGTCACACAGTAATGTAGCTTTTGGAAAGCGTATTCATGGGTTTCAATGAGATGGTTAAACAGAGAAAACAAATCCCCAGCCTCCTGCACATGGAAGAGCCTGTCCATGCAAGAAAAGACAAGTGTCTGCTCACAACCACACACGAGTGCAGTGTTCTTATCGGTGGCAATGTCAGGGGCCACATAATGCAAGCACANAGACAAGTGTCTGCTCACAACCACACACGAGTGCAGTGTTCTTATCAGTGGCAATGTCAGGGGCCACATAATGCAGCCAGGTTCAGAAGGCAGCAGGACACCCAGCAGTCATTCTCAGGGTCTAGGGACCTGCTGGGGGCAGAGGGTCTCTCAGATGAGAAATGTCTGACTCACAGCACAGAAAAATTGTACAAAGTTATCAAAATCAAGCTCTTGTCACCAACGAGCAAGGTTTGTTTTGGCAAGGATCAACAAAAACCTTGTTTCAGCAAGGATCACTTGGCACACACAATTACTCAGCTCTATGCACCAATTTGAGAGATCTGTCACCTGACGAGGCCAAGTCCTCACTCTGTGAGCCACTTCACAGCCACAAACAGGCAAACTTCTAAAGAATAAAGCCCTTCTACAAACTGGTGTGTGCAGGCACTGATTCTCTGCTGCCGATTCCTGTTTTGAGCTGTGCCACACAAGGCACTTCAGAATTTTTCGCTGGACTGAGCTCGAGAGCTTTTCTCCACAGGAGAGCAGTAGGAACGCACCGCGTCACCACTGCAGCATCGAAAGCATTGTCCACCTGACACTGCACAAGGGTCTAAGAAAAAGTCAGACTGAAACCCAGGCTACCAGGCAAGGCTTTACAGCATTTTAGAGTCAAGGTGGTAATTTGCAACACCATCTACCTTACTGACTCAGGAGAGGCTGCAGGACGGGGAACAGCATTAGAGCAACAGCCTGAGCCTCTGAACCTGCAGCACCTGCACAAGAAACGTTCACTTTTCTTTCCTGCCTTCTCAGAAACACCACAAAGCTACAGGTAAAATGTAAACCACGTCTTTTTCACTATGTGGGCCTTTTCCTGAAACACCACAATAAAACTTTTCCAACGAGATGTTTTTGGCTTCACTGGTGAGCGCAAGAGTCCCGACGGTCTCTCAGGACCACCACCCCAACGACCCCGACACAGCACACTGGGTGTTTCTTGCACTGCCTCCTGGCAGAAATGCTTCTCTAACGCGATGCAACATCTGGATTTGCAGAAGAAGCTCTGTTATAGACCAGTCGTATTAAAATGAAGCCTTTTTCCTCAGGGGTCAGGAGGCCAGCAAGGCCTCCATCTAAAGTTTCAAAGTACATGGGGATTCAGCTGTGCCTTTTGCCTGTCAAAATAAACTCTGGATTAACACTGAGCGCAGGGTCCTGGAGATGCAGAGAGCACTGCGATAGCTCAGAGCCCGGGTGGCAGAGTGGACAGGCTGCCAGGGTACAGCCACCAGCACCCGTCCTTCCCTGGGACCCGACCAGGACCCGCGCAGCTTCTCGCTTCGAATCGCAGCTCCCGCGTTTCAAACCCTTCCCATGGTATTGCCTTTTCTCTCTGGGCAAAGGAAACTTTCCCTATTTAAGAGACATTTGGTCGGCTGCAGGCAAACGGATCAGACTGTGCTCTTCCACTTACAGCATCATCTAGGTAGACAGCACTTACCACCAGAGCACGAAGAGCTCAGCCATGCTGGAGAAGAACAGCACGCCAGTAAGAGCAAAGGTAGAAAATGGAGGACGCAGATTATAAAATTCAGTCACATTTTAAAATTTTCTGCTACAATAATTCACTTTATGTAGAATTAATGTGGCTGATTGAACGTTTGTGCTGTAATTTACTTATAATTAACATTTTATGGTGAACAGATTTCACCATCTCCTTCATGCTGTGAACTCCAAGCCATAGGTCAAAAATAGAGATGAAACAGATAAGCACAAAATATTCTCACTGAAATATTAATGAGATTTTAATTTACTACTTTAAAAATACATCTTTCATCAATGCCTGTATATCAAATCATTATTTTAAATTTTTTTTTTTTTACATTGTATTAAAAATATAATGAACTTTCCTAACTGGTTGAAAGACCCTGAAATATCTATTGTGAAGAGATGGCTCGGGGGAACAAAAAGGTCCAAACACTCGCCACCACCAGAAATCTCACACGCTGACTGGAGGCGAGTCAGTGAAACTGAACGTCGCACCTTCACCGGTACCCGACTGAAACTGGGGCTCACCAGTCTCACAAACCCCATGGTCCAGCAAAAAAGATGCTCTTCTTCCCACGGAGATCTTTTTTTAAAGGATAAGGTTAACCTCTAAAAAACTTCAACCTCCACAAACTTCCTAACGCGTTTCAGGGGAAGCTGCTGCGCTCGCTGCTGAGACAGGAGCTCCCCGAGGTGCTGCTCGGGTCAGACCAGACATTCCCACCTCTTCTGCCAGTTCTGGCTAAATCTGAAACCTTCCAGAACACGGCTCTGCCATTAAGAAAGAGACCGTGAGTCAGAGGAAAAATACGCCTCTTCACGGTCCAGGAATCCAGAGAACCCGTTCACAATCTCAAATCCACTCCCAACATGTATTTAAAGCTGTCTTGCCTCTTACCTAAAGATGACAGACCACAGCTGAATAAATTATCGAGTCATCTGCAATTCATGCAGTTTCCCCTGTTCCAGGGCGCTATCAAACAGGCGACTGAGGACATTCCCGGAATGGTCTGGTGACAGAGAATGAAGATATGGGATGACAATGAAAAAGTCAGCAGAAAATCGTAAGTCAATGGAACTATTTTATGCTCTTTACTTCCTAGCCTGCATCAGTCCATTCAAAAGGCTCATTAGAATTTCAAATGGAAAGCTGAATAATACAAGCATTATAAATCTGTTACAAACAAACCTAAAACCATCAAGGTAAATATACATGGAATTTTCCTTCTTAAATGGCACTGTTTCTTCTTACAGGTTTGTTTGCTGGGAATCGGCAGCTCTTTGTTTTTAGGGCAAGGCATCTTGTCATTTTTCATTTAATTTACTTATTTAAACAGAAGGCCAGTGCCTGCCTGTCTCCTCGGTCCCTCTACAGCCTGAAGAACGGAGTCCAGACACCTTTCGGGTTTCTCTGCACAGCTATAGGCTTTTTCTTTCTTCCTTTAAAGACATTACAGGTAAAAAATAAAAATGTTATTTACCTGTGGGAGAAACCTCAAGAGAAATCAGAGCCTGAGCCTTCTGCTGCACCCCAGCACCGAACGAGGCCTAATAGGAAGCTGAATTCCTATCTGCAGAAAGGAAGAGCTCTTGGTAGACTGGCACAGGAGGGTGATTCCTGACGGGTCCTGACACCTCCACCCCTCCTGGCACAGGGTGGCAGCGTGGGGGTCTCTTTCCAAGTCATTCTGGTGAGACCAGGGGGACCTGTCCACACAAAACCCTCTGCTGATGATCAGAACTATTCACTGCAAGTCCTTTAGAAACAAAATAAACCCTTAACGTTTCCTTTGAAGTAAAACAATCCAGACCATTTTTAGTAGTAACAGAACAACAAAAGAAAAGGAACATACAAACTACCACCAAGATCTACGTGGGGTGACTGTTTGGCTCTGAGCACAGCAAGAAAACACCCAAGCTTACAAGAAAATACAGAATGCTCTAACTTCTGATTACACTTACACTGCGGGTAGGGGAAGGTGCTTGAAAATTGTTAAAAAACCATTGTCAGAATGATAAAAAACCTCACGACCCGACCAAACCCCGAACAACACGGCAGGAGAAAAACCCAAACAAAAGCCATCACCTGAATACTGAACCAGGGATTCCAAAATAAAACATTCTAGCACATCACCCACAGAGAGCCCAGTGAAACTGATGGGCTTGCAGCCACTGCTGGGCACCAGGACCGTGCACGCTCAGCCAGAACACCGAGTTATGCTCCGGGAAGCCCAGGTGGTGGCAGCCAGGGGACCAGTGGACTCCCAGCCTGAGGTGCCCACCTGGCCCAGCCCAGCCCAGAGCTGCTCCAAACTGGCCCGTTGTGGTGCCGGGGAGCGTCAGTGGCAGAGCAGGACAACACAGGGGAAGAGCTGCTGGAGGGGACCAAGCCAATCATCTGCTTAAAAAATTAAATGAAAAACCTGCCAGGTGGTAGAGGTCCTCATGCCTTTGATCTCTTACCTAGTGCTGATATGCCACTGAGGCTGCAAGGACTCAGCTTTAAATGAAGTATTCATGATGAGAAACTATTCTGACAGATGTTCTCTCTGTCCTTTCTCATTCCCAGGATCTCTGTTACCATTTCCCAACACACAAGTTGTGGGGTTTTTTTCCAGAACATCCACAAGGCTTCTACTCAAATACTGAGCTAAACCTTGAGAGCTTGGCTTCTGCAGGCAGCTGCCTGAAGAAAATCTTAATGCCAAATCTGAGTGAGACACTTCAACTGTAACACCCGCATCTCAGAAGCGTTATTTACCACGCACCAAGTTCACCTGGCAGAGGTGTTGATCAGGGGCCAGGCCCTGGGGCTCCCCGAGAGCAAGGGCCAGGCAGAGCCGACGCGGAGACATTCCGCCCCGGTCCGTGATGCAGCCCCCTGGCCGCCCGTTCCCCAGCGGGTGCTGACCCCGGCTGGCGTGGGGTCTGCAGGACCCCTGCACGCAGCTCAGCTGGGCACGGGGAACGCAGCCGATCTAGGTCTTAAAAACAGCTTTCTGCATCTTGAGGAAACAGAAATGAAATAAGGACACAAATAAACAAACACTTCAAAGATAACAATGAAATCTCACCAGTTGCAGCACATGTCCACTCAGTCTTTTTTTTTTTCCTAAGTGCCTTTCTTTAGTAAAAGCCATCAAATGTCATTGTGAATTAGTAATAATTTTTTTTTAGAAGCATCGAAAAATTAAAGCGAGAGAGAAAGGGAAGGCATGCGAGAGAGAAAGGGAGGGAGAGAAAGAGAGAGGTTAAACTCAAAGGCAGAGAGAGCGAAATGGACCAGATTATACAAAATTAAAAAGCAAATACGCACAGACAATTTGTGCCGAGTGATTGCAAGCAATTACAGTCCGGCTTTTCTGGAGGGAAAATTGGGGAGGGGGGGGGGGAAGGTTATTTCAGCTTAAAAGGAGACTTTATTCATTCCTGATCAGCTTCTCCTACTATTCTCTCTTTTATTCTTGGATATCAATTTAAAAAAAAATCACCCTTCAGATGTTACATGTCTAACCCTGGGAATCCCACCCCTGGGCAGAGAGGGAGGATTTCAGCTTCCAATCGGCTCTTTCTATAGCCCTGAAAAAGCAATTTGCTCATAAAGGATGGATAAAAAAAAAAGCGGGGTGGGGGGAGGAGGAAAGAAAGAAAGAAAAGGAGGGCAAAAAAAAGGAAAACCACAACAAGGGCACCCGCTTCTCTTGGAGGAGAGCTTCAATTTTACTGTAATTGTCTGAAGAAGAGCTGCTTTGATCTGCAGAATTATGATTCTGCTCCCAGTGCTGCTTGCTAATGTCACAGCCGGGCTCTGGCACCAGCACACCCAGGGGGACCAGAAGCCAGCCTGGGCCGTGCCCCGGCCGAGGGTCCCTCTCTGCTCTCTCCTTCAGGGCTCTGAACTTTCTTTCCAGAGCACCCAAAGGCAGCGCCCAGCCCCGTGGCTCTGCTACCCAGGGTTGGGGGCTCAGTGGCCGCTCGGCTCCTGAGCAGCCCCCTCAGCTTGGGAGTGATTAACAGGCAGCTATCGCCTCCTGTAAGGATGGGGAGAGGGCGTGAAGCTGCCTATTTCCAGCTCTCCCGTCTCCGCCATCACTCGCTGAAGCAACGGGAAGAGGCTTTCAGGCCTCTGCTGCATTTCTTGCCTTACGTCACTACCTGTTCTTGTTGTGTTCTTTTTTAAATGACAACATAGTAACGCCCAGCACTGGAAATGCATCTCCCTCCCCCCCGACCCCCGTTAGACACGTGTTTCCGATGGCGGGTAGAGAGGACCAGGCTCAGAGTGTGGGTGGGCTGGTGGCAGGGGCCACGGGGGGAGCCGGTGCAGAGCCAGCAGGCACAGGGAGCAGAAGCTCCCGGGGTTTTATCACAGAAGGGTTGGAAGGGACCTTAAAGATCATCCCGTTCTGACACCTCCCACTAGAGCATGTTGCTCAGAGCACCATTTTCTACCCTGCAGGATCCACCGGAGAAGGAGCCACCTCCTCCACGTTCCTCATGGAAGGGCAGGGAAGCTCTGCTTCTACCAACTGCATTTAAATGCGGTTCCCTGAGAATTAAACAAGTCCCCCTAAGGTGGCAGCAGCATTTGACACCTTGGGACCCTTCCTGCTGGGGCAACTCAGTGAGCATTGTTTTGACTTGGCAAAGTCCAAACTGTTCCAGAAAACACAGAGAAGCTCGACTGCTTTTCCCTTTTCTTGCTCTTTTGCATCATCTCTGTACCTGTATGAACCACATTCCAGGAATACAGGTAGTCTGTGAGTGTATTTATTTATTTTCTTCCATTTTTATAAATATGAGATTAGGGTGGCTGAGATATTCTGCACATCAGGACAATGCCATCTTTGTTTCCAGTTCTTTCATGACCGGAGTCAGAACCTTAATGCCACACCACACTGGTGTCTGTTTCTGCTGAGCTACTTAGGAAAGATTGTTTAGAAAATATGTCTACTTAAGAATATTCTCAGAAATTACTGTTTCTAATTGTTATTTGAAAAAAGCCATATTCAAAGATGAAGTTTCTCCAATTCCCCATTATGCAAAGCCCTCTTCTAAGGTCCCTGTTTGAGTACCACCGTGCTGGGGGTGAGCGTCGAGTACCCAGAGACTGACGTGGAGAAGCCCCAGGTGCAGGTAGCTCTGAGTGAAGGCACCAGAGCACAGGGCTGCTGACAGCACGGCCCAGCTCAGCACTGAGGAGCAAAGCAAGGACAGATGCAGCTTCCAAACATGGGCTGCACCCATTGAGCTACATGAGATTCTTGGAGGACACACAAGCGACACCAAAAATACCTTTTCATGCACCTGAGCCCCAGCTTTTAAAGTTCAGCTCTTTATGAGCTATGTATTCTAAAAGCAAAATCAGTACCCCACAGATGTAGGGTTTTTTTCTCACCAGCTAATGTACAGCTCTTCCTTCCAAAAGACACCTACTGGGATATTTCCAACACCACCCATCGAGCCCTGAGCACCACTCCGTGCCATCAGCAGCGAGCGCGCTGTGGACGTGGGCTTTGCACCCGTGCCCTTCTCTGGCCAGCTGGCTTCCAACGCCCCAGACGCCTACTCTGCCAGGAGCTGGCTTGTATTGGTCGGAGAAACCATTTCTCTCAATCAAATAGCCAGCAGAGTTCTTCTTCAGATATAAAATTTCTCACCCACAAAGCTCAATTTTGAGGTGTAGCACCGAGCAGCGTTCAGCCTCTGCTGAGGAGATACTGGCGACCAAGTGTTTTTGAGACTCCCTAAAAACAGGGTAGGAATTTTGAGGTTGTACAGCTTTCTGATGAGGAAAGCACTCTACGCCACGGCGGTTTTCAAGATACGTATGATCTTAAAGTCTTCCCATTTGTTATACAAAAATAGCAGCTTGTGTAAGGAAAGGTTTCTGACATCGTATTTGTACCGTTTTCCTCTGGCTGTCTAGACCCAGGGTGGTGGCAGTGGCAGTCTGCCTCTGAGAAACGGCACAAATGACTTCTTGAAAAGTCTCCAACCTCTTCCTGAAATAGTTTCCCTCTATAATATGCAGCATGCACAAAACACACCGAGACGCGGTGTGACACCAACAATTTATTGCCGTTAGTCTGGGATGAGCCACATAAGTCACACGGGGCTTCACGACTCGTAAGTATCACCGTCACCTCAAAGCCATCAATAACACCTTCACTCCACCGCATCCCGGCACGAGCTGCGTATCTATCTAAACTATAAACACACTCGATTTTTCAGTCAAGAGAGTAATAGGCAAATAGCTGGGTTGCGCTCATTTTGTGTTCTCCAGGTAGTAAAACAGACGCATACTTTACGTACGTACCGAAAGGTGCAGTCCAATCAGGAAGAGTTAGTTTATAGGCGGCTGCGTTCTATGGCCGTGCCGCTAGAACTGTATCCGCGTGCATAGGGACCAGGATCCGTAAAGCTGGAGTCTGGGCACGCGGAACAGAGAACTGGACAAATGCAAGACAAAGTACACGGTAAAAATAATCCTAATTTCTATATACAATTATGATCTCGACTAAAATGACTGCTTAGCAAGGAGGTTTTGAGGTCATACAGTGTCCTCTCGTATTGATACCACAGGTTGCTACCGGAGCTAGTGCTCCTTTGCCTTATAATTTTGCTAATTGGTCATTAAGAAGTCTATAATTCTAATTCTGGCTTTTCCAGCAACACACTGTGGGTCAGCAAGTAAATTAATCTACCTCTACACCTCAGTTTCTCCAACTGCAATACAGGGAAACACATATCCATCACTAGGTCCTGCAGGAGTTAATCTGTTAATGTTTGTATCAATCAAGTTGTCAAGTGCTATTTAAGTGCTTATTATTACTCATACAATAATTCTCTCCTTCAGGGCTCTGTAGGTTTGTAAATGCCTCCTTCATCACATACGTGAAGTTCTTCTGGGGCACACGGGATGACCTGGATTAGGGGCCGACCAAACGCGTCTCCTGCAGGTGGCTTCCCAACAGCACGTGCTGCGGAGCGAGGCAGGCCACGTGCTCCCCGTGGTTTGCTCCCCTGCTGCAGAACACTTTGCCCTTTTTGCTTCGCCACCACACTCCTGCCACTTGCACTCTGCACGGGATCAGGGAACTGATGTAGCTCAAAGATATATTTGTACCTTCTGCCCGAGGACCGCTACACACATGACCTCCTGAGAGAACCTTTCTCACAAGGCAAGCGTTGGGCCAAGGGCCCTCACCTCCCTTCAGCCCGATCCTCCTCCTGGGCCTGCCCTCCCTCCTGGCCTGGAAATGGTTAGGCACAAACTCTGAGGAGATGTTCTGTTATCCAGGGCAACACTGAGAGTCACAGAATGTTTTAGGCTGGGAATGGAAGGGACCTCTAAGGTCATCTGGTCCAACCCCTCTACACAAGTAGGGACATCTGCTCTGTTCCAGAGGGAAACTCTTGTCATTCAGGATGCCTGGCTCTGAAGCATCTTGGTGGGAGGTCCCACTCTGTGCTGCACGCAGTTTCCACACCTGGCCAGGAGGAGGAACAAACATTTAGTCCTCATCTCTGGTAGCCTGAGAAGCCCCGGGACCTCCCATGCAGGCACATGGGGACACCAGAGCATGCAACGCAGTCAAACGTCATCTGGGAAGCTCAGACTCAGGGTCTGCGCAGTCACGTTGTGCGTGTGCTGTCAACCTGAGGCTTGCAAAGTCCTGCCATTGTGCCACAGCAGCTGTACGGTTGTCCTGCAGAGCCACAAGGGCTTAGAGATCTCTCCTCGACTCGCGGCCACGACAGCGGGCCGTCATCAGAGCACACCAGTATAAACCAGGACGTCGGCTCCTACGTAAGGAGCCAGCGCTGCGTCCGCACGGCTCCCGGCTGCACTGGAGACCTGCAGCATCCAAGGCACGTGCTGGCCAGGACTCCTGGAGCCCGGGAGCACTGGGAGCTGCTTTAGAAAACACAGTAGCTACTTGTCTAGTCCGCTCAGAAAATTAATTCTCTCCACTGGCACCAGTGAAGCTAAATACAACTTATAAAATATTGAGCAGATCTTCATAAGGAATGCAACTAAAAAAAGTGACACTTTAATTATTATCTTTATGCTCCAGAAATATCCCATCAGTATGAGAAGCAGATAATTCACTGTTTCAACCACCCTGCAGAATCAGGAGATACTGGTGCATCATCTATACCAGGCGTGCAAACATTAGTGCTGTGCGTCTACGCACGTAGCCTGTAGTTATTTATCAGTTGTTGAGGCATGCACTTATTTATGGATTTATTTAATTTATAAATGTTTATATTGTAGAGCACGAGATGATAAATTCAGCAGAAAAATATCAACTTGTGGCGCAGGACCCTCCTGCCTCGTTTAGCCGAGAGCTCCCTCCCTCGTAGGGGTGACCCGGACCGGACCCTCCAGCAACTGCCTGGGCAGGGCAGCCCAAAGGACTGAGACTGGGAAGAGCAGGGTTTTAAACACATCTCCTCCATGTGATTTTCTTCTCTACAGTGGTCTCTACAGTTCTTCAACCAACCTCCAGAGATGGGTTTGACAAGTCTTTTGCCCACAAAGGAACCTTGGGAAATCAGTGAGATTCCGTGGCTGTTGGTATGTTAGCAAACTGTAACTTCCAAGTCATTTTTGTATTTTCACAAGAAGCTGCACTATGTACAAAACTGCAAACCTCCCGGTAAGTAACAAAATAAATAAGTGTCTCTGCATAATTGCTTGTTAAATCGCTCATTTTCCCCGCGTTCCAGCACTGACAGGCAGCCGCCTAAACTCAAAGTCCATCAGCTTCCAAGCAAGACATTTAGCAGGAATTTCTTTTTTACCCTAGATTTCTTTTCCTGCCTGCTCTTCAGTCTGTTTTCCCGGAAGATTTTAAGTAAAACTCTATTTTTTTCCTTGAAATGTATACACATTTTTATGTTTTCTCAACGCACCAGCCATGACAGAGGCAAATGGCATTAATTAAACACATGGCCGGACGTGCTGACTATATGTATTACTGACATTTCACACTCTCACTGTCTCAGAGTACCTCTTGCTATGTGCCACGCGGGTGGAGCAGCAGAACAAATGGCACAGAATCTTCTGCTGGGCCCTGCCTGAGGAAGGGGCTCCGGAGAGCAGCGTGGTAAGCGGCTCTGGACTGGCAGTGACCCACTGAGGGCACCTGCTAGCCAAGGAGAGGAGAGGCTGTTCCCCCCTCCATGGCACACTCCGCTTGCCAACAGCTCCTGCCATTTGTTGGATGGTTTGTGTGCCACAAGAGGTGCCTCAGGAGCAATGCCCCTGGTGAGGCCGTGCAGCGGGTGTCCCTGGCTGGGGGTGGCACAGGGGAGGACAGCGGGCGCTGCAGGGACGATGTGGCCCCTCTGGAGCTGGGCAGCGCAGACCCAGCCTCGATGAGCAAGCTTCCTTGCCAATTATTCTCCACATCTTTCCTTAAGACCAAGTATGTGCTTTAGGCAGCGTCCTGACTACACGTGAAGTCAACATTTGTAATCATTTCGATCTCTTCTCCATCCTCTTCAACAGCCTAGACCTGAAGCCCGTCCTTGGTTTGAGTCTCAGATTTCTGCCCCCAACTTTCTAAAATTGTTCAAGTCGTTTCTCCTCTGCTAGAAGCTCTGCCAGCTCAGTGTTTGCTCTTCACTTTGAAGGGTATTTTATTTATTTTCTTCACTTACAGCTATTGAAATTGGCGAGAACAAATTTATATAATGAGCCTTAATAACAGTTTCTCCCATGAAGTTGCCTATTTATCTCCTATTGTAGCGGTTTAGAAAGTATGAAAATGATGGAAAAATACAAGTGTAGTGATAAAACTCTGGGACTGATGGTGAATAATTTAAAATGGTCTTTATCCATGGGCGTGATGCTGGGAACCCACCCACTCTGTGTGAACCTTTCCCAGTTACTCAGACTCCTCCTTTCATAATACCCACAGTAGTATCCTCTCCACACAGACAAATAAACCCCTGTTTATCTAAACCTTTTAATCCAAATCTGTTCTATCTCTCAGCCTGTATCACTTACCCAACAGCTACCACCTTTATCTCAGTGTTTTTGATGTCCCGGATCATTCCGGCTAAGCCAGGCTGCCGAGGGAGCCGAGGCACGGCACGTGCCGCCGGCCGCATTCCAGAAAAGCTCCCTCGCCCCACAGGAAAAAGGGTTCAAAGTCATCAGAGGCAAAGGTTCTTCTGTTGGTATTTCCCTCATCAACATTATCTAAGCAAATCAGAGACAGCAGAAGAGCAGACCAGGGTGGTTTCTCTCCCTAGCCAGCAGGAACAACGCCGGTTTTGAGCCCTACCCACAATTCTGCACACCGTGGTACCACCGGCAGCACTCCTCCCTTCCCCGCCAACGCAACGCAAGACGGGGCGCAACGCGTCACTTTGAGCATCGCAAGACTCACCCTCAAAGCAAACTCCTTGGGAAGCAGCTAGAGATCGATTTTTACAGCACCAGGTACACTCTCAGCCCCAACAAAAGCAACGTCAGCATTTTGTCCTTAATTATTTATCCATTTTTAATGGCGGTAAGAAACAAATATCACAAGCGCTTTCTTTGCTCAGAAGACCCTGGCGCAGGAAAGGATGAAAACCACCCTTATCCCCCCCCGGTTCTTTAAATAAAGAACCATCTGAGTGCAGTTGCAGAGTCCGGTTGTGCCCTGTCTGCATCCCCGTTTCCCTCCAGCACTAATTAGTAATGCAATCCCACAAAGAGTGAAGTTGCCCGAAACCTCCCCTCACTCACAATGATTTATGTTCAATTTGTACAAATGGAGAAAATGAGATTTCAAATTTCAATGCCATTTCTGCAATGAGGTGATTAAAAGAGAGAGAGGTATTGCGTTCTACTGTATAGAATATTGATCCCAGTGCTATTTTCCTTAGCAATAACCATTAGCTCAGTATTATTTGCAAACCTCTAATGTGAACCTGGAGATGTAATTTACATTTGTGCTTTACTTATTTGCTTTAACAAAACAACACAAAAGCTTTGGGTCTTTCAATCTATCCTTATTGTCAATAAAATTAGCAGTTCATAAAAAAATTAATGTATATGCAAAACCATCACTTCCTTGTAAACTACACAGAGACTGTAAATGTTGCTCAGAACAAAAGGGAGATAAACTATTAAAAGGCTCCGGCCATTTAACAAATTGAATACCGAACGGATTAAGATAGAGTCCCCTTTTGTCCCCTCCTTTAATTTCCGGGCCCCTGGGAGCCCGCAAAAGTTTCAGAAGTATCGGGAGGTTTCCCCCAAGGAGCGCGGCGTTGACAGGGGGTGTCTGATGGGAACATAATGGGCACGGGGAAGCACATGCTTCTGCTCGCAACCGGTGCCGCGGCCGTTGCCATCGCGGAGTCACCCGCCGCAGCCTTCCCGGCGCGGAGCACAAAGCGCACACGCGTGCACGGGCACACACGTGCACGGGCACATGCGTCCTGCATGCAAATGCTTCTGGGGAGGACGCCAAGAAAGAAGAAAGGGGAAGAAAGAGCGTAGTCGATGAATAAAGGAGGACGGAGCTCGGGCGGCCGTTTGTCAGCCCCCGAGCCCGGAACGAGACAAGGCAGGTCCTCCCGTCGTGCTGCTGCTCCCTGCAAAAACATCAGCTGCTTCTGCTGCCTGGCAGAGTTTAGAAGATGAGAACAAGGAAAGAAGAGGGAGAAAGGGGGGGGGAGAAAAAGAAAAAGCTAATGACCCATAATTGCCATGATAGTGGAATAGGGCCCAGGCAGCTGCTTTACATTCCCGGTATGTATAGTATGCAAATATCTACAAAGGGCCGACACAGTTTCTCTATTGTGGATCCTGAGGGTAACCAAATTAGCCTTTGGCAACCATGGTAATTGGGAGGTGCTGTTCCCATTAGGAGTCCTGCAAATTATGAAGAAAAATGGACCAAAGGCTTTGTCACAAATAATAATACCGAGAAGAAAAGAGCAGGCGGCCGTCTTTGCTTTGCTTTTCTTTCTTTCTTTTTTTTTTTTTATTTCCACATTGTGTTGTTAATATCTCTCTGTTTAGTAATAAGAAAACAGTCCTCGGTGCCCTGCCGGACCCTCCCGAGCTTTGCACAGCAACATCAGCTTCTGGGGAATACTAAATATGGGACACGACATCAGTTGCAAATTCCCCAAGCAGAAGCCTCACGCCCAGACACCGTGTTCAGTCAGACAATGCTGCCTCTGCTCTGCGCTGCTTTTAGCTGCTCCAGTCAGAATTGGGAAGAAAAGACCCAACTTTGTGAGCACCCTTATGTGTGTAGGACAAAACAGGACGCAGAGCGCAGCCAAGTTTCTTCTCCCTAACTTTGATTCCCGCAGCTAAACACAGATTTGTTCTGTGAATCACCCGACTTCGCTGTACAAGAGGCTGCATTTTCCACTAATGATTTGAATTTGTCTTTCACTCTTCCCTCCTTCTTTGATCATCCCATACTTCTCCACTCCAGCATGCAGAGCCGGTTTGATTGTTATCATCTACTAAAAAATTCACAACCGCCAACTTTCGGAGAGGAGCTCTCGGCTGCGACACCTCAAGTCAATGCCAAAAACATTAAATGCTTTTGTCGTTATCTACCCCCTAAGAGCAGAGCTCGCCATCTCCACGGACTCTCCTGGCTGAGATCACGGTGACCGCGTGCCACAGCCGTGAGATCAGACCTACCGGCGCTGTCTGTCCAGGGAACTCCCCACCCACTGTCCTGGGAGCAAACCCCAAGTTTTGAGGAAAGCCATCATCGCACTAACAGTGAAAATTAGGACATGGCCTCCTCTGCTGTTGTATTTCTTCCTGCAAACTTTGCAATTACAGCTCCCGAATAAGAGAAAAAGTCTTTCTTGGGTTCTTTCTGGCTGGGTACAAAAATGAAAGCAAAGTGCCATCCTAAGGGCTGCGTGGCACAGCCTAGAAAAGCTCACTCCTGCTGCTTCCCAACGCTCGCTGCGGGCGAGACACTTGTTTTCATTCTACCCGGCCGCTTGCTCATATCGAGATTGAGGAAGGGACAGCAATGACAGAGAGACAGAATGGATTCAATTTCTGATTTACAATCCAAGGGACAGAATAAACAGACAGGGAAAAATATCAAAGTGTTTGACTACAATGGAAAAAATATAGAAGGAAAAATGGATAAAGTTGGGTGGCTGGTGAAGGGAGCCTTCCATGGTCCAGCAAGACACCCACAGATTGACCCAAGCAATGAACTGATCTCCTTCCTAGATACTGGTTCCAAGGGCAAAACTAAACACAGCACAAAGGTAAGTAAACAACACTGTTTGAGACCTATCTGAATTCAGAAAATGGCATTTGTCAGTGCAGAAGGTCACACTGTGCGATGTGCACAGACGCCATCAGGTCCTCAAGATCTGACCTGAGGCTGTGAGGTGCCTTTGTCTGCCATAAAAGTCAGCCTTTTCCAGAATTAAATATTTGAATTTTTCAAAATCCAAATCGTGGCTCACGGCATGCACGCCTTTCAGTAAGAGGAAGAGCTGGGACTCCTCCCTCTGTGAAACAACAGTCTAATTTTGAACTACACAGAAGAGTCCCTGTGGCCCAGAAGAAAACCCAACTCTCCTAAACCCAAGCTTATCTCCTAACCCATCTCTATACAAAATACTTCAGCAGAGAGGCAGGAAGGCTCCGTGCCCTCAGCCAGGCTTTGCAGCGCTCTTCTAGGAGAGGGACGAAGGTCTGGCTGTGCTGGGCAGGATGGAACATCTCCAGGTGGGGCTCCAGCCTGCAGGGAGAGGGTATCGGCCGACTCCTGGCTCACAGGTTTGGACAGAAGCAGCACCCTCCGTTCCCTTAGTGCGATGGGAGACCCCTCGACATGCGGCAGAGGGATCTTTTGGAATGCAAATGGGGGACACCTATGTTGAGGACCCTGACCCGGCCTCTTGTGAAACAGGTACTAATTCACTTGGCACTAAGGTAATTAATACACTTTTAATAACAAAAGCAATACTTTAGGCACTTTAAGATTTTTTTGTGCAGTAAAATAAGTACTTTATGGATGAACTGAGGATTTTAAAGACACATTTTAGCTTAGTTAACTATTTCTGTATAAATCTTACCTTAAGAATCTTTAATTTATTCATGTGCATCCGAAGTGCCCCAATGAGGCTTGCACAATCCTCATGCCCCCACTGCCTGTTTTGGGCAGCAGGTCAGAGGTGCAGTCCCCAGTACAGCCCATCCTCCCAAATGTCCTTCCCATGGCAACCAGGATGCAAAGCAGGGGCTGAGCTGGTTCTGCTGCACCTGTGGAACCAGGGAACTGGAAGTCCTCCTAGTTCAGAAAGGTGGGAGAAAGCTCAATGGCTGCAGCCTTGGTTCTAATGGAAAGCAACGCTTCAGGATGTGGTAGCTGACCAACTCCCATCCAGCACTTCAGGATGCGCAGTAGAGGTCTAAGGCTGTGCCAACGTGGCACGCACCAACTTTCCAAATCACAGAAATACACCTCCTAGAATGGCCAGAAATCCACCACGGGAGAAGGGCTTACTGCGCTGGTGCTGATTAACACGGAGGTTGTTTCTGGGGCTGGGGGACCCCTTGCCCTCAGTTACACGCTTCATCCCGTTTTTCTTGCCCGGCTGCTCCAGGCTGGCAGCGTAAATGGCCACGCTGAGGTGGCTGCAAATGCCAAGAGAGCATCCAGGCCTTTTAACATAAATAAGATTCAGAACAACTTCGGGAATCTACAGTCACTGCCTGTAAACCCTGAACAGGTGAGTTTTATAAACACCCCAATAACTGCAAGCCAAATCTCATAAAGAACAGTTGTGTTTTAATTTTTCATGCTCAGACTTTTAAACCACTGTAGCAAAAGTCTTAACCCCAGATCTTTATTTTCTGATGGTTTCCCCTCAGGGCCTCTTTCAATAGCCGGCAGAAGAGTCGCTTCCCCGCCGGTGCAGTTGGCACGGCTGCAAGTGTACTTAAAGTTTGCGTCTGATCAAGTTATGTGTATTGGATCTGAAACCAGTTAGTCAATTCTTTCAGGTCCCTAAGTGGCGATTTGTGGTAATGTCTACATCAATACTAACAGAGCGGTTTGCGAGCTGGTTTACGTAAAGCAAATGTCTGAAGGATGGAGGGGCTGCCTCCAAGGGTTCTCTCAGTTAATGGAGATGTGGCTGGAAAAAGAAACACACAGACACTCAAGAAGAGCTGCTTTTAAAAGGCCCATCCTTCACCGGCACACGCAGCCCCGAGGAGACGCGGGCGGGCATCGCCCAGGCACACGCGTCCTGTTCTGGCTGCTGCTCAGGCTGCTGCCCCTGAGCCACCAGCCCTCCCTCTTAGCACCATCAGATACAACTCTGCTGCATTCATTAAGAGAAATTCTTTTAATTCTCTTTTTTTTTTTTGTCTTTTAAGCAACAATCCTGGTCCTTCCCTTCTACAGTTTCTTACTCCTTGGTCCAAACAGGGGATAGAGATCACAAACTAAAGAAGTAAAAGGTCAACAAAACCACACAAAGCAACCAAGAGATGAGCCAAATAATGCCCACACTACAGTGAAGTGTAACTAAAAATTAGAACAAGGTCAAAGTTGTTGTATAAACCAAAATTATGATTAATGCAAAAAGAAGACAGTGGCTACTGTTAAACAAAAGTTGCTAGTTCAAACTACAAACAGAAGGCAACAATAAACAATAAACAACACTGGATTATTTCTCCTTTCCTTTTCCTGTCCCGGTGGGACGTGCGTGCGGGTGAGAGGGTTTTGTCTACGTAGGTAGATGCATGCTGATGCGTGAGCAAGCGGGAGCGGAGTCACGGGGTAAGACACAGGAGCACGTGTAACAGCACGTAGGCTGGTAGTCTGAGTTCAGACCACAAGGCTCCCCCGTAAAAGTGAATTCCAGAACTGGAGTGACAATTGGCACAAAAGTGGAGGTGCCGCTGCTGTGCCACTTGCCTCTGGCACTGCCAAGTACTTCAGAGATAATCAGAGAATTTGGAGACTATCCTGGTATTCGGGATTATTACCCCAGATTTCTGAGGGTCACAGAGAGGCAGCGTCCCTCGGCACAGGCTTTCAGGGGAAGATGTGCTGCATCCTGACCTTATCTGCCACGCTGAAGTGTCCACAGAGGGGGACTCGGCTGCTGTCCCCGGTACTGTGCAGGGAACAGATGGACTCCATGGCCTTGGGCACATTGCTGCTTCTGTGCTTTGCTTCAAACAGAGGGAAGAATCCACCACTTGCACACCAGCTACGTGCTGATTTACCCCTTGTTAAGTCATTTAAATATCCCGCCTGAAGTGTAAAAGCTGTGAGCTGTCAGCAAACGTCAGCTCGGCAAGAACTGCTGCTGCTTATTGTAATAAAGTGCTACACGTGTACCAAGAGATGGCTTCGATAGAACTGATCCTATCTCCGACAAAAACATGGAATAAATGACCTCCCAAGACCTCCTTCAACCCTGTTTTCCATGACTTTACAGGGCACAAACCCTAAGGGCAGCTCTTCTCCAGGTACACAGTCCCCAGTGGTGCCACGCAAGGGCACCCGCGGCAGCCGGAGCAGCGAGTCCCTCCTTGGCTCCAGCACCCCCACAAGCTGACATGCTGAGAGGGTTCAACCTCCTGCCAGCAAAAAAGGCACCTTTTCTCAGACCCTTAGTCACACCGGCTAAGGCTTGAGGATTTCCAATGAACAATAAAAAGCTGCAGAAAACCCCCCAAGCAGGAAAGAGAACATTTCCAAATCTATCAAATCTCTGCAACCTCAGCTCGTCCACAGCAGGTGAAGGGGGTCCAGCAGCCTCAGTCAAGGGATTTTCAAATTACAGTGGTTTTTTACCTTTGTTTATTATTTGAATTCTTGATTTTAAAGCATCAGTATCCATAAGAGAAGGACACCATAAACACCCCACTTCAAACCTGGCCCGGCCCCACACGGACACCCAGCCCTGCACCCCCCGCGCAGAGCAAGCCCTGGCTGGGTGGGTGGGTTCAGCGCCTCGCCGGCACGTACCAGAAAAAGCCTCTTCCATGAACAGTTCACTGACCTTATTTGTTTTGAAACTCCCCTTGATTTCAGTGGGAGAGCAAGTCAGGCTTAATAGGACGAGACTACAAGGGGGATCATAGAAGAAAAAAGGGGAGAGGAGGAAAGAGATGTTTATTCAAGTGAAGGTAGCGAGAATTATTTGTTTATGGTAAATACATTTTAAAAACTATCAGTAGTTTTTTGCAGGCGCTGTAACGTGTCATATGCATTACGTTTGTTATTGCTTTTGGGGTTAGCTTTTATTTTTATATTCGTTTTTGTTGTTCTTCTTAGATCAAATAGCAAATGATTGGCAGGAATCCTGTAAATCCGAAAGAATGCTCGTTTATTTTCCACGTTTTCCTCCTATATTTGCAGAGATTAGTGCGTGTAATATTTTAATGCTATGGCATAAATATACATGAGAGGAGAGCCTGTATACTGATAGACTTTGTGGCATGGGGGATAGTGATACCCACGTGAGGAGATGCATGTGGTAGAACACACCGAATGTGCAAAGCTCGTTGGGGTGCAGGGCTGGCAGAGCGAGCTTCACACCAGCGAGGTTTAACAGCCACGTCTCCGTCCCAGCGGCCAAGGGAGTAGAGAGAGCAGCTCTGCTTTACCAACAGATGTGGTATTTTCCCTCCCTTACCGATGTCCCTGAGCAATAACACTGAGGACTTTTCAGGAGCAGGAGATACACGTTTGCTGTAGAGATGCTTTAAAATAAAAAATTTCAAATTTAAATTTTTTATCCAGTTGGGTTTACGGCAGGTTATGTAGTCGATTTATGGGGCAAAAAGCTACTTTATAAAACACTTTAAATTCTTATTAAAAGAAGAAAAATCATTGAACTGTGATATCCAGAGCATATGAAAGCAAAGCTAAAGACCCATCTCAATGATTATCTTCACAAAGACCAGGCAGACATCTGTGTTTCTGCTAAAGACACACAGACAAAAGAGGGAAGCAAAAGTGGGATATATGGGATATTCTGGAACAAAGGAGATAGAGATGTACACTTACTGCAGAAACTAATACCTGTATCTGTGCAATCACTCCTTCGAGAATCCAAGCAACAGAAGCCCTGTTGGGGTGCCCGTGGTACCCCAGGAGCAGCCCCCAAGAGCTGGATCTCCCCCTCCCCAGGGAGCCGCTCACCATCCTGCCTCCCCACCCCCCTGCAGCAGGACACAGCAGTTCTCCTAATCCAGGCCATCCACCCACTCAAAAACACGGGTGGGATTCACTTGAAGAGATTAAATGTCTGCAGAGTGTCCTGAAGAGGAACATTAAAACATGCTAAAGGAGAAGGAGATGTGCTCCACAGCAAAACAGTCCGGTACTTCAGACAAACATCAGAGAGGCCTGACCCAGTTTGATTTTCCTCACACAAACAGGCAACTGAATCCATTTGGGCCATTGCTTAGTGAAATTCTGGGGTTCTGCTCCTGCCAGGTTTACAGCAGCTTACAGCAGCGTGCTTCTGTCCCCTGGCCACGATACTGTGCTAGAGGAAAAGTGATGGGCATGCTTCAGAAATGGAGAGGAATTTAAAGCCCTCACAGTAATTACTGCCTGGGACCAAATATTTTGACAAATCAGCAGCTCAGATCTGAGCTGATGGCATCAGCTTCAGCCCCTTCAAAATTTCAGCCCTTCCAGCCATCACTCAACACCTGGGCAAGAACCGAGTCCAAGCAACGCGTCTGACAAGCTTTGACAAACGGCAGCGAGCAAGACCAGAGTCAAAACTCTGTCAAGACCTTGACGGCCTCTCTCTGTCCTTCTGCCTGAGGAAACGGTGTTGGGGGCAACGAACGAATGCACCAGCTCCTTCCCACAGATGGGGAAAGGAAAAACTCACTCATTTACCCACTCTTTGGTCAAAATCAATCTGTCTCCTGAATACTTCATTAGAAAAGAGACACAAAGAAAGCCCGACTCCTCCGCTACATTCCGGGATGGGTTACAACATAAACTGACCAACAAAAACACCAGGAAGAATTTTGGTCGTGGAGTTTTCAAGGGTCTCTTCCTCCTGATGTCCTCTCCATCTCTGGTAACATTCTTCCCTCTTCACTAAGAGGTGTGGACACTGGGGCAGCTGGGAAGAGGAGAGCACCAGCCTGATCTGCACCAGGGCAGTCCCGTTAGTCACAGGACCATTCAGAAAAGTCTTTGAGCAAGAAAAGGCCTCTTTTTTTTTGCTAACAGTATGGCTATGTCTGTCTGGAAGCAGATAAACAGGTGATCTCATTGCCCAAAACCACCCCAAAAGTGAAGATGTTTGTTGTGAAAAAAGACAGCTATGACTATTTTTTTTTTAGAAAAAACCCCAAATCTTAAAAAAAAATAAAATAATGAAGCTGAAAAGCACAAAATGAAACAGCTGAAGAGTGGAACTGGGCCAAACGAAGACAAAGCAACGCACTTAACCCACCTGGAGAGCAAAGCCGGCCGGCCCCGCTGGCCAGTCGCCCGGGCTTTGCGGCGGGAGGAAAATCCATCCGCTCGGGCGCATGTGGCTGGAGAGCGTCTCGCGGCTGCGCCGAGCGCTCCGAGTCTTCCCACGTCCCCGTCACGCGGTGGAGATTGGCTGCCGGAGCGCGCTGGGGAGCGGGGACGAGCGGGCGGGTGGTG
>VWZY01011573.1:5146-44748 GCA_013399075.1 Chloroceryle aenea | reverse complement strand
GCTGTCCCAGGCTGCCCAGGGCAGGGGTGGAGTCCCCGTGACCCCTGGAGGGGTTTCCAAGCCCCCCGTGGAGCTGTGGTGCGGAGGGCCAGGGGTCAGTGGTGTCCAGGCAGTGCTGAGGGATGGTTGGACTCTGTGCTCTGAAAGGTCTCTGCCAACCCAAACCACTGTGTGATTTGGGAAGCGTTGCCTGCAAACCTGAGGAAATTCCCTGGCATGAAGTTTATCTTAAAACCAGTTTCAATTTTCAACCCCTCTTATCCCCCCTTTCCTAACACAATACTATCAGAGGAGCAGCTCTTGTTTCAGAGTGGGGAAACCTAAAAGCAGAAGCAGAGCTGGTGGCATCTCATGGTTGAGGACAGCAGTGGCTGCCCTCCTCTGCTGAAGCTCCCCCCCAATCCTTCAGGAGCACTTGTCTTCCCAGAGCCCTTTCTACAGGCTTGGGACACAACTGCCAGCATCACTCCAACCTCACTCACACTGTGCTTTTCCAAGGAAGAAATAAATACCAACCCAAGCCCTAATTCCTCTTGAAGAGTTTCATTTCCACTGTTTACCAGGTTGGTTTTTTTCCTGCCACTTAATTACTTTGGACATTCCAGTCTAATCTTATCTACCAGTCCCTGGCTTCACCGCTCCCCCCTTTCCCACCGAGCAGCACAGCTCGCCCTCCTCCCTCCCTGTTCTATTCCAAACATTCAGTGAATGCCTGTGGTAGGAACATCCCTCAGTCACATTTCTCTCCACGTTTGATGAATTCTGAGGCATTCCTGTGCTGCAGAAAGCAGGTTTGCTGGTGGGAGGTGGGACACCAGCAGGATGCTCACACTACCCCCACGTTAAAAGATGCAGCCTGTGCCCCAGAAACTGTTCAGGACAGGGTGGTGTCCTCTCTGTCCCTGGGGACAGGGGTTTCTTACCAATTATTTCCAGAATCCATAGGATTACTGGGAGGATTGCTGCTGTCTGGCTCAAAGAGCGAGGAATGTCCGTGTTTGCCGCTTGGAAAACACGGAGAACGTTTTGTTGCTTGTGTAGTGTGATGGGAGGCTAGAGGCAAAGACACAAGTGCCCTGCAGGACCTGGAAGATAGGTATTTTTTACACAGAACACTCTTTTCAGTGCTTGCTTATCAGCTATGTTGTGATACGTTGTCTTTAGGAAACTGTGCTTTACAAAGCCTTTGATTTCAGTGGGTTTTCCACCCGTCGGTACCTGGGTCTGGAATAAGGATGCTCTGAGTGACCTTAGCAATCCCATGGCTCCAAGTCAAAATAAACACAGCATTCCCTGGGTCATGCTCCTACCTCCTCCTGAACTTGACTCAAAGTGTGAATCAGCCGTGTCCTCTCCTGGGTTAATTTTTCCAGTTCATCTGACTTGTGCTTTATTTCTTTCCTCATATTCTCCAGAAAGGATTCGTTATTGTTCTTTTCCACTGTCAGCTGAAATTCAAGGTCAGTAATTAGTCTTTTAAGGCTCTGGTTTTCTTTTTCCTTTTCTTCCTCTTTTTCTGCGAGTTTGGCCTGGGCATCTTGCAGCTTCTTCTCAAGAATTTCTGCTTCCATCCTGAAGCTGTTGGTGGCACTGGAGATGAATTCTGGTATCTGCATTAGTTGGACAACAACTCTGTTACTCTACATCCCCTGGCTATGGTTAGCTGGGTAGAATTAATTATCAGACAAATGTTGACTTCAGGGGAAAAAAAAAAACCCCAACCCAACCAACCAAATGCAACCATACCTGTCCTCAGAGCCCCCAGGAATCCTCTGAATTACCTGACACCCTCCAGGGGTATCAGAGAGCTGTAGATGAGTTCAAACTCAGAGCAGAGAGATTAATTAATTAGCACGTTCAAGATCATGAAGAGGTAAAAGTGGGAAAACTCCACTTCTTTGCTGCACGGCAGCATCTCTTTGGGGGTTTAAAGTCCTAGTCAGGTATTTGTGAAGGGAATTAAGCCAAACTGTTATTGCCAGCTCTTTAAAACACTGTGCAATGTAATTGATTTTAAATAACATCATTTCATCACATTTATTTGATTTTTTTCCCCCAGAGCTCTCAAGAAGTGTGTGAAATCTTCTGAGAACTGAAGTTGCAGGTACAGTTCTCAATAAGGTTCAAAACTTGTGGGTCTGGGTTCCAGCTGGAATAGTTCTTTGTAGCCTGTTTCATTACAAAAAGAAATGTGGAATATTTTTTTCCCCAGTCCTAGTGTATCATCCAGACACAGGACTACACATGAAGAAGATTTAGCTCCTCCACACACCATTTTTCAATGGCTTACATGATCTACTGCCACAAGATCAGTGCCACACACCTTCTTCTGCAGCTCCTCGTGATCTTGCTGGTATTTTGTGATTAGTTCTTGCTGCTTTTGTCTCTCCATGTCCAGCTCCACTCTCGCTTCTTCCTTGACTTTAAGAATTGCTTCTATGTGTCGTGCTTCACCTTTAGCCAGGTCAATCTCCAGCTGTGGAACAAGCAGATTCTAGTCACCACTAGAACTCCCCCACTCGGCCTGCTCAGGGAGTAACAACTCAGTATTTAAAGTGTTTGTAGCTCTGGACAAAAGTGGAGAGATGAAAGAAAGAAAGGAAAGAAAGAAAGGAAAGAAAGAAAGGAAAGAAAGAAAGGAAAGAAAGAAAGGAAAGAAAGAAAGGAAAGAAAGAAAGGAAAGAAAGAAAGGAAAGAAAGAAAGGAAAGAAAGAAAGGAAAGAAAGAAAGGAAAGAAAGAAAGGAAAGAAAGAAAGGAAAGAAAGAAAGGAAAGAAAGAAAGGAAAGAAAGAAAGGAAAGAAAGAAAGGAAAGAAAGAAAGGAAAGAAAGAAAGGAAAGAAAGAAAGGAAAGAAAGAAAGGAAAGAAAGAAAGGAAAGAAAGAAAGGAAAGAAAGAAAGGAAAGAAAGAAAGGAAAGAAAGAAANAAGAAAGAAGTTGCAAATTCAGGGTAAAATCTCCCAGTTCTTAAGGGATCTCACATATTTAAAATTCTAATTTGAAAATTCAGCTTTCATTTCCTGAAAAGAAAAGCCTGGATTCTGGAGGAAATACTGCAGGCTGCTTTTGGAAGAGAATTTTCTCTGCCAGGAGGGAGTTTCTGCAGGCTGAATTCAGACAGGCTCCACTGTAGTGCCCTGCAAGGATAGGAAGGGCACGTGATCCAGGTAGAATTGTCTCATCTCACACAGTAAATGATGAGCCAAAGTATAACCAATCCCTCTGCCTCTCTCTGGGGAAAAGACAAGCTGGGAAGATTTTCAGTTTCTTTTCTAAACTGAAATCTACCCAACTCCAGGCATGAATCCCCCACTAAGGCTGAGCTTAAAGCTGGGATATTTGTCCCATCCTTGAAGTAGACAAAAATAATAATGAGAATGAGAAGATGAACAACAAGAGTGATAGAGAACAGATAACAGAGATCAACAACAGCAGTACCAGAGATAACAGATCCTCACAGAACGCCCCAGGTTGGAGGGGACCTCCAGTCCACCCCCCACAGCACATCCTCAGCTAGGTAATAAGAATTGTAACATCATTAGAGATGCATCTTCTGCATTATTACATGTGGGAGTTGGGATTCTAATGGTAGAAAACCAAATTTATTAAACTCTACCTTATTCTAGGATCAGACCACGTCGGAGGCTTCTTGATTACAGAGACTTAAAAGAAATCTCAAGGCAGTGTAAAAACCTGGGCTCAGTTTGAAGCCCATAGAAGCATTTTCCACATTTAACACTTGAAGCCACTGAAGTTGGTGAGCAGAACAGGCAGTTCAATGGCAGCTGAGCTTCAGAGAAAGCATAAAGCTATGAATTGCTTGGGAACCACTTACATGCCCCTGATTAATTACTTATTAAAAAAGCTGTGAGCCAAATACTTCGATACATCTTAAAATCTTGGGTCAAAGAGATTTTTTGTTGTTCCATGAGAACCAGTGGAGGCTTGTGTGTATTTGAAACAGAAAATGCCAACAGCTGATGCCTCGGCAGCGGCACACCGACCAGGGAAGAGAGAACTTTCTTGCTTTGTCATGTTTCTGACTCTCTGAGGAGGGGTTTGGGAGCTCCTGCCACTCAGAGCACTCAGATGGCCATGCCACCAGAGCTGTAACTGCTGCCCCCACTTGTCACAGCCCTTCTGTCTGAATGCCAGGCTGAGCACTGCTGGGGGACTGTGCAGCCAGGGTGACCTCCTTCTAAAATTACATCCTGTGACAGAGAGGTTAAGACAATGGAAAAGAAATGGAACTGATCTTAACTGCCAGGAGTCTGAAATGTTGTTCCTGAGACTAAATAAAGCTTTCAGACACTGATCACGTACTGAACCACAAAAGAAAAAGTCACTTCAGTCACCAATCATGTCAGGCTTCAGCCAGAGAAGTCAGAGTTCTTCTTCAACACTCCATTTTTTCCCTCATGGATTTATTTTTACCACTTTTCCTTTCTTAGAATGAGTTGGAGGGGTTTGGGGCATTTTGTTTTAGGGGTTTCCTAAGCCGTTGGTTATGACAAACAGCTTTCCAAATGCCACTGGAAGAGACTGGCAGCTGCACTCTCCAGTCCCAGTTAGAGTCTCCAGCTCAGAACTTCCCAGCACTGGGAAGTGCCCAGTGGAGAAGGAGCTGGGGGGGTTGGATGACAGGCAGCTGGAGATGAGCCAGTGGGTGCCCGGATGGCCAAGAAGCCACCAGCAGCCTGACTGTGTCAGTACTGGGATGGCAGCAGGAGCACCCCCTGCACTGGGCACTGGGGAGGAGCAGCTGAGGGCCCTGAGCTTGTGGAGCCTGGAGAGAAGGAGGCTCAGGGGATCCCTTCTGGCTCTGACAGCTCCTGGCAGGAGGCTGGAGCCAGGGGGGTCGGGCTCTGCTCCCAAGGGACAAGGGACAGGACAAGAGGAACTGGCCTCAAGTTGCCCCAGGGGAGGTTGAGGTTGGACAAGAGGAACAATTTGTTCAAGCCCTGCAGGGTTGTCCAGGGTTGTGCCAGGGCAGGGGGGGAGTCCCTGTGACCCCTGGAGGGGTTTCCAAGCCCCCCATGGAGCTGTGGTGCTGAGGGCCAGGGGTCAGTGGTGCCCGGGCAGTGCTGGGTTCACAGCCACACTTGATCTTTTCCAGCCAAAACTGTTCTGATCCCATGACCCAAACTCCAAGCAAGAGTGGTATGTCCTGCAGAGCAGAGCCAAAGGCTCAGTGAGGAGAGGTTCAGTGGGCTCAGTCCTGCTCCTGACACCTGGTCTGTGAGGGGACCACACTCCTAACACAGGCACTCTGCAAACAGCCTGAAAGCTGGGGAGTCCTGATGAGATCTGCAGAGCTGCCAAGCCTGTAAACACCCACACAAAACACCTCTGGCAGTCGGTTCCAAGCTGTGCAGAGCATCACCCCTCGAAGCACCTCACAGCAAGATCACTCCTGGCTTGTTTGCTCTTGAGGAGCCAGGTATCTGCCTCACTGTGCCCACCCGTGACAGCTCAACCAAATCAAAACACAGAAGAAATCAGAGAGGTGCCAACTGCACACCCAGCATTACCTTCTCCCTCCAGTTATCTTCATCCCGTATCTTCTGCCTCAGCGTCTCCTGCAGCTGCTCTGTTCTGTTCTGATGAGAAAGCAGCATTAACTCCCTGGAAACCACAAAAACTCGTATGTAAATACACGCTCTGCCCAGGGTTGGGCCATCTTCCAGTGAAGTCCTTCGTGGCAAAGGCTGGCTGGGGCTTTTTTCCCTCTTTGTTTAGCATCCGAGCCCCGGATCCCTGCCTGGAGCCCGGAGGCACCACGCTAATCACTCCCTAGCATCTGTATAATGCCATCCCATGCTTTAGCAGCTTGATGTTTTAAGGCAAGAGTTGATCATTTCCCCACCTATTTAATCCTCAAGCACCTTCAAGATTTCTCCAGTCAGCTTATGAAGAGCAACTGATAAATTGTTCTAAGGGTCAAAGCAGGAGCTGTTGTATTTAATGAGCTGGGGGCATTGCTATCTTAATTAAAGAGCTGCACTAGGATTGGGATTAAAGCCACCGAGTGCTTTCTGTTGTTAGAGTCCCTGTTTGTTAGGTGAGGCTTGAAGAGCAGAAGCCCCAGAGAGTTTAAATTCTTGTAAACTTAGATTATTAGCAGGGCACCGACTGGAACACCTCACGTATCGGCCGGGAACTGTTCCTGAATTACCATCTAATGGCTTTTCAGGCAGGGACTGGAGTACAGGCAATGTTCAAACCCTTTAAAAGCAAAAAGAACTTCAGGGCTCTTGGTGCACATCACTCAGAAGCTGTTTATTTTCTCCAAAAGCCCCTTTTCTGAATGTATTTTCATTTGCAGACAAGTAATGTATAGCTGGGTCTTAAGTAGAGAGCAGCACTTTCTGTTCTGCCTGGGAAAGACAAGTTAGTTCAGCAGCAACTGAAAAACTTATCAGGAGGACACTGAAGCCAGGAAGAAACCTGGATATGTAGGTTGAACTCGAAGCCATCTCTAAAATTGTGATTTAGGTTGGGAAGGGCTGAAGTGTGAACCAAAGGCACCCTGACTGGACACCATTCCAGGAAGGACAACCCTCAGCAGCTCAGGGTTTCATTTTCCACCTCTGAGAAGTAATTCCAGGGCAAAGGGTGCCTTTGTTGGCAGCTGATGACCTTCCAAGTCAGACCAGACCGGTGGGAAGCTGTCCCTACACCCTGCCAGATGCTACATGGTAACATTTACAGCAGCCTGGGGTTTGCAAGTTGCCAGTGAGGTGACCTACAAGGACTGAGACTCTGCTCTTGCTCTCCAGGCTTCAGACAGCAGACAGCAGCTACCACGACGGCCAGAAACGGGTGCTTTGATCAAGCTTGGGCTGAAGCCCTGGGAGGCAAAGGAAGGGCTTTTCCCTCCCTTTTTTGGCTGGTTGGTTTGTGGGTTTTTTGGATGTGGGGGGTTTTGAGGGGGTGTGTTTATTGTTGTGGGTTTGGGGTTTGTTTGTTGGGGTTTTCCCCATTCTGTTCTCTTCCCCCCCCCTTTCCTTTTCTATTCAACTTTTGCCTTTACTGGAAGAATTTAAAACAATCCACCCAGTCAATTCCAGAATTTCTGGAGTTTGGCCCTGAAAGGAGATGCCAGGGGGCAGCTGCAGGGCAGAGCTGGGACCAGCAGGTCTCTCCCACTCTGCCCAGTTGCACAGCTACACTCCCCACTCCACTAAGCCCACGGTGCTGCTGCTCCCATTACCTTTCCTGCTTCAGCATCACCACCTCCTCCTCTGTTTGTCTCAGAAGAGCTTGAAGAGCTTCCAGTTCACTTTCTGAGCGGCCAGTTCTTCTTTTCAGATCTTCTTCTTTCCTTTCTTTCTCGGCCACCTCCTCCTGCAAATGTTTGCACACTTGTTGGCAAATCTGAAGAGATTCCTCCTTCTCCTTGAGCTCTTTGGTAAGCCTACAGATGAACAGCAAAGCATCGTAGTCGCTATCTTGTTATTTACAGACAGCAGCTAAATGGAAATCATTTGTACCTGGAAAATACAACCTTTGACAACAGCCCCTATGTATTCTTTGTGAATTAAATCTCCTGACTGGAATGCAAAACTACTGTCCAAATCTACACAAAATGACTGCATAAAAACAACACTAGAACAGTAAAATCTCCGCTCTCGCCGCGCTGAGATGTACGTGCTCTGAAAGAGGATTTCAGCACTTACCTTGCCTCAGAAATTCCATTTTCATATTTCATTTTTTTCAGCTCGTTTTGACAGGCGTCCAGGTCTGTTGATTTCACCCTAAGAAAACATGGAAAATAAACCACCAAACCCAACACAAGAAACAACAGCCTCGGGTCACGCGGCGACTCGAGCAGCATTTACTGGGGTCTCACCCAAGTCACATCTTCTCCTTCACTTAAAAGGCAACCCCCAAACAAAAACCACTCTCTGTTCTCGTGGTTGTTTTGAAATAGTTGGAGGTTCCAAGATAGGAAAGCAAATGAATCCATTAACAATTTAGTAGGTAAGAGGGCTGGAAACTTTGCAGGTTCCTTGTCGTTATGTCATCATTTCACCAATTAATAACCATGGTTAAGCTTCGTATTTACATTTAAACAGATTTGGAAGAGGTTATTTTATTAAATCGTGCCAGCATTACATTGAGATTTTAATATTACCCTTGGAAACCCTTCTCTGTTTAGTTAACTGTGCTCATGACATCTTCTGGGGTTTTTTTTTATACTCAATACTTGTATTATCACGAAAACGCTTTGTTGCTAAGCATCCCAAATATTTGCAACTTCGTTATGATCAGACCCTCTGAATGCAGGGACTGAAAGCAGAAAGTACACATCATCCAAGCATGAATCCTTGGTTAAATTCTGGGAAAACATAAAGCCTGGCAATGGCTGCTCTGGAGGCAGCAGCACTGGCTCGTTACTCTTCAGCTTCATAACTGAAACGGTCCCTTTTAGTTTCAATAGGGAGGTATCAAGTGTTGTACTAGAAAGTGCTGCTGTTGCTGAAGGATTTTCTATGCCACGAGCAAGCCAGGAGGGTTTTAAATGCAGGCAGCATTCAAGTCCCAGCTCCTGCAGCTTTGAGGGGTGGTGACCCAGGTCCCACCGGGCACCGCTGCATCTGGACGGGACCCCGGAGGTCACCGGGACCAACTCTGGGTGCCCACTGCAGCTCCTGCAGCCTCAAAACATTAAGGCAGCAGAAGGGTGTGCAACAGCAAGGTAATATTTAAGAAGAGGAGCTTTTTTTTTTCCTTATTTCCTCAGGTTTTGATAGACTCACTCCTGCTCTGCCCTTACTCCGTGAGCGGCAGCAGCTGGAAGCAGGACGGAGCAGAGCAGCTTTTGGGTGGGCTGGAGATGGAGCAAGCTGAGCTTGTCACTCAGAGTGCTCACCTTTCATTCAGTCACCGTGCTCCAGTGAGCTCCAACACGTATTTGATGACATTCTCTTTTTGCTCTGTTCATTTGGGGCTTGCATACTCTGAGGTGACAATCCAGGTACGATTCCAGCGTGCTGGAAAAGTCACAGCACAGTTATGTCTGGGAGGTGAATCGTAGCCACTGATTCAATACTAAGGTTTCTGATTAGTTTCCTCTCACCCTTCACCCCAGCCCAAAGCTACCAGATAAAATAGCACTCTCCACATGCATTTGAAGTCCAGAAGTGATGTGGATTTCACAAGATGTATCCCACACTTGGGTGTGAAATGAAGGGTGGGACAGAGCTGACTGAAGCCTCTTTGCTGTACCATTAAATTCAGCTTCCACAGCCAGACCTGCTGCCCCCTGTCAGGGGGTTACGGACACAGATCATCTCATAGGAAGACAAAACATTCCCTCTGTTGGTCACAAACCCCTCCAATCATCACAAGCAACGCTCTCTGGAAAGGAAAAGTTCTGTCCTGGCTTTAGGCGTGGCGGGGAAACAACCCAGCCGAGGGCTCTCTTACATCAGCAGCTTTTTGTAGTGCTCCATCTCGGCCGTCACCTTCTGCAGCTTCAGCCCCACCGTCTCCACTTGATTTGTTAAAGCTGAAAACAAAAGCAGGGGTTTCAGGTCAGCGTTGGTATCAGAATGATTCCCTTTTATACACATGGTGTTTTGCTTGCACCTCAGCCGCGCAGCTTCTCCCTCCCCCCCTCCAGCAGGCACCAGCAGCACATCCCAGCACCGCCTCCGAGAGGAATGACTGGAAACCTTGGGACTGATTTCTTGCTGCTTCCCAACCAAACAAGCCAGCTGTTTGTATTTCCTTAGGAGTAACTAACTCATCTTGCTGGGAAGGCGGGAAGGCTGCTGCACCTGCGCGCTTCACAGTGGCAAACCTTCCACTTTCTGCTCTTGCACTGGCAGACATGGGTAAGAGCAAGAAGCTGGTTCTGGGTTGTTTGGGGTTTTGGTTTTGGTTTTTCATCCTAGCAGGAAACATCACACTCTAGATACCTAAATGTAAAGATGAAAAGCTTTAAACCACGGGGTTTGTACACGATGCTGAGAGCAGAAACATGCAGGAGGGTGGACCTGAAAATAACCTGCTAATGCTCCTTGAAATAAAACCCTGCCACTGACTTATTGGCACTCTGGATTTTGTCCCAGACTCATTTCTAAGGGTTCCTTAAAATCCCTTGGGGACACGTATTAGATCATTGCAACAACAAATAATTCAATCTTTGCACACTTCCTAAGCAGAAACATACCACAGAAATCTCATCTGGTTTGGTGTGGCACGATATTCTATTTTTTTTCTGTTGTTTTTAAATCCTAAGCACAGTCCTAACTTCACAATTTGAAGCCCTATGAACTGACACAGCAGCACAGACCTTAATCTGCTTCTCATCTTAAGGAAAATGTCTCAATAAGCTCACAGACAAGGAGAGCTGCCTTTCAGGAAAACACAGTGACCTGAAATCAAAGGTGCCTCACCGAAACAGGCAGCACCATAAACTAAACAGGGAAAAAAATGCAGGATAGAAGCAGAAGAAAAAAAGCCAAGATTTTCCCTCCGAACACAACATCAAACTAAATGAGCTGAGTTCCTCCCTGAGGGGGAACAGCTCCAAAGAGTCTTCAAAGCTCTCAACTACAACCTCCGAGAAGCCACATTTAACTGTGACACCTCTTCCTACATTTCTGAATTCACTGCATTTAATCTATAAATCCACTAAATAAAATTCACTGAAGTTCAGTCATTAATTCAGAATTCACCGAATTTCAGTCATTAATTCAGAATTCACAGAATTTCAGTCATTAATTCAGAATTCACTGAATTATTCTACCCTTTCCTATGTGCCTATTTCAGTCTTCTCCAGGAAGGATCATGACAAAGTGTGGTCAAGCACTGCCAGCCACTTTTTAGTGGGAAGTGCCTTTAGTAACCTTAATCACTAGTGTAGCTCATCTAAAAAGATGCAGGTAATGTGTATTTCACTTGGGAAAAAAGTCTAACTAGGAGAGGAATTTTATAGTTCATAATAGGAACTTAAAATCTCCCACCCCTGGAAGTTTTTAAGGCCAAGCTGGATGGGGCTCTGAGCAGCCTGCTCCAGTGGGAGGTGTCCCTGCCCAGGGCAGGGGGGTTGGGACTGGATGAGCTTTAATCCACCCCTGAGGATTCTCTGATGGTGGGATTTCCCACCAGCGATCCCCCAGGTCACACCTTATCCTGCTAAATCCCCCTGCATGAAAGTTTCCCCTATTTTCAGCAAAGGGAAAAGGAAAGCTGTTCACTATCTCAGACTGACACAAAAAAAACCAAAAACAAACATCAGGGAGAGGATGATAGAGGGTAAAGTCCACGCTGCCTGGCAGATACAGCCCCAAACTACCACTGTTTATGAAGAGCTTTTAAAAGTTCAAGCTGAAATTTCTTTGGGCTTGACTAAAGTAAAAATCAGAAGTTAATTATAGAAGCACCTTCTACACCCCCTGTCACCAATAACAAAACAAATAAAACACCTTTTTCCCAGCTCTCCTGATGTACTGGATGCTGGCTACACCTGGACTGGTATTAACCAACTGGTGGCCCACATGTAGCCCTCTCTGNCCTCTTGGACCGGGGAGCCCAGAACTGGACACAAGCCCTCAGGTGCTTTGGTTTGACTGTTCTCAGACCAATGGAAGGTGGCCTGAAGCTCTTCCACAGAGCCATTGCCAGCAGTGCCCAAAGCCCTGCTATCTGCCTCCAAACCTGCACGACAGGGGCTGAGCTGTGACATTTGCTGCATCTTCTCTACCAAGGGGAAGTCCTGGCCCTGCAAAGGGAGGACAGATTAGACCCCAGCAGCAGCAGTTCTTTTCACTGACATCAGTTTCTTCAGCCAGACATCATTCAGAAACACATTGCTCTGTACCCTTCTCCAAAGCTAAATAATCCAGCTTTAATTTCCTGCCATTCATCCCGACGCCGCCTCGTGAAGCAAAAGGCTCCGAGTGCCTACAGGAAAAGGAGCAGCTTTGGCTCCGCACACCAGGCAGATGTCAGAGGGAACATGTGGGAACAATCTGACGTTGCCAACAGCAAGTTCTCCTGCAGTGGGACCGCTTTGTTACAACAGATGAAGACCAAATTGCTGTAAATCAACACCACAAAAAGGAGAGCGAGCGCTCGGCCTGTCCTCGCACGGGGATGGCTGCCATGGAGAAGTGGTCCACAGACATCTTTTTCACTTCTTGTTGTTGTTGTTTGGGGTTTTTTCCAAGAAAAAAAAAGGATCCCTGGCAATTATTAATAACTGTGGTCTTTCTTCCTCTTCCTAGATGTGGGAGCATGGATGCAAGTTGGGGGATAAAGGCAAAGGGGATGGAGAACGCTTGTTTTGGCTCGAGGGCTTTGGGTGGTCTCTTTCAACTCGGTTTCTTCTTCTCCTCAGTTTGTTTAGAGGAGTTTTCATCATGACTGAGCATGGTCGGGAGTTTTCATGAGGGAGGAGAAGGATTCAATTATACAGCTGATTTCTGCAAGTCCTCTCCAGAGGCAGTTCCCACCAAAGGCAACAGGAGCTGGTTAGCAGAAGGTCTGAGGGATCAGCCCCACACCCACAGAGGCTAAATAATGCAGATTTCAATCCAGTTTGAAATCTCTCCTAAAACTGAGGGAACTGACGAGGAGAATGGGAATACACATGGAAATTTATCCCCAAAAAACTTGCTGAAGCAAGAAAAATATATTCAAATGTTGATGTAAAACTGTTCTCCAGTACTGAAAAGAAAGCTCATTGTAAGATATGCAAAGCCACCAAAAAGCATCCACGCCTCACGATGCCAAAACTCACTTCCAAGCTTTAAGAAGCACCATATTTTAAAGACTCTTCACTCTGAATCTATCTCAGTATCAATTGTACTTATCCCGGTGACTCACGTTGGATCTTATCAGCCATAAACAGCTGCCAGGAACCTTTCAGGCAGCAAACACAACCAGCCCCGTCCTCAAACAGGGAGAGAGGGGGGGATATGGGCAGAGGCTGCCTCCCCTACCCCTGAGCTTTAGCAGAATCATTCTCCTTAAATTAGAATGTTGTGATAAGGACAGAGCAGGGAACAGGCACAAAGAAAATAACCCACGTTGGTGAGGCTTTGCTCTGACTGGGATGAATCCCCATAGATGCAGCCCACAGTGTCTGCAAAACACCCAGCAGGGGCTCTGCCCAGAAATGGGTTTCAGGAATTTAGCCACCCAGTTTGCATCCTCTCCAGCTGCCCGGTGATGAATGAAGGCTCCAGTTCCTGCTTTGTAAACAGCAACAACTGGTAAAGTTCTCAGTGAAAAAAAAAGCCAGGGCTGTGAACGACATCCACATTGGGTGAGGAGCCCCTCTGGAAGCCATCAGCTCTGTAGCTAACTCAGAACAGATTCACAATGGTATCAGTTCTGAAGCACGTCTGATAGAACTCTGTCATTTTCTGCTTTTGCTGCAAAACCTACTAAGAAAACCAAGATGCTTCTTAAAATGTTGGTCTCATCGCAGTAAAAGCCCAGTGGTTTATGCTCAGTGGTTTATTTGTAAGGATTATAGAATCATAAACTGGTTTGAGTGGGGAGGGACCTTTCAAGCTCACCCAGTCCAACCCCCCTGCAGGGAGCAGGGCCATCTGCAGCCAGAGCAGGGTGCTCAGAGCCCCGGCCACCTCCCCTGGGATGGGGACAGGGATGGGGCAGCCACCACCTCTCGGGGCAGCCTGGGACAGGCTCTCCCCACCCTCAGCACCAACAATTTCTCCTCCTCTCCAGTCTGAATCTAGCAGGTGCTAAGACTTCCCAGAGAGGTTGACATGCACAGCTCAGATAGATATTGCTACCAAAGACACACAGACCCCCCTCACTCCTGGAGACCCTTTGACCTCAGCAGCACCAGAAACCCAAGAGCACAGCTCTGTTTAAGTCACTGCCTGTCATGGTACGAATCTGTTCTGTGTCACTAAGTCTCTGGTCCAAAATGACTGTGCCTACCTAAGAATAAACACAGGTCTACAAAGTTCATCTGCTTCCCCTTTCAGAAGCAGATGTCCATCTCTCACTGCCTGCCTGGGGACCTCACACCAGTGGACTGGCTCCTTCTACCCGCAGCACTACGCTGCACCAGGTAGACAACAGCCCAGGGAGAAAGCAGTTTCATTTTCCCTTCATTTAAGGGTGGTTTGGGGAACAAGGGCAGGTATCTTGGTTTGAACAAGACAAGCTCTGACTCATCCTCCCGGTCGCTGATGAGAAGGAGCAGCTGGGACAGCCCCGTTCCTGCTCTTGCCAAGAAGCGGAGAGGCTGCGTAGGCTGCACGTGCTGCCCCCCAGTCCCCCTGCCTGGAAACAGCCATCTCAGTGGGCCAGCAGCAGACAGCTGCTTGCAGAGGCAGCACAGAACAGAAGAGTTTTTATCAACCTTTATGAAATTCTCATCACGATTCAGCTGGGGATGGATTCAGAGAGAGGATGGATATTAGGAAAAAGGTTTTCGCCTTGAGGGGTGTCCAGGGCTGTGCCAGGCTGCCCAGGGCAGGGGGGGAGTCCCCATGATCCCTGGAGGGGTTTCCAAGCCCCCCGTGGAGCTGTGGTGCTGAGGACCAGGGGTCAGTGGTGCCCTGGCAGTGCTGGGGGATGGTTGGATTTGATGAGCTGAAAGGGCTCTGCCAGCCAAAACAAGCCCATGATTCTATGGCTGGAAGAGCCCTCGGGATGGCCACAGTCCAACCTTCTGCTCAGAGCAGCACTGCTGACAAGACCAGACCAGGTTATCTGCAGCTTTACTCAGCTGAGTCTTGCAGCCTCAGCTAACCCTGCCCCTAACCCTGCCTTATTCCCAGCAGAGTCTGGATCCACCACCTTCCTACCTCCCCTCCGGGCACTTCCAGACTGCTGGTGGTTTCCCCCTTGGCCAGCCAGGAGCAGCTCCTGCCACAATGCAGTTTCCTTTGTCCAATTAATCCTGGTTTAGGAAGAATGTTTTTAGAGGCTTGGTCCATACATGAACCCTCTGGGACACTCCCTCTATCACCTCAGATCCAGATAATATTAGTCCTGCTGGTGGCCCCAAGGAAACCTCCCCGGGGCCAGCAGATGTGAGAAGCATCCTTTGCCCAGGAAGCAGCCAGCAGCAGCTAAGGCTCTTTTGGGTAGGGAAGGGACTGGCTGGAACAAAAACCCAACTGGAGGAGACACAATCCTGCCACGAAGGAGCTGAGGGAGAGGAGGAGCAGAGCAAACTCAGCCCAGTAACGTTACAGGGATGGAGAACCCAAGGGGGTCAGGAAAATACTGGAAGAGCTCCAACCTGGAAGGTGGTCAGGAGATTGCAGTGGAGAGGCCAAGCCAAGCCAGACTGGCACCCAGCTCTCCAGGTGCTAATTTCTTCCTGGCATTCTCAGCAACAGGAGGTTGTAGGTATTCTTTAAAACCTACTACATAGCTACTCCTTGTAGACAGCAACCTACAAGGCCCTGAATATTGGCTGATGAGCTGTGTCAAAAGGGGTAAAAAGAACTTTTCTTGGAACATGAATGCCAGAGCAAGCTCAGCTTAACGTAGATACTTTAAAGGACATTTGCTTAAGAAACACAGTAGAGAAGCAGGGAGAAATATGAAACACATACATGAAAAATTACTCTGTCAGAGCAGGAATCATTTGCCTCACTTTATGTTCCTAAGGAGACCAAAGAAGTGAGCTAAATACCCAAGTCCTTGCACGCACTGAGCAGAACTATTTATTTTTATTTATAATATTTCATGCGCCGCGTTCTCTTAATAATTTTTTTCCTTCTTTTATATACACAAGAAAGTTCTTCTTTTTATTTGTGACTCACGAGCACAAGTCCATCTGGAAGGAGCCCACGGCAGGGCTCCAGCCGAACAGATTTCCATCCTTTCTGGAGACCTGACCAGTACCACCAGGAAGTCTCTAACTCACTCAAAGCTGCCAGGAACTGGGAGGATGTGCCAGAAAAAGGAGAGCCTGTTTCTTATCTCCCCCAGCTCATGCTGCTGACCACTGCCAGGACTGGGCTTTCTGGACCTCTGGTCTATCAAAGGAGCAGAGAGAAAGCAAGACAAGGTTCTGAACAGTTTTGAGGGGTACAAACCTGGAACATCCTCCGTGCCCTCCAAAGCACAAGCCAGTGCTGGAGGACAGCGTGCAAGCACGATGGCAATCTTTCCAAGAGCTTCCCAAGGCCTTAATTAGCCACATCTCAGCAAGCCCCTTCCCCCCCTCTCTCCCCCTCCTCTCCCTGTACCACGTTCCAAGCGCTTCTGCAGCCAGTGGGATGCTCACGTGGAGGATGCTCAGCCACGGCAGGGCTCGCGCTCTGGCATCAAAGGTCCTTCAGCCTGAGTTTTCTGCACGTGTTCCTGCCTTTCTGAACCTGTTGGGATTTGTCAGAATTGTCCCTGCAGTTCTCCTGCTTCTCCTGTGCATTGAAAGTGATCTGAAGTACCCTCACGTACCTATCGGCTGGGGAAACTGAAGGTGGGAAGATGGAGCTTCTGACCTTCGTTTTCCTCAGAGACCTGATTATTTCCCCCTCCCCCTTAGTTTTTAGGCCAAGTAGATGAAACAAAATATATTTCCTTTAACAAAGATTCCTGTTTTAACCTGAGAAGCAAAGCAAGGCCCTTCTGTAACTAACTCCAGCCCAGCGCTCTCCCTGCGCCGAGGAGAAGCAGGACGCTGCTCTCTCCACTGCATTCATCTGCTGCCTCTTCCACCCTCAGAGCCTGCTGAAAAGCACTAATGAGCCAGCTCTTCGTCTAAGCCATTCCTCACACCCTGCTCCAACACCAGCCCCACATTCCCCAGCTCTCACCCTTCAGAGTCTTAGCAGAGCAGCTGGAATTAATATAAAAATATATATATTATTATTTCAATGGCACTTGTAGTGTGAATAGTGGCTATTTGAACTGCAGCCTACCTAAAACTCCAGGAAACTATTCTTTGGATTTCCAAAGCTCTTCAAAGCAGTCTTTAAAGTGTCATTAAAGACCCTTCATGCAGATGAAAACACTGCTCCTTCTGCCCGTGAAGAGAGCGAACGTTCCCCACTCCAGCTCCCCAGCTACTCCTACAGCTGCCTGCGTTTTTCAATCGTCTCTCATTAGTCTCATTATGTCAGCAGACCACTGCTAAGTTTATATTTAGTAACTTAAGTAGCCTACAAAGCAGCAGCATCAAAAGATTGAAAAGCCAGATTTCGTGTGCACGGCCAGCAATTGAAACCCATACAGAGATGAACCTGGAACTAAAAACGGGAGCAAGAAAAACCGAGCTGACGTTGTGCAGGAGAATTGTTCTATATCTGTGATTAAGTGGAGGAAAGGATTTGGCTGGTGATAAAAATGAAAGCACAGATATATCAGCTCTTCTCTTTTAGGAGCACGTGCTGCTGCAGCTCTTCTGCTGCTCCCGACCCCAAGAAAAAGCCACTGTCACGAGGCATGATGGATTTTGATTTTTTGGTTGGTTTGGGGTTTTTTTTGCAGTTTGATTAGAGAATTGTTCACCAGACCTTACCCTGGGCTGAGCAGTTCTCAGGACCTGTCCTCTGCAGCTAACTGGCTGCTGCAGTGCAGCGAAACCAGCCGACTCACCTCCCTGGCAGGACTCACAGAGACCAGTTTGGGGAAGTCACGAGAAGCAGGAGAAGGCAGAAACAACAGCAGAAACTCATGTTTCATCTCAGCTCTCGCAGGTCACAGCTACCCTCTGAAATACTCAATAACTTACAACTCTGTGATCAATACACAACACAAGAAACTTCAAAAGATGGGTTGCAGAAGGGAAAAATCCCTTTGAAAATCACAAATCCTGGTAGGTTGGGGAGCATTGGACTTCTTCAGTACCAAAGAGGGATATCAACTTCAAAGGAGCTTGTGGAAAGGCAAAAAAATAAAAGCAAATTAAATAAGTACACCCCACCCCAAACCACAGGCTCTCTAGATCTGGCTGCTTCCCTGCACACTGGCTTTAGATGGTGTAAATCCACTCATCAGAATCAATTGTCAGCAAGATCAAGTGAGGCAATCAAAAGTGGTGCTCTTTCCCACTAACTGATTTTAAACAATGGCAAACTCACAGAATATTTGATGCTTGTTTCACGAAGAAAATAAGGGTCTGTGTTTCAGAGAGAACCTTTTCATCGTGGGTTTATTAGATGGTTTATCTTACCCCCATCCAGCAACGAGTTCCCTGCACACAAACCTCTCCAAATGCCCATGGATTGGTGTTTTACTGATTTATTCAGGAAAGGAAGAATGAAATTCCCAGAGTTTGCCAGGCCTCCTGCCTGGAAAGCTCCTCCTGCTCATTATCCACAGCAAACATTTTACTGCTGCTGAAGAACTGATGAATTATGAAGTAACAGCTATTTTTTTATTATTATTCATAACAATAAACTTAATAAAACCCCTCACACAAAACATCACCCTGCTCAGCTGCTATTTCAGCTGCTTATTTTGTAGTGCCTGAACACTCTGTAGGACCCCCAGAGAGGATGCTCTCTTGGGGTTTCCACCACAGAACGTCTGCTATCGCCAGGTTTTGTGAGAGGCAGTTTGAAAGAGAAACCTGACACGTGCAAGATGAGTAAGTGGGGAGTCCAAGAGCCCAGCGTGATGAGCAGCGGTCACGGTGACCCTTCTGCTGGAGCATTACACCACTGAGCTGCCTGAGGATCCACAGAGGCACTCCAGCCACCCAGATAATGGCCAGAGAACCCGCTACACATGCTGCTTGCTTTGCTTTGCTTTGGGTTTTTTAATCACTGAAAGGTATTTGAAAAGGGCAAGGGAGCTGGAGAGATAATGGGGCACTTCACAGCCTCCTCCAGCAGCAGCTCTGTAGAGCAGGGGGAATTTTGAAGTCTTTTTAGAAATATAAACAAGCAGCTTCCAAAATATTCCTTTGAAGTGGACTGGAAAAAAGAAGAAAACAGACCAAAAAACAAAGTAAAACTAAACCAAAACAAAAGCAAGAAAGAGAAAGACACACAGAACCATAGGTGGCAACTCCTGGCCAGGTCTCCTGTCAGTGCTAGCAGTGGAAAAGAAATTAAATCAAGATGTAACCATGGGTACAACTTTTTCAGGGTATTCTAACATTTTAGGCTTCTCTCAGGAGGTACAGAATCACAGAATCATTTTGGCTGGCAGAGACCTTTCAGCTCATCAAATCCAACCATCCCCCAGCACTGCCCAGGCACCACTGACCCCTGGCCCTCAGCACCACAGCTCCATGGGGGGCTTGGAAACCCCTCCAGGGGTCACGGGGACTCCACCCCTGCCCTGGGCAGCCTCAGACAGGCCTGGGCAACACAAAAGGAGAAGAAACTGGCCTCGAATTGTTCAACGTAAACCTCCCCTGGTGCATGAGGAACATTTCCTCTTGTGCTGTTCCTTGGGAGCAGAGCCCGACCCCCCTGGCTCCAGCCTCCTGTCAGGAGCTGGCAGAGCCAGAAGGGCTCCCCTGAGCCTCCTTCTCTCCAGGCTCCACAAGCCCAGGGCCCTCAGCTGCTCCTCACCCCCCTTGTGCTCCAGCCCCTTCCCCAGCTCCATTGCCCTTCTCTGGCCACTCTCCAGCCCCTCCAGGTCCTGCTGGGAGTGAGAGGCCCAAGATCACACCTTCACTTTCAGCTATGGCACATCAAAATGAAAAATGACAGCTTAATTCAATGAATCCCAAGCTTTTTCCTCTCACCAGAACTCAATAGCTGTTCATATCCACACTGAATTCCAAACACCCTCCCCAGATGAATTCGGAGAGGGATTCTGGATGGAAGGAGTCATTCTGGTGAAGTCACAGTAGGTTTGTGTTCCACCCAAGACATGTTCCTCACCACCTGGGCTGCTGCTGAACGTGTCTTTGCATTCCAGCTTCCCCCAGGAGCTGACTAGCTGATACGTGATCAGCTTAAGACCGTCTGGAGATGCCAGGCCAGCAGGGCAGAGGACAGTTTGCAGTCCCACTGCCACCTCTGACCTGCTGCAGAGGAACACCAGACACTACCCAAAGCACACTCTGTACACTCCCCTCCCTCGAGTCGCTGGCAACCAAAGAATAGAAACCAAAACCGAAGCGGCCGAGCGGGACACGGGAGGGATTGCTCAGCTGAGGACACCCAAGGGAACAAACCACTATTCATCTTCAGAGTCACCTGGAACCAGGCCAGAGGGAAAAAAAACCTCTTTTGTTTTCCCTTCTGTACCTGCTGTGTGTCAGCACACAGCGTGGCGTGGTCATCTCCTCCTTGCACAGCACAAAGCCACGAGAAAGCTGCACTGTCCTGGCTGCAGGAGAGGTGAAGGGCACTGGCTCCAGCCACCCAACTGTCAGCTCTCAGAGCACCCTCTTCCCAGCCACCACCACCTTACCCCCAGCACGTTACTTCTTTTAGCACACTGCTCCAGAACACCAGAAGGGACCTCTGGGGATGCTCTGGTGCCACCCCCCTGCTCCACCCAGCAGGGGCACCCAGAGCAGGGGGCCCAGCAGCGCAGGGTCCAGGGGGGTGGGAATCTCTCCAGAGCAGGAGACTCCACAGCCTCTCTGGGCAGCCTGGCACAGGCTCCCACACCCTCACACTGAAGGAGTTTCTCCTCTGGCTCAGCTGGAACCTCCTGGGTTCCAGTTTGTGCCTGTTCCCCTTGTCTTGTCGCTGGGCACCTCCTTGTCTTCTGTCCTGTCACCCAGTGCCCCAGAACAATCCAGAGCCTGGGAAAGTGCTGCCCAGCCCTTGTACCCTGGAGACTTGTCAACCGAAATCAGAGGGAGCTTAGTCACCACACCAACAAATATCTGCTCCCTGTTTTCAAAGGCTTATTAGTTAGGTCAACTTTGTTCCCTCTGTCAAGAACACTGTGAAACCTCCCGTCTCAAAGTCCTTTTTCAGAGAACAGAAGGTTCACGGGGTTTTCAACAAAATGTTGGCAGGGTTAGGATTGAGATCTCAAATCGAATGCCTCTTCCAGCCATCCCACCCTTGCTAAAGCTGAGACCATTTTTACTGGAATCAGTATTCAAAAAGTCATTGATTTGTTGAACTGGGTCATATTCTGAGCCACTGCAAACAGCCATCATCTAGGAAATGCTGAGCAGTCCTGCTTTTCTTACACAGCAATACCTCCAAAGGCCATGATAATCCAGAGGCTGGGACAGGGTCTCTAGACCAGGCATTTCTTTGTAAACTCAGATTTTTTTTCTGACACAAAAAGCAGAAATGCTGTAGGGGAGCCAGCCTGAAGCTGCTGACAATGTTGTACCCGTAGATAATCTACAATTAGTGCCTTAAATCACACGTATTGGTTAAAGGGAAGGAATTAGAACCTAAGTATAAGTAACTGGTGTGATGCTCTGACTCAAGATGCCACCTTAGGGAAGTAAATTCAGATTCTGAGAGGATGAGCCAGAAAGCCAGGGAGCATCAGAGATCTGTAACACAGCAAATAATCATCTCAAATAAAATAATTACCGACTGGGAGCATCCTTCTCTGCTCTGAAGAGCAAGGCAATTCTCCTTAGAGATAGAGGGGGGCAAACCAGAGAAGAGAGTGCATTTTTCACAATGCATGTGAACAAACCATGAACCCATCATTTACACTCATGGAATCCCAGGCTGGGTTGGGTGGGAAGGGACCTTTCAAGGTCATCTGGTCCAACCCCCTGCAGGGAACAGGGCCATCTGCAACCAGAGCAGGACCAGCTCACAAGAACCTCTGAAGTAAAAAGCTTCAGTTTTCATAACAGCATCGATGTAAAAATACCAGTATCTTGTGCAATGATACCAAACCACCTACTGCAAAGCTTAAAAGATTGTCTTACTCGGTTCCAGGCCCCCTTAGATCAAGACAAGAGAGGTAAGGGAGGCAGATGATCCTCTAATTGCTCTCCTGGAGTTCCTGCAGCTTGCTCTGAACCACGCCGTGGTCTGCAGTGCTGGGCGCAGCAAAGTGAATTCCACGGACTTTAGACCTTCTCCACCAGCAGCCAGTGGCAGCATTCCAGCTGCCAAGCATGCCCGTGACCTACTCTGAATTCAGCCACCTTCACATGCCCACGTGCAGCCACCTCACGGGGAAAACATGAGAGGAACAGCAACAGTCTGCACACCAGCACTGACAACTGAACTTGGGTCATTGATGAGATTTTTATATTAAAAATAATAATAATAATAAAGAAGACCCTCTTCAAGACAACTGAAATGTCAAAGTATACTTGAGGAGCTCTTTTTGCACTGAGATGATTTTAGTTTGACTAATTTTTCCACCTAAAAAACCCCCCAGGTCAAACTTGTCTGTTCCTGGAGGCAGGCAGGGGGTAGAGCCATTCTGGAAGCTGCAGCAGCTCAAAGTTTTAGAGAAAGGTTAATGATAAATTCACTTACATTTAAATGTAAGTCAGTGTAAGTAAAGTAAAAAAAAATAGTAAGAAACTTATTAAATTTACATCGTAACCTCTGCTGATTTATCACTAATGGTGATTTATTTATAGAAACATGGAGGATATTCCTGAAAAGAAAGTGGAAATAAGTTTGGGGGTTATACTGAGCATAGGAGAAAGACAAATATTAGGGCAAAATGAGCATTTTATGTCCACTGCTGCTTGAGAAAAAAAAAAAATACCCCAGTGTGACCAGACAAGAAGCACAGAGCATCACAGTGGTGCCTGGATTCTGAAGAGTACCTGTGACAACCCCCCAGGGGACTTGTAGAGCATCCAGGCTGACGTACAAACCAACTTCCAGAGGGTTTCTTTGCACGGCACAAAGACCAGGTTGAAGAGCACACAGATTTTCTTTCCCTAAGTGCTACTCGAGGAGCAGAGAAAGGCAAATTTACTCAGCCACGACCCACGGCCGCTGTCGGATTCACTGCAGGATCTGGGGTGCTCAGGATGGTTTTGAGCCACTCTGACTGTCTTTTTCTGAGTATCCCTTTGAGTTTTGGACTGTGGCACTGCAATGGTCAAACCTGGTGCATATTTTAGCCAGATTAGCTGGGTAAAATGTGAAGCTCTTCTTGGAGGATGTTCCCAAAGGATGCTTTTTTAGCATCTTTTCTGAACAGATTTCCAGTTAAACATGAGGAGTCTTGGGCAACCTTATGCTCTCAGGATAAAACCCATGATTTAGCTGAGCAGTGTAATTAGGCAATTCCTTCAGTGTTGTCTTCTAGTGACATTATATTGAGCTTATTGGGGATTTTGGCTTTTTTACTCTTACTTCTAACTCAGGCACCTGTCTAATACGTATTCTATCTGTGCATGTACATGTTTAGGGACATGGTTTAGCAGTGGCCATGTAGAGTAGGGCTGATGGTTGCACTCCATGACCTTGAAGGTCTTTTCCAACCTAGATGATTCTAATGAACATACAGGATTGAGACTGTTCACTTGTCCCAGCAGCCACCACTTCTGTACTACCAGCATTTCACCTCACATCTGGAAAAGCTCTGCTAGAGATTCTGTGTACAAGTCAAACAAAAAGGTAGAGATGTTCTGACTGTCCAACAGCCTGTTCAAGATTGCCTTGAAAAGGGGAATTTAAATAAAATTGCTGCATTTCTTTCCACCTACTCAGGTCTCCAGAATGAGATACTGTGGCTAATGACTGACAGCTAAATGCTTTCAAGGCAACACTCTCTCCAAATCTTCCCTGACTGAGTTTGCTCTCAACAGAGGAGTAAGTAACAAGAGGTAGCTAAAATCAGAAGATGAGCCTACCAAAAACAACTGTCACGGGCAGGTTTCTGAGATAATGGAACACTTACTTCGTGGCTCTCAGAAGGAACAGAAGAAAAAAAGACAAAAGTGGATGCTGTGAGTTGTCCACAGAAGGACCTTGGCAGGGCAAAATCCAACTGATTTTGCATTCATTTCAAGTCAGGTTTTTTGACTAAAGACCACGAAAAGGAAGACACATGAAGTCTATTAATTACATGGAGCCTGTCTGGAAAATGATGTAGCATGACCAGCTCCTTGCTACCATTCAGGGCTGTTATACAGTGTGCACCCAGGGTTGGTAACTCCCTGGATGGTATCTGCAGCCTGACGATGGATATCATCAGTGGTGTGAAGGACTGGTGAAATTCCTCCCTCACGAGCAGCACTGAGAGGGGCTGCTTTCCATTTGATGTGACACAGTGTGTGTAAGGCAGCCCAGTAACCGCTGTGCCAACTTGATGACTCAAAACTGTGTCTGGAACAGCACAACCTCTCTATGTTCTCAAGGTCTTGAAATGTCTCTGAGCCAGCACTAGGGATGCAAGACTGTTTTAAAGGGAAAAGAATCAAGAGATACTAATAAAAATTGTCTCTTGGTAATGAGGTATTGTCTCAACAGAGCTCACGAGACAGGACAATGTCACTGCTCTTAGGAGTTTTCAGGACACACTGTCAAGAGCAAATCATTAGAAACTCTCAAGTTTAATGACTCTATGAGAAGGGAGACTGGCTTACCCCAACCTGCTTTTCAGTTCTGTTGCTCCTGCCTGGCTCCTTCCACTCAAAAGAAGAGCATTTCTTTCAGAGCTGCTTTTTCTTGGGGATGCTCCATCCCTGGAAGTGTTCAAGGGCAGGTTGGACAGGGCTCTGAGCAACCTGCTCTAGTGGGAGGTGTCCCTGCCCATGGCAGGGGGGGTTGAATGAGATGATCTTAAAAGTCCCATCCAACCCAAACCAGTCTCTGATTCATTTAATTTTCAGCTCTCCCTGAGAGCCATAAGACTGACAAGTAACAGCATCACTGTATGATCACCAACTTCATTGCTTTCCTCCCTGCCTTCATTTTTCCACCCCCACTCAGCTGGTTCACATCCCCAGCATGGTTCCAGACTCCTCCAAGTGACATTCTGTCCTTCTGACTGCACAACACCCACGTTTTACCCGGGCCTGAGGTGGGCTGCCAAGTGCTTTCACAGTTGGCCTGCCAAGAGCTTTCACAGTAAAGGCCACAACTTTGGTGCTCTTAAAGTAAATTTTGCATTTAGGTGGAGGTTTGCATGAAATGCCAAAATTCTCTTACCTAAGGTTTCCTTCTGTAGCTCACGGCACCTACTCTGCAGCTCATTCCCTTGCTGAAGTGAAGTTTGAAGCTGCTGAGTTTTCAGCTCGACCGTGTCAGCCACCAGCGTCAGATGTTTGACCTTTTCTTGGAGACATTCATTTTCTCTCTGGGATTTTGCTAATCTCTGATTCAGTTTGGGTATTTCTGAGGAGGAAAGACACCCAAAATCACACAGACTGTTGCTGTGGGGGTCAGAATAAGTCACATACAGTAGTGACACTTCTGCTGAGTACACAGAGGGCCAAGAAGTGCTCTGTGCAGCTGAATGATAATAGCTGAAGTTATTTTAAGTTCTTCTACTTGCAGTTAATTAATCAAGGCTCAGTAACGTAGGCATACAAGGGCTTTCACAAGCTGCTTTCAAACGAAGCGAGCACACCGGTCTAGGCACAGTGTAGCACCTCATGTAACCTTGTTTTCTGTTCCCATTTTGAGAAGAAAATGTTCTGAAAATCTCAGTGCAAAAGCAGGAAAATAAATAAACAAACAAACAACACCCCACGTTCATCCGTTACCACATGCTAGTAACAACCAGCTCGTGAAAGAGCAGGTAAAAATCTTTGGAATGGCACTCCCAGGCCACAGACAAAGTAATGATGTGGGAGTGGACGGGTTGGATTTAGGCAGCTAGATCTAAGGATGCATGTGCCGTGCACTGCTCCCGGGGGGATACAGGGAGTGCAGTCAGGGATGCGTAGCGTGGATCACGGCACGGGTGATCATTGGAAGTACACACAAGGAGGCTGCACTTCTAGTGCCATACAGATATCCTAAATATTTGCAGGATTACAACAAACAAAAGAAGGGATAGTGCAGGAAAGAAGCCTTAAAATGTTAGGAATCTCTGAGCCCAAAAACGTCTGCAGAAACTCACGCTCCTATTCCCTTTATTAGCTGGAAGTAAGCAGAGAATGAGCAGAGGAAGAGGGGAATCCTCAGGGAGATCCAATACTCAGCCTAATTAGGAGATGAAGTCATGAATCAAAACGCGTGATACTGACACTGACATTTCAATTAACTGTCCTTAGAAAAACTGAATACAAGAGAGTGATTTTCCAGTCACGCTCATGCTCAGCAGGCAGGAGCCCTCCCTCCTGGCTTCCCTGCTCCCAGGCTGAGGATGCTCTGTTGGGACCCGGGCGCTGCTGCCCACTCGCTCCTGGGGAACAGCTGCCTCACTTATTCCCTCCCAGCCTGAACAAAGCAATCATTGAAAACACTGCAGATCACTCCTAAATTCACAGGAAGCACTGGCTGCCGGGGAGCTGGCATTTAAGATGGAGCAAGTTATTTTCTGAGACACCCCAGACAGGCAGGTTTCACTTAAGCTGGGAATTTGCCCTGGAGTTCACACGGTTTCACCAGCAGAATGATCTGGGTGATGGACATCACCTGCCAAGCCCCAATACTCCTNGTTGGACCAGGTGACCCTGAAAGGTCCATTCCAAGCTGGACCATTCTGTGTTTCCATGTCAGCTCACCTACTTCTTGGCTACCTCAGCTAAAAACTCCAGAGCTCACCAACGTGTGCACGCAGAGAGTGCTGAAAAACTCCAAGGAAAGGAACACACAGCTGAAAATTGTGTCCCAAGTTGCTCAGGGATGCTCTGGAAGTTACAGCCGGTCCTTACCCTACCACACGCTTTCTTCTGCAAAGCTCAACCCTTGAGGCAGGCAGAGCAGAACTGGCATGCAAGGATAAATCTGAGCTTTCAAGCCTGACCGCCAGCCCCAGGGCTGGGCACGACCTTCTCGAACAAGCCGGCGGTTGTGGCTCACTCCCAGCCCCTCCGCTGCTGAAGGCTGCCCTTGTCCGAGCAGGAAGCAGGCTGTGGGCCAAGAGAATTATCCACGGCCCACGGGCTGCTCCGTGCCCCACTCCATCCCAGCGAGCCCTGGGATGAGGACAGCTGTCTTTGGGTGTCACTCCTTCTGCTTCAGAAACAGGAGGGAGTCGATGCTGCACGCTGGGGGCTCTGGTGTTCCAAGTGGGGAGCAACCAGACCAAGTTCAACTCAGTCTGCAGGCTGCCACAGCAGCAGGCAGGGTTTTCTACTGCTCTGGATCTGGACAAGTTCATGTCAGGATTAGAATTTCTCTCATTCATTTTGCTTTTAATTTATTGCATTGTACTCATCTACCAAAACAAGAAACCCTATTCTCTCTTGCCCCAAATTCTCACACGATGACTTACCTGTCAGAGCTTCTTTGCTAACAGTTTTTATCTGCAGAAAAATTTCCTCTTTCATGGCAGCCCAGTTCTCCAGGTTGGCAGAGATGACATCTTTAATACCATCCAGTTCACTTCTGATGAAGGGGAAGAGCGAGACAGCCTTGCTGAGAGTAGAGCAGTGGTGCTCCAGCGTGGTTCTGCGGGACAGAGAACAGCGGTGGACACCTTCAGAATGGCCAGGCACCACCAGCAGACTGGGGAACTGAAGGGAACTGGGCAGCTGCTCTTCTGTTAGATGGCAATTTATTGGGTTACAAGAAGTTAGTGCATGAAAGAGGCTGTGTGTTGAATTTATTAATGAGTTTCTCACAACATCAGCATTTCTTCTTGGGTTCTTACCTGAGCGCTTTTGATTGCTTGTAGGCAGCTTCCTTTTCCTCTTGGAAATACTGCAGATCTTCTCTCACACTTTTTAGTTCCTCTTGCTTGTTTTTTAGCTCCACTGTTAGGTTTCTTATTCTAGAGACATAAATAAAATAACGGGGAAGTATTATTTGCACAATACCCAACCTCTAGGCTCTTCTTTCAGCTTTAACTTCAAGAGATGCTGAAGGGCTTTTCAGAGAGGACAATCAAATATTTCAGATGGAGGGATCAGATCTCCACATGGAGAGAATCCAACCCGCTGGCCACTGGATGAGCTGCTTGTATTGTGTGTATTATTTTGAAAGAGTGACTCCTGTGTAAAGTAACGTGGAAGGGTCTGTGTCCAACACCAGCTCGGGCTCAACGCTACAGAAATCAACACACAAGGAAAGGTCAACCAACAGCAAATGCTAAAGACTTGGTTATTTGGACCACTTTTTTTCTATTGGGATTCTTTACCTGTGTCTTCATTTCAGACTTTTGCAGAAGATGATTCCCAATTAGTGGCTCTTGTTTTCCTCTGCCCTCAGCTTCACGCCCACAAACTGCACTTTGCTGCTGCTGAACTCATTAGCAAATACTAACCAAAGAAATTCCCCATGTACAATAGATTCCTGCCTGCTGTTTTCACACCAACTGGAATTTAAGCCTCTGTTGCTTGACAACAGCATTTTAAAGAGCTAAGGAGGAACCTCACAAGAGTGTTTCTGCCAGATGTTACTTCTATGCACTGAGGCAATGACATTAGTATCAAAATGCTCAAAAATGGCAAGTTAGTAAGATGATTTTCCTTCCTTTTTCTTAAGGAAGACTTTAGGAGAGGGCAGGAAGTTCTGAAGTAGAGCTAGGATTCCATCATCCCAGCTTGACCCATAACAGGCCAGAGAAAACACACATTTATTTTCTATACTTCCCTACTTCTTCATCAGGAAAAAACCAACCACCACCCAAGGGATTTTGGACTGAGAACAGTGGTGACCACAAAACGGGTGGGAAGGATGTGATTGGGTGGCTCTGACAAATCCTGGCTGGGTGCTGGGCTCTTCCAGAGCCCCAGATCTCCTTTGGGTCCTCTTCCCTTCCCCATGCCCCTTGGGATGATTGAAGAAGACAATGTCACAACACCCTCTCTAAGTATTTGCCTTGAATAAATAAAAGATTTGCCTTTTTCCCCCCCAGGCAAGGTTGAACCAGGTGCTCCTTGAGGTCCCTTCCAACTCAGTATTCTACAACTAAGTTGAAATGTTTTTTTGATGCTTCCTCCTCCTGGGTCTCAAGGATGCTTCATCACACCAGCACCTAACAGAGATGTAAACTGCAGTGCAGGGGATGACTTTCAGCATTCTACCTCAAGTCTGACACCAAAAAACGAGATTCCCCAGCCTGGGACTGGGCAAGAAAAGCTTCCTGACTCACAGACATCGTGCAGCTCCCTCCTGCTCAAAATGCAAACTGTTACCTACAGGAACATTCAACTCCAGATGTAGAATAAGTAGAAAGGGGGGAAAAAAATTTCCTTTGCCTGCAAAGTGTACCTTTGGAATTATTTTTCTGTATAGCAGCAGTTCTGAGCTGTTTATTTTTCAAGCATGGCTATCTTGGTGTAAATAAGCACACTTTAAACACTGCTCTGTCAACAGCTCGGGACTTATTCCCACAATTGTGAAGAAGTGAATGGAACCGTGTGGGAATAAGAGAGGTGAACCCAGTTCCCTTCCTGTGCTCCAGGGGCAGAAAGAACAGCACTACCCGTTCTCAGCACAGCTTTTTGCTGTTGTTAGCTGTAGGTAACCATTCTCATACAGCCTCTGTCCCCAGAAGTATGACCAGAACAATATGCAACCGTTGAAAACCAGTCCCCTTGGGAGCTTCCACCACTTACTGTTGTCCCACTGCAAGCTGACTGAAGGGTCCACTTGTTTACTGGTGACTCACTGGCACGAGTAAATAAATAACATTTGAATGGACAAATATTTTACAAGGCCAAAGGATGGCAGAAGCATCACATCAGCCTTTGCTTCAATTTTTAAAAGCAAGAGAAACTGAGAAGGATTTATACTTAATTTTTTTAACTATGTAAAACTGAAGCCACAGAATTTATGTGTATTAGTGGCTGGTATCAGGCAGATCCACCTGTAACACGTTTGCACCAAAATGCAAATTTAGATTTAAAAAAAAATGAGTCCTGATACAGAAATTTGGATCTGCAGAGCTCTGCCAAAACCAAAACTGAACACCTGGTACTCAAGAAGTTGTTTGGGCTCAGTTGTGATCACCAGAGGAAAGTAACAAAAAAATAGAAACTGCTTCAAATTTTTAATCAATTTCTGGCATTCCCTTGTCAGGAAAATGCACTTAGAGCTGCCCCTACATTTCTTGAAGTTTTAGTGCAGGAGAGGAGAGAAGAATCTGTCTGGCTGCATTTGGGAACAGAAGCAGACTGGTGGCAGTGACACACGAGGAAATGCCCATCCCCTTTCAACAGTTCCATGAACTCAAATCCATTTTCACAGCTGAACTATTCTGCTAACTACACCTTGAAGAAAAAAACCAAACAGTGATAATTTATCACTGAGCAGGAACAAATCAAAACGCTGGGGTCTGTGGAAAACTGGCTGCTCATTTTCTATTCTTGCTCAGTCAGAATGGGCAGTATTTGAAGATCTTTGGGGTGAAAAAAGAAACTTGCAAATAAGCACAGACAGGTTTTCTTCCTCTTTCCATTCCAGAGAGCTGACTTAAGGAGGCTAGCCCAGAACTGCAGCCTCAGAGGGCAGAGGGACAGTATCAGTTGGGCTCTGTTTATGACCTCTCCAGAAGAAGGAAGAAAAAATAAGCACGTTATTCTGGTGATATTTAGCACAAAAGAAACAAAAAGTTGAATGGATCATTCAGTGCTGGCACGAGGAGAGAATGGTGAGAGCATACTGAGCTCATCCTCTGTCCTCTGGTTCCCATGAGCTGTGAAAATCCACGTCTCATCTTTGCAGGCAGCAAAGTCCAGGAGTGCAGGAGGGAGCCAGCCCAGAGCAGGATTGGATTATAACATCTTAACTGCCTGTGCTGACAAGGGGAAGAATAGCATGAGAAAATAAAGAGGTACTTGCAGGAGATTCTGGCCAGCAAACAAGTAGACTTGTCCTGAAAATAATGACAAGAGCACTGACTGTGTTTGTTGGAATTTAAGGTGCTGGGTTCCACAGAAGTTAGGGTCAGAAGAAGGAACCTTTGCAGAAGGTTCCCAACCACCAGTCAAGGGGCTCTTTGGGAAGGTGGCCATAGAGTCCCATGGAGGCTGACAGCCCTTGCATTCATTGCTAGCTATCTTTATTACCTCAGCAGAGATAATATGAGGACAGCCTGGATAATTTTTGCTCCAACAAGGTTAGGAAGAGGTCTGAAAGCCACAGGTAGAACGATGACTGGCTGGTCATAAGCCCTGCAAAATACATCTCAAGATGTCATTTCCAAGAGGTACCAATCCAGCTTCAGAGAAACAAAATAAAACCCAACGAAATTACAATTTGAAAATTGCCTAAAAAAAGAAACTGCACCAAGGCAAATCTACAGGTGACTTTTTACTTAGGCTGCAAACAACCCAAGTTTCCCAAGGCGTGTGTTGGGAGCACGCCTGCCCAGCAGAAAGCTCAGCTGCTGGATTTGCAGGTGTAGGAGGGAGCACATCATGCTATAAAGCAAGACAACCCCCTGTGTTTCCCTAACCTTAATGCCAATATATTTCCTTTCACGTGTTCAGATTTTCTTCAAACCAGACGAGTGTCCTGCTGCTGATGCCAACTCTGTGACATAAGTTATGACATCTCTGAATGCAAATGGAACTCAATTCTTCCTCTGAACAAATAAATGACCCCCCCCATGAAAGAAAAAACCCTAAACAAATGTGCACCACACCATTTTCTTAGATGAAATAGGAACACAATATGAATATACATGAAACACAATATGAATATACATGAAACACAAACTCCATCCTCTTTATGAATACCTCCATCAGGTTACAATAAATAATACCCATGCATAACCTGAATCCCTCCTGTGCAAACTGTGCTGTCCACAGGGTGACCCCAGCAAAGGGGTCCGTACAACCGCGGCCGTTGTACGTGATGCCGTGCAGAGGAACCAGTCCCTGTCACTGCAGATGGTCGTGAGCACTGAAAGTGAAAAACCTCAATGGCACTATATAAACTATTCAGATGATCAGCAGAAAAAGAAGTGAAAACACCTGCCAATTGCAAAACCCCATGCTGGGGAGATGAACGGCTTCTGCTTTCCGTGTAGGCCTCAGAGGAGCCTTCGCTGGAGCTCTGGTGTCGGTGAACACCGCTCAAGGCCATCTCTGCAGTACATGGCACTGCTCTACGTGTCAAAACCTGGGGTATCTCTCTTAAAGGAACTTCAAAATTTAATTTTCCCTATTAAATATGAAGATATTTTTAATGAATTATACATGAAATGGATGCACGGAAGAAAAACTGCAGATTTCAGGTTGCCTTTTGCATTTCTGCCCCTTCCAGATAAGGAATTTTGCTTTGCCAGAAGAAAGTTCATTCAGTCAGGAATTTGGGAGAAGGCTGAGCTTTACCACAGAGTTCCGTGCCTCATGAATCACCGCTCTGAATTCTCACTGTGACTAATTTTGTTTTATTTATTAAAAAAATCAATCTCAGCACTTAATGATGTTAAAAGGAAAAACCTTGTCACAACTGGAGCCACCACTGAGTGGGACTGTGCTAACTGGCTTTAGGGGACTCTGATGAGATTGGTGAGTGGCTTTTTTTTTTATTTTTTTAAGTGTAAAAGTGACATTCATGGGTGAACAGGGGGCTGAACACAGGACCTGGGTCCCATGAGCCCTGTTAGGCCGTTTGCTGGCTCTCTGCACAAGGCTGAGCCGTACCCCGACTCATCACGATGACACCATCAGAGTAAAATAGATCACTTGGCAACTATTAAAAAGAACATATTAAAACACTTTGGCATTACACAAAATTCTGCTTCTTCCTGGTTAATAAGTACACCCTAAGAATCATCATGTAGCTAATTAGGGGCGTACGTCCCGTTACATGCAATAAAAGTGATTAAAGAAGTATTATGTACTGCTGTGTTCAACAAAATGCATTCAGTAAAAAAGCTGAAGGCACTCTCACTTAAGCTTCACATCCTCTCTTCAGAAAACCCTCACATGTGGCACTTCCAAGTACCAACCAGCTCTTGGGCACTTCTAAACACTGCAGCTCGAGACGTCCAGGAGTAGAATTAAATGCGTAGAGATGGAAAAAAAATCCAGGAATAAATAAAAATAAATAAAGTACCCCAAGACCATTCTGGAAATGCCTTCCAGGGCTGCAGTGGGGATGTTTTGTTCATCAGTCACTCTCTCTAAACCAAACGCTGTGCAGTCTCCCACGTGACCCAGGCACGATGGTGTATAACAGCAATATCCCACTGCGTGCCCTAAACCACGGGCAGAAAAGGAGAGCTCAGCTCTTTACCTCTGCTTCACCCCGATTTGGCACTCAGTGACTTCTTTACATCAACTGAGCTCTACTTTATCACTAAATATTCAACAGAAACAGACCTAGGGGAAAAAAAAAACAACACCCAACCAATTAAAGTGGCCTTTTTGCCTGGTGTTCTTCCCTTCAAAGCCTACTTCTAACTGGTGAGGCAGTTCTGAAAGCATGCACCACTCCCCAGTCCCAGTACTCTCGGCCTCCCAGGACATGAAACCACACGTCACTCCTCCCACAGAGCTGCTCAGGTTGGGAGAGGATGGTTGAGGCTGCTAGCACTGCCCAGTCACTCCAGGGGTTTAGTGCAAGTTCAGACTCCACTGAGCCAGGTGGCTGCTGGTGCTTCCCAAGCAACCGTGTTGCAAAAAGGGAGATTTATTTTGGGTCAATACAACCACGAAGCGTTTTCTGTGGTATTTTTTGCAATTCCAGTAGGAACTCATGAGCTCAGGAAAACATGCACAGAAAAAAGCACAGATATGGAAAAATAGTTTCCATGAGTTAAGGCGTAGACTCTTAGGATGCCTTGGGTTGGAAAAGGCCTCTCAAGCTCATCCAGTCCAACCCCCCTGCAGGGAGCAGGGACATCTGCAACCAGAGCAGGGTGCTCAGAACATCATCAAGCCTGCCCTTGAATGTCTCCAGGGATGGGGCCTCCATGACCTCCCTGCTCCATTGTTCCACCACCCTCAGACTAAAGAATTTCCTCCTCACGTCCAATCTAAATCTGCCCTTCTCTAGTTTAAAGCCATCTCCCCTCATCCTATCACTACATGTGCTTGTAAACAGGCCCTCCCCAGCCTCCTTGTAGGCCCCCCTTGGGTACCAGAGGCTGCTCTAAGGTCTCCCCAGAGCCTTCTCTTCTCCAAGCCCAACTCCCTGAGCCTGTCCCCATAGGACAGGGGTTCCAGCCCTCGCTTCATTTTTGTGGCCTCATCTGGACCCTCTCTGGCAGATGCATGTCCTCCCTGTGCTCAGGTGAGCTCTCACCAGAGCAGAGCTGATGGTCAGAACCACCTCTCTTGATCTGCTGGCCACAGATCTTGGCCTTTTGGGCTGCAAGTGCATCCCAGCTTCCCATCCACCAGAACCCTCAAGTCTTTTCTGCAGGGCTGCTCTCCATCACCTCATCCCCCAGCCTGGACTGACTGTGGGGATTGTCACACTCATGATATTCAGCATTACTAAACCTTTAAAAAGCATCTTTAGTATCTCAGTCTATTTTGGCATTGCTATTTCAGGCTAGCGACAGCTCTTCAGGAATAGCTCTGCTGCAAGTACTCTGGAATTAACGCGATTTTAAGACGGAATAAGACTTGAAGAGCCACCTCAAATCAGTGTAGTTAGCTGGAAGCTGGCTAGTTCCCCTTCTCCTGGCAAAATCCCAAAGGGTGGGTTACTAATTTCTGCAAAAAACTCTGGTTCCCAGGTGGCTTTCAAGGTTAACCACAGGGACAAACCAACAGCAATACTTTAAAGAAATAGAAAACTGAAAGAGTCTGTGACTGCAAAGAAAGATTGAATCGCTTGGTCTACCAGAGATTAAAAAAACACAACAAAAAAAGGTGTATTTGGCTGCTGATAAACATTTGCTGTCCAGGAGGAATGATTTGTCAAGAAGATAGGATGGTGAACACCAGCACAAGGTAAGAAGAGAGGCACAGGAGAGTAAAGAGGAGATAAGGAATATTTAGACAATTAATTAACAAGCCTCAGCAGTTGATTTATGACCTGAACGAAAGCCTACTGAAAATATTCCAACTGACTTCAGCAGGTTTGAAATTAAATTGAGCCTTAAGAGTGGGGGGAAATCCCCCAACCAATACAGAGCTCCAATTTGTATTAACTGTTGCAGCTTTACTCCAAAAAGTCAGCCAAATGAAAATTAGTTTACCTCTGGCAAACGACCCTCAGCAGGAAGGATGCATTTGCTAACACACTGAGCAAAGGGCCACCCAGAGCCCTGAAAGGAAGCCTCAAAATATGATGTTAAATCAAGAAAACAGTGGGGAGGTGGAAGATGTTCAGTTCAAATTCAAAAATACTGCAGAGAACAGTGTGAGGCGAGTGGTCGACGAGGTCCGGGCGTTTTGTTCAACCTCCTGTGAACTTGTGTTTTAAAATGGATCTTTTATTAGTAATATCACCTAACACAAGCCTAATCCATTAATAGCAAAGTGGAATTCTTGAGTGATTCACAAGAAAAAGTAAATGCAGGAGAGCCTCAGCTAGAGCCAAGCTGCTGTTTCTCCTGCAGTGTTGCCAAAGCCTTCCCAGCCAATCTCCAGAGCGCCTTAATGCTCCCAACACCCCACCTCAGCAGCTCTGGATCGCCTGCTGCTAGGTGTGGGTCAGCTGGGCAAAGAAAACACCTCCCCTGGGGGTCTTCAGAAGCAAAATGACTGAGCTGACAATTAAAGTTATCATCTCAACCTTCCAAAATAGCTTCTGACAAAGTGTTTGATGCAGATGAGCAAGAAAGTTTCTGACGCCCTTGTTTGTACCACGTTGTTCTATCAGTAGCCAACTTTAGGAACTCCTTTTTTATAAGCTAACTAATTTATTAGCCAACTATAAATATCCATTTTTATAGTCCTGCTGTAAGCAATCAGTGGAATACAACAGATTCCAAAATACCAGGATAGAAAATGAGGATACAGAAAAGCAGCAGGTAATATTCATGGTAACTCTTGACTAGGAAGAGTAAAAGACAAGAGGAGAAAAAGGAAAGGATAAAGATGTGGAGGCCAAATCACTTGTTTCTTTGACAGAAGAGTGTAGAAAAGACACAAGTTGTTGTTATGAAGCCTGTCATATTGCCATAGGGGTGTAAAACTGCAGCAAAGCAATGGAAGGTTCATTAGGAACCAGCAACATCAGTCCAGCAACAAAAAAAAAAGGAAAAAATATCAAATTATGAAGGAAGGAGGGGAGGGGGAAGTCTCTGAAACTTTCATCTTTGGCTTTTCATTTTTTTCTCCTCTCTACCTCCAAATGAACTCTTTGGTGTAGCAATCTGGTTTAGGAACCAATGCTGCCCTGTCAAGACCCATCAAAAGGGTAAATATTTTCCAAGTATGGCTTCCTGTTCCACGTTTAAAGTTCTCATGAGGGATAAAATAGAACACGACAAAAGCCTGTAAGTCCAAGATGAAAGAGAAGGCACCTAAGGGTTCTAAACAGAAATGTGGCTCTGAGGTCCATTAAGTACCAGAGCTCTTAAGAGCACGAGACCTTCCCGTACCTGCCAGGAAGCATTTGCCAGCTCCTCTTTCTGAGGAACCACAGCACAAGCAGCACCCCAGATTTTCATCATCGCTTCAGTATTTTATTACCAAATGAAGATGAAATATTTGCTCATTTCCCCCTGGGAGTGCGTGCAGGGGAGACACCACTGAAATGTCTCCTGGCCTTTCTTTCACTTGAAACACTTTCAGAAGCAATCAACAGTTCAAGACTTTAACACTTGCTTGTGGAGAATATGATGAAAGGGGATTTAAATCACCTGGGGATCTTATGAATGTTCACAAATCTCTGCAGGGTGGGGGGCAAGAAGAAGGGGCCAGGCTCTGCTCAGTGGAGCCCTGGGATGGGATGAGAGGTGATGGGCACAAGGGGGAAACAGTTGAAGTTCCACCTCAACATGAGGAAAAACTTCCCTGTGAGAGGGACAGAGCCTGGGCCAGGCTGCCCAGAGAGGTGGTGGAGTCTCCTGCTCTGGAGACTTTCCAGCCCCCCCTGGCTCTGTTCCTGTGTGGGCTGCCCTGGGTGACCCTGCTCTGGCAGGGGGGTTGGACTCGATGGTCTCCAGAGGTCCCTCCCAACCCCATCCTTCTCTGATTCTATGAAATGAAGTGTTAAATATGTTACACCTAATAAACAAAAGGCAGATTTCATTTGTCTTTTAAACCTCTTTGGGCTGGAATTACCTAGCACACACATGTGCAACAAGAGCATCAGACCCAAGAACACGCTCTGACCTTTCTGTTTTCACTTCGCTGTCAGCTCGATAGTGCTCAAGGCCTTGGTAAAGAGACTGCAGCTCTGCTTGGAGTCCTTTTTCTCGTTCTATGCTTCCTTCGTAAAATTTTATCTCCTTCTCCATTGCTTTTACTTTTTCTTCCATCGCCTGAAACTCGTGAAGGATCAGATAGCTGACTCCACAGTATTTACACACTGTCTCATCACGGGACATCTAGAAAGAGAGAAAAGGGTAAAGCTGTAAAGAAATGAGGTGAATAAAAAAGACCCAAACCCTGACTGACACTAAATAATAATAAACCAGAGTCGTTTAAACCACTTACTACTCTGGAGGATTTATGATCAGGTGACTTTATTGCTTTAACAAATAATGGAGATAAAATTCTCTAGGAGCAAAATGAGATCAGGCTATAGCAGCACTTTCACTGGCTGGGAACTTCACAGGATACATCAACTAGGGCAGTTAACTGCACAGGAACTCCCCCTGGAACTGTAAACTGAAGGGTCTCTGAATTATGGCTGATGCATTACTTTAAAATAAAATCCTGGGGTTTAAAAAGTTATCTCCTTAAAGAATTTGTGATTGCCAGAGCCAGAAAAATACTATTTATTGTGGGAGGTTTGACAGCTCTTATCCAGCTGAAGGAGGCAAGATGAAGTGTGGAAAGTGAAGAGAATGATGGAACCCAGCATAATCCACATGAGTAAGGGACTGATGATGATGATGTAGTGTCCATGGCAGCAAATGTAACCCATGAGGTATTCACCACCAATTAAAAACTGCAGACTACATCATGCCCCTCTAATTGCAAACCATCTCTTACGTGGAGAAACACACTTCTGGAAGGGATCAAATGATTCAGCTTTGCAATAAGCAAGGCTTTATAACTATGAGCAGAGAGATGGGCTCTGACTTTGGTCTGCACTTAGGACCTGGTGCATTGGTTATCCCTGGGTGTTTTCATCGGTTTCACTTCCAGAAAAAAACCCTAAACCTAAAAATGCTGTTTCCAAGCGATGCAGAACTGAGTCTGCACCAAAACAAATGGATGTTGAGTAAAGAAATCAGCCAGACCACCCCAGGAAAGTCAGATGGTTCAGCAGGGGACACGTAAAGCCTGGAGCCCAGGGTCCCCAAACACAACAGCAAAAGAAAAGACATTTGGAGACCTTGGGATAAACAAAGAAATCAGATGAAAGAAAACAGCTTTCAAAATAATATTAGGTAAAGACTCATTAGCCCACGATTCATTAATCTTTAAATATCACTCAATAAAAAAATGGTATTTCAGGACACCCTGGAATTACCAGGCCAAGCTTTATTTTCCCATTTCTTAGTTTTGCCCCAGGTTAACCCCCCCCCTAGTTACAGTTGCTCTGAATGAGCTGAAAATGCAAGCTTATTTTTCCTGGCAGCTGCAAACTGTGCTGGGAAATCTGAAACTGTTCTTCAGGATAACTACCATCAAGTTCCAAAGTACTGAAATTACTCTATTGAAAAAGGCCAAAATGAGCTGTTAGAAGGAGCACAGGAGGGGGGCTCTTATCCCCCAAGAACATCGTGCTCTCTTGCAGCATCACTGCTGCTGTCTGTCAAATAAACAGCCACACAAAACAGTTTCACTGGGTACGAGGATTAAAAACAAAATCAAACAACTGAGGTCCTGAACTGAAAGTGTTTTATGCAAGTGCTACAAGTTTTTAGTTTTCAAATTCAGTTTTGTTACTGAACTTAAATGAAGTCATAGGACAATAAATATTAACTAGGGGAATGGGGTGGGAAATGGGTTCCCTCCTTCGTCTCCATCCCTCTGGTGAAGTTGAAAGGACTTCAGAGTGGGTTGGACTCTTAAAATATTTACTATGGTCCCCCCCAAAAAATTAAAGAAATAATAATTAAAAAAATCTGGGGTTCTGCAGAGTTTCTGGGGGAAATAGCACTCCTTGTCTACCTGTGTATTCTGTATTGTCACCCTTCAGCAATTTGTTACCTAGAATGGCTGGTCACTTGTACCCAATTCTGACACCAAGGGCAGAAATAAGGGTCTAAAAGTATTTTTGACAAGCAGGTAGGCTAGAAAAGCTCCAGAAGTTCCTATGAGGAAAGGGCTGGAGTGTGAGCAGCCCTTACTGGGTATGGGATGATCCCCATCAGAGAGCCTTCTAAATGGTCTGTGCAGAAGAAGATGCCATTAGACCTTGTGTCTTAGGCACCAAAGGTGGTCAGCCAGTGCCCAAAAGGCTGTAGGAAACAAGGTTTCATTAGTTCCTAGGGTTACAAAGGTACCTTTTCTGGAATAATCAGAGTGACACTAAGGATGGGAATTATACAGCCAACGATTCCTGTTTTCACATTAGATGTTTCATTGTTTGCATGTGATGGAGACACTGCTGTCATCTTCTCAAAGCAAAGGGGAGCAAAACCAAACAAAAAACCCTAAACAAAATAAAAACCCCATACACACACACAA
>VWZY01011572.1:176837-192965 GCA_013399075.1 Chloroceryle aenea | reverse complement strand
CTGTCTTTCACCAAGTCATAGGATGAAAGGAATTGGCTTCAAGTTGCACCACAGGATGTTTAGATTACATATTAGGAGAAATTTCTTCACGGGAAGGTTTGTCAAGCATTGGAACAGGCTGCCCAGGGTAGTAGTGGAGCCCACGTGACCACNGCTGAGGGACATGGGTTAGTGGTGCCCTGGCAGTGCTGGGGGTACGGCTGGACTCGATGATCTGAAAGGTCTTTTCCAACCTAAAAGATTCTATGATTCTTGGAGAAGCTGAACCCCAAAAACTTTGTTACAGTTTTGTCTTAAGCAGATAATAGAAAAGGACAGTACTTTTAGGGTTTCTTTTCTGTAGTTGGTCACTAGAGGAGAGTGACTGCACCTGTACAAAGAGGTTGTAACACTTACACTAGTGTTTCACAATCCTATTTTTATTATGTGAAGTGAAGTTGGATGAGAGTTCCCTCATTGGAACAATATTTTTCATGCTGTTCTAGTGATTTCTCTGGGCTATTTAATAGCACATGTAACAAGTAAAACTTGTTAAGTGACTGGGAGCAATCAGCTGAAAGTAGAAAATAGGATGTTCTGAATGTATGGTGAAATAGAAGATTTCTGATGCTGATATCTGGTATGGAGAAATGTAATAAAGCTGACTACTCTTATGAGGAGCTCTCAGAATCCAGGGACAAGCTCTCATAACCCATAAATCTCGGAGTCTCTAAGGAGTATCCCTTGACAGCAAATATTGATCACAACTGTGGACCGTTTTCTAGGGACAAAGACATTGTTTACTGTATTTCTAGAGTCCGATCTTGTCTTTTCAAGGGAGGGGGTATTGTGAGGAGCTGGATATATCTGGCAGACCAGTAAAATATGTTTGAATACCCTTTGGCCAGTCTTACAAATGGTGAGTGGAAGCTGACTTGCACTGGTAATTTTATTGTGTGTAATTTATCAGAGGATTTCAGTGACAAAATATACAATACGTACGATGAATCTGATCTTCCTTGCCTCCTCAAAAGTAGCAGTTAAAACCTACTTAAGCTCTGTACAATGATTGAATCTGCTTACCTTTGAGGACTCCTAACACACTGTAGACATCCATAATTCAGTAACACCAGTGCACAACTTGGGCATGTCTCTTTTAGGGAAGAAACTGCCATGATGCTTAGGTCTTAGGGCACACAGACTGTGAAGAGAGGCCAAGGGACTTGTGTTTGCTAATAGAAATTGTGGAAGTGAGTGTCTGATCACACCCTACAGGAGCTTGGAAGGAAATTAGAAGGAAGATGGATCTATTCTCTTCCTGGTAGTGACATTGTGGAAACAAGGGGCAGTGATCTCATGGTGATGCTTGGGAGGTTCTAGGAAGGTGGTTCTGTACTTCAGCAGTTTATCCAGAGCTGTAGAGCAATCCCTATTCATTGAGCTGTTCAGGATATGATAAGTCACCAGTCTATTGAACAGTGCTGTCAACAGATCTCAGAGATGAGGACCACTAGAGATCTTTGGCTTAAAATATGGGCTAGAGCCTGTATATAATACCAGCTAGAGCCCTGTGCCATGTGCACGCCGATAATCTACTTGACAAGAATTCACATCTCCTTGAGGATACATTACAACTTCACTACTTTTATTCCTTTTACCTCCTTGTTTAGCATCCTTTTTTATTTTTTTTTAATTCTCATCTTCTCCAACTGCCTACATACCATGGGTTTAGCTATCTTTGGTTTTCTTTGCTTTTCTTTTTTTTCCTTCTTGCCTACACTGTCCAGTATTAGCCATTATATTGGCACCAAAGCAGATTAACAGCACAAAGTTCTTATTCCTGAACCACCTACATTCCCATTATGTGACTCAGACACCACTGATCTGTATTACTTAAAACCTAGCTGTTGGTATATATTTTTAAAGTCTTTAAAGTGAGATTCCATTTAACCCCTGACGTGGAACCCTCTTAAAACTTCTTACTTAATAAACTATTTTAATAACTAGTTTGCTACAGAGCTTTGTATCAGCTTGTACAGTCAAATCTCTTTAAGGGTTAAATTATTGTTTATACCAGAGCTGTTCAGCAGGGTAGACAGTGTCTCATTAGGTAAGAGAATGAATTTTTAATCGATTAAAAACACACAATCTTTCCCTCACACAATCTTCCATTCATACTAAAGCTACTTTAGATCCCAAGCTAAAGATGGCTTCTATATAGAACATACTTTAGAGGCTGACTGAAAACAGTCAAATCTCTATACTAAGACCATCCTTACTATGTTTTTACAAGATATATTTTCTTTCCTAAGCTCTAATAGTAATAAACTAGCATTTTTTAAAGATTTTTTAAGTTACAGAGAGGCTCATATATAATTGTATTCCTAGAGCCATGTACACATAGTAACGTAAGTCTGAGAGGTAGCTACACCATTTTAACCAGTACAAAGATGAAAATCACCTCTGTCTTGTCCTGATATGATTTTTCCCAACAAACCAGACATGCCAGTTTTTCTGTCATTCAAAGTTCAATCATCTCACTGCTGTTTACCATTAAAGCCTGGATGATGATTTCAAAATTTGTTTGGTAGCTTTAATGAAAGAGTTTACACCCCGAGTTTAGTCGATTTTGTTGTTTTAACATAAAGGACTCGGTTGTGCCATGCATCAGGAGAAATGTGCCTTTTTTTTATAATGTGTTTCCCCCTGTTTTTATGAAATCCTGAATCTATGTGCAGAGCTGCAATTTATTAAATGTCATGGATGGGTCATCTGACCAGTAGTTTGAGCAAGAAATTCATATCCCATGATTCTGAAGGCTGAAAGGTTAATACATAACAGATGCTGCTTTGGAGGAAACCATTACAGGCAATGCTTTTCAATCAATGAGATGCTATTATGAGCAATAGAGCCAATTTCTTTTAATCAATGAACCTTTATTACGACATTTACTAAGAGAAGCTCTATGCGGTTCTTATAAACCATTCCACAATCTTCTAAAAAGAATTCCTTTTGTTTTTGAAGCCTTTTTATGGTCCCTCTAGGTATGTTCACTTTAAGGCAGCGTGCTGGATTTACACGCTACCTTCCTGATTAAAAAGGAGAAAGGAAACATGGTTCAAAATACACATTTAAATCTCAGATGCACTAAAGGCTGGATGTGTGTCCTGTTAGTGAGTTGCAGTGGGCACTATCACATGGCTATGAAAAGTAGGAATACATTTATGTATGATCCTCTCTAACTTTTCTTAATATGCAAAATATCTTTTAAAAATGGTAATTTATTATTATGAGAGTTTAGGAAAGAAAATTTCTCTTGTAAAAACATGATAAAGATCTTTTGACTACAGAGATGTGGCTGTTTTCAGACATTCTCTAAAGTACGTTTTATATAGAAGTTATCTGCACATTTTAGATTGGTATCTAAACTAGCTGTAGTATCCTTAATATATACAACATTTTCTATACAGTTTATGTGAACATCTTATAGTTCTAAATATCAGGATATAAAACCAGTAAAAAAAAAATAAATCTGGAGCTACACTTAAAAATTAACATTGAATTATGTCTTTGTATTTAGAAATTTGTCAGGTTTGAAGGTAACACAGAGAGTCTTTACTGGCAGGTACATGGAGTGAAATTTAGTGCAATTCTTTTTTTAAGAACTTTGACAATTCATAGTTTTTACCATGACAACACCTTACGAAAAATGTTTCTACCATGTCATAACATTTATTGTGAAGCACTTTAAATAATTTGTAATAAAGCACCCTTTGAAATAAACTGATCTGGAAATTTAGTTCTGCACACAGGACAGCGAACGAGTTGCAAAACTGAGATTTGTCAGAATCCCATAGGATTTTTCCCCTGGATCAGTTCACTACTAGGATTTTACTTTTTTTTTAAACATCATCTGTACTTTCATAATTACTTTTCACCAAAAAATCTGATGGATATGAAAATTCTGCTTCTAGTCTTTAAAGTGCTTCCTTTCCTACTGTTGTAATAAGTGAGTCATAGATTATCACTTTCATCTTTTGAACTCTCATCACTCCCTATATTATCATTCGAAAGGGCGACTTTTATCCATTCTTTCTAAAGAAGAAACCCCACATATCCTCTTTTGTCTCCTTGTTATCCTTCTTTTCAGTGAAAGAACTTCTCAGGTGAAAAGCTTTTCTCACTGAAGAATCAAAATCAATACATTTCATATATACTTAAGAATTCATGTTATAAAAATGTGAATGCCTTAAAAATATGTTAATGTTGTTAATATTAATAGCATGGTTATAATGAATATTATAGTGAATACTTTTGTATATATTCTATTAAATCTGATACATATATATTTGTTCTTTCATGTTAACCCCTTGACCTGGGCACAGACAAATGAATCTATTACTCCAGTTTGTCCTGTCCTATTTTCTTGTACAAACACTTTTCACATGCACATACATTTTCCAATAGCTAGACCTCATATACTTGTTTATAAAGAAGGATCACTTTATTTAGCATGAAGGAAGTATCCTTGCCCTGGGCTTAAAGTACAGGTGCTGTATGATTTTAAATTATAAATTAAAGAACACTCAACATCTGCATGGGATACAGAAGTGCTGTTTCTCATGCCAAGGAAAACCATGTTGTCACGTTCACTGTTGTTTCCAATATTTCATTCTGATGATGGTGGGACCCCGAGGTGAACACTGAATCCTCAAGTGATAGCTTATGAAATTCCTTTTGCCAAATCATGACGTGCTGGTTTGGAAGGATGCTGCTGTTACAAAGGCCTGTAGCTGGTCAGACAGGGAAAGGGAGAGAACAACCCTTCTTGCCATTCCTGCTGGCAACAGTGAAGTCAGCAAAGCTGCACTTTTTACCTTTTCATTTGACAAGATAACTAGACTGCAGTTGTTCATGAATAAATGAAGTCATCATGGTATAAAAGGAGTTTGTGGGCACAGTTAAATGCTTTGTGAGGAATCACGCTCCCAGTACGTTTGACTTGGCTTCCAGAGGTTTTTCTCATTTACCCTTCACAAATCTCAGGGATTTGTGAAGGACCTTGGGCACTTGGCAAGCACACTAGTGACAACTCAACTGTGCACATTCAGACCACAGCAGCAGTGGTGTCTCTGTTCTCTTTTCTGCTGTCACAGCAGAAAAGACCCACAGCTGGACATACATCCAAAGGCACACACTGCTTTGAATTTGCTGGTTTTCATCCAGCACCAGAAATACCTCAGAAGTTATGTCATGCTTTATGGACACCTACATTTTTGCCCTCACCCCCCATACCCCATGTAAGTCTCTAGTTTCATTTGCTTCCACCTTCCTGTTGCTAAAGAAGTTGGCCTCCAGAAACAGAAGCAGAAAATATTCCAGATTCTAGAAGATGCAAAAAAAAATGCAGAAAAATGAAATGTTAGTAGTAAAATATACCTCTTTACAGCTCTTCTAGCACTTACACCTCTCCTGAGATTATCTTCTATGATTATTTGGGCATCCAGAAATTGAAACAAGCATAGACAAGCCAAGGTACTACTGTGCAGTCTATTTCCCCTCTCTTAGAACAGTGGAGTATATGATGAACCAAGTCAGGAGGGCCAGGCCTCCTGTGACTAACCATTATCTATCAAAGTAAGAATAAAGAATGGTTAGAGATCTAAGTACATTTACTAGCCTTCTAGTTTACCACCCAGATCCATTACTTCTATTTGTTGGAGGTTTTATGGCCTAAGTACCTCTGTACCATGCAGCATGGCAGGCTAAAGTGTGAAGACTTTACATTTCTAACCATCTAAATATTCTTCCTCTGGTCTGGACTGCATGACTGCACAGTGCTTAAGTTACTGCATATGTGTGGGGAAAAGAGACTGGAGTGTGAGGTTGAAGCAGATGATTTATTTGAAGTCCCACGTTTAATTGTAAGGCCCAAGCAAACCATCTATTTGAAGTCTACTAGGCCCTGATGCAGGTTTTTCTGGCTGCAGGGGCAGAATGCACTATTGCAGCTTCAAAGCAAGAATCACAGGATCACAGGGTGTCAGGGTTGGAAGGGACCTTGGAGATCTTTGAGTCCAACCCCCCTGCCAGAGCAGGATCATATAACCTAGCAGAGATCACAAAGGACAATGCACAGTAAAAGCTTAGAAAGCACACTAAATATTATACATCTGTTAGTTAATACCTGTGTTTGCAAACTCACAGCATGCTAAACACTCACCCCTCCAGTAAGGGTCTTAGAAAAGTCACCTTGGCCTATGTCCTGACCAAGGGGAAGGGTCTCCATACAGGTGAGTGTTGGAGAGGTGACTCCCAAAATCTAAGCACTTTTATCCCCTGCTTTAGTGGCTGATTAGACAGTCTGAATACACAAGGCTGTGGCTGAAGCCCTCCAGGTGGTTGTGGCAAAACTATGCCCCAGTGGATTATGCCATCTGGAGACACAAAAGGTGTCTTATCAGCTGAAGCCACCACTGAAGCCCTCCAGGTTCTCCTTATCTTACTTTCTCAGAAAGCCACAGAGTGGTTTGAACTGAGACTTGGGACACACCTTTTGTTGAGGGATTTTAAGGCTCAGCTCAGGTTTTGGTTCTTTGTGTGGTGCATCATTGCCCTTTTGGGCCTGGGGCTTATGGATAGCTCAGGGCTGAGCCATCCACTCAGCTCCCCATGTGACATCCCTGCACAGATAGGGCCGTAGGTGGGCAAATCAAGGCTGAGTCACCTGCACAACCCCCTGTGAGTTGCCTTCAAGCACCAGAAGCTACTGAAACTTGCTTATGAGTCAGAAAATCCATATCATATGCTGTAAGAACAGCAATGCATTTTCCCATCTAGGAAGCATCAGTTTCATTTAGCCAGCATCTCCACTTTTTCCAGTTGATTTTTGTGTAAAATGTAAGGTGTTGACACTGATCTGTTAAACTCTACATGATTTGTTTCTTGGCCTCAACCAAGGCAGCTAACATTGAGATTGTCACATCACATTAACAGCCTTTCCAAACTGCTGGACACCACTCTCAGTCAAAATGAATCACTTACAAGAGGAAATTCAGTTTCAAAGGGGACTAACAGCTGGGACTGCAAGTCCAGGCATATACCTAGAAATGCAGCAGTGTTCTTGGAAATCTGGATACTGAAATTAACCTTTGTGGGGTTTTTTTATACATCAGATAACCTTAAAGTAAACGTAAACTCCAGAGTCAAACATCTACTGGAAATATCCTTTGTGGAAAAATCTGGGAATGGCAAAGGGGAAAAAATAATCCAATAAAGCTCTCAGGCATGCCCCCATCCTCCCTCCCCCCTTTTTTGTTGTTGATTTTTGGTTTTTTTTTCAACGCAGCACAATCAGAACTGGATATTATTTAATCATTTTACTGTCTTTAGTGGTATCCATTAAACAACCAGTTTTTTTGGTAACTACAAATTTAAGAAATTAATAATTGGATAGATTCTTGGCATTGCAGTGTTGAGGAAGCAATGTCCAACTCAAAGTAATGACTCTTATGCATGGTTTTCCTTATTATTTTTTTCTTTTTTTCTTAATTTTCACCATCACTGACATTTACTAAGAGTGATCATCAGCTCCCCGTGGAACATGCATAAGATCTGTCCACCAAGCACTTTGGCATACAGTGCACACAGTTACAGACACCTGACCACAGAGAAGTGTCCATTAACCCCAGAGCTGTGAGCTGCAGTGCCACCTGAGCACCTCAGGAGGAACAAACAGAAGGTGGTGAAACATAGCTGCACATTAGCTGTATTTATAGACAGAGGAGAAGAAATGAAAGATGCTGTACCATGTTAGAACCAGAGTGAAACATTAACAGCCATATTTTGAAACTTTTTTCCCCCACGCCAGGTGTTTTATTCTGTTTTTTATGTCTCTGTGATCACATTGCTGATATTTAAGGCTTTACTGGATACTCAAGCAGTCCCATCTATTTCAGGGGCACTGGCTTTCACACTAAGATGCCACTGACACATAGTAAGACTTGAGGAACAACCAGCTACTCAGATATCATTAGCAGGTGTCTAATTACCTTATACTAATTAGTTCCTATTAAGTTAAATTGAGAGTTAAAAATACACTGCAGTTTGACACCAGAAATAGAACTAGGGCCACTGAAATTATCCTTATCACAATATTGTTGTAAATTTACTGCTAAACTGTGTAATAGGTGATTGAATTGCAACATGAAATACTGCACACTTCTGCTGGGTGAATATGAGAAATACTTCATCACATCCAGAAACTTTCTCTTCTTGGAATATAGTTCCCATGGAGACTTTTGGCCCAAGGTGCAGTGTGCGTGTGTCCTGTGTGCACACTGCAGGCTGAGATGCTCATTAGCCATGTGGCATAACGAGGCTGTACAAAACCATCAGTCATGCTTTGGAGAGGAATGACAGAGCTGGAAGGAAAATGGCCATAAGTTCTGTGTTACATTTCAGGCTGGAAAGTAATCGGGTGCTTAGCACAGGTATATTTGTTAAGGTAAATTTATTGCACTTAGCAGCTGTAAGAATTTCCAGATACTCATGACAAAGCAAGCAACCCAAATCCAAATGTGTTAGCCCTGGCTTTGACTTGGTGCAGTCAGAGCCAGCAGACTTTGGCTGCTGGTGGTCAACGTCTCGGGATCAAAAGCACAACTTCTACAGAAAAAACAATAGGCAGCCAAAGATATATCAGGTATTCTGGGAGTGATATTACCAATGGCAACACAGGGAGGACTGCAGCAAAGGCTTGAATCTTTCTTTTTTACCTCAGCTTCAAACAACACTGTCCCACTACTGCTGTCAGTGGATTTGGGGTTATGCAATGGTTGGAGGGACCACGCACAAGTGGGTGCTCAGTAACACCCCAATACTGCCCTAATGAGTCTGGGGGCTTTGGTAGAAATTCCAAGATTCTTTCTTCATTGTTATGAAGTCAGCCTTTTGTAACACTAGCTTTACGGCAATTTGAATAACATTATCTGTAATTATCAGTGCTATTGCTCTTACAATTACTGTTATTGTTTGGCAGTCTTCCTAACCTGAACGAATATTTTTCTGCTGGGAAAGCTGACAGCCCCTCTTGCTGAAAAGATATAACTGATCAACTCCAGCAAGGATGAACTGGATTTCTGGTTCTGTTAGTCTGGTGTAAGTAAACTAGTCAGAAGGAGAATTTCTGTGAGTGTGGCAGGTATGCACTGATTTAAGGATAGATATAAAGCCTGTCCCCCACGTGATGTGTTTAATGTGGGTAAAGCAGCAGGATGAGGCAAATGTCAGTTCAAGTTTGTGTTTACATACAAAAGCTCTCCCTACCACATTCTACTGACATAAGCTGTTGTAGACAGAGCTGTATCTTTATTGAGTTTGCCTAGGTCTTTGTGCACTAGATACTGATCCATAACTGATGCAAATATGGGAGCCCTTTAACGAAAAAATAATAATAAAAAAATTAATTACATTGGCTTGTCAGGCATTGTTTGTGCAATTTGTAGCTGCTAAACTATAAAGGAACTTTCCTGAAAGAGCCCCTGTTATGGGCAGCACATTTCAGGATAAAATGACAACTTTTTTTTTACTTGATCCTCTTCAAAAGGTCATAGTTGCATAAAAGAAGAATTTGTTAAGGGAAATGGACACGGGGGACTGTCTATTTATTGCAAAGTTTTTAAAATCTTTTCTAGCAATTACCATGGGAAGATTCAAACATCTAAAAAAGTCATGTGCAGTTGAAAACAAGATGTGATGCAAGTTATTTTATAATATATGCTAGCTGTTCCTCTCATAGTTATTTTTCAACAAAACCAAAGTATGATAATAATATTAAGAGTAATATGTAGGTGCTCATGAAATACTTGTCGTGTATGTATTACACACCTAGCTCTGTGAATAACAGGCCTAGATCATAATAAGATGAGCATGAAAAATATGGAGAATTATTCCAGGGAGAAGTGGGAGGAGATGGGAGGGGAGGGAGAAGGCTGAGGTTGTTGTCATACACATATCTTGAATACCACAGGGCTGACTATGTCACTGTAGAGATGTCCATGATCCACCCAGACCACAGCTGCATCCCCCTGTGCCGTGGTGTCTGCAAGAGAGATGCTGCTGATACTCAACAGGTTAACACAGCATCAAGACTCAAGGGGCTGTTCCTTCCTGTCTGTTAGTCAATTAGGAAGCCTAACTTTAAAATTGTTTCCCAGCTAAAACTCTTCCTGAATAGAGGTAGCTAAAACATCTTAGGTTTTTACACCCTAGGCTACTGATTTCTGGGGGGAGAGGTAATCAAAATGACATTTTTTCCATACCAGGGAACTAGTTGAACTCTCAGATTTTTCTGTGAGCTAATAACATTTAATACAGATCAAACTGCCTTGGTCATATAGGTTAAAGTGTTTTTTAATTGTGACTTTTCTCTTCTACCCTTTGATATTTAACTTCAAAGTGTAAGTTTATACAGAAATGTTTTCAAGCTGTAGTCAAGGAAAAAGGTGTTATTGAGAACTTCGATGTTATATTCTTAAATATATTAAAAATTACAAAAAAAAAGAAAGATGCAGAGACAATCATGAGACATTTTCAGGTGGTTTAATAATTTTTTTCTAAGGAAAAAAAAAAAAGATGTTTTTTGACATTTATTGTCAGGGATTTTATTTTTTTTTAATTTATGAACTAGAGAGATGGCAATGTATAAATGTTAAGCCAGTGAACAAAAATTTGATCAGAATACTTTTATTTATCAAAAGAATTTAAGCAGATATATTTTGGAAACTTTTTATCATCTACAGATAAAACCATTTTCAAGCTCAATATGCAAATAAAAGGTAAAAAGCCTAAATTCCCTGTTGATGAAATTTCTAATGCTGGATGTTATTCTGTCATGCTTCAAATTCTAGCAAGTTTAATTATTTATAAGCATTCAAAGGACTGTTAGTAAATATTTGCTAGGTGTTTTAGAAACAAGACTTACACAGAAGGAGATTATAGCAGACAAGCATTTGAAGTCATAAATTTTCCCTGTTGAAACATGAAGCAGCCTCAAATAGCACTTTGTAGCCATTATTCTGCACCACAGTGTTAGTGGTGAGTAAGGCTATAGTTTGTTCTGGTACGAGTAAGAAAAGAAAAGCCAAAAGGAAAGCAGGAAGAGATGATGGTATCTAAATAAAATCTGAGTGCTGGGCAGGTTATCAGGAGAAACTTTGGCTATAAAAGTTTGCCTATGAAAGCAGGAATGCTTTTCCAAAGGGTATCTGACAGCCAGATATCCGAGTTGTTGGATGGAACTCTGTTAAGGGAACAAGTCCTTCATGGAATGCAAAAGAAGGGATTAAGGTCATTTAATGCAGTACTTAGGTTGTTAGAGATTACATTTTTCTAATTTTGAATACAGTATATGTTTCATTCTGAGTCATGGAGAGAGAAATGTAGGGATATCTAGTTAATGCAAATCACCAGGAACAAAGACTGGGGGGGGGGAATCCCCACTGCCTTTATCCTGATTTGCATCTTCACTTAAGAAGAAGAAGAGTGACTATAATTGCTTTAGAGGGGTGCAAGTGAAAGAAGCTAAATTAATACTAGTTATGAAGCAAGATTAAAGGAGTTGAGCTTTTTTTCTCATTTAAGAAGAGGAGACTTCACAGTGACATAGCTGAAGTTTCTAAAACTCTGAAGAGTTGAGATTAACAGAAGCAAAGAAGAAAATATTAAGCGAAAAATGAACTTAAAAAAATTAGCAAAACAAAGAGAATATATACAGAACTATTTCAGATCACTAGCTCTGTTCCTACAGAATTTTTTACTAGAAGAGAAGCAGGCATGCAAACTCAGAAGAAGAGAGACAGTCTTCTAAGCAAAAAGTTGGTGCAATTTAATATAAAGAAAGCAAAAAAACTGAAATTTAGGTTTGGGAAATGAGTCTGGAGAAACTGATAACCAAGAGATGATTTCAGCTAAAACTCAAACTTCTTCCAAAGTCTGAAAAAAAGAAGGTTGGCTTGGATTTGTTTTGTTTTCCTGTCTTTCTTTACTAATTTTTCCCCAGATATACATAACCTTGCTTGTGTTTAATAATATTTGATTCCCAAAGTAGGCTTGCTGCTGTCAGTCCTGAGTAAGGTCAAAAGGATCTATTGATATCAATAGTAGTACATAGATAATAGCTGGAAGAAGATGCTCACTGTTTCTGGAAGGATAGGAACATAATAGACAGAAGTGGGAGAGAAAATCAATTATTTATACTATTTTGTCTGTGATTTGAATTTAGAAATATTGGTACCTCAAGAAATGCAGCTGGGTTTTGCATTCCGACAGCTTTTGTGCATGTAGATGGGCAACTGATTTTACAGGTCTAACCACTGTAGATTTTGATTTATTCTTCACCAGTCACTGCAAAGCAAGAGCTACTGACGTGTTGCTGCACAACCTTTCTGCACTGGCACAGAGCAGGTTCCTAGCAGAAGTGTGCTGCTATTTTAGAGAGAATGTGTAACTCTCTGGTGATCCCACAGCTCAGGTATTTATCTTTTGTGATTCCCACATCACAAAAGATAAAATAGTAGATTGAAAAAGATGAAGTGAAAGGTGAAGAGAACGAGCAAAGATAAGGAATCCTCTATTTTTACAGCAGAGAATATTAAACTGAGTCTTGAAAGTCTCAGTCTCTGTCTGGGAAGAGATTAATAGAAATATGAGATGAATAGGGGAAAGAAATTAGGGGCATGAAGAGTCTATTTAGGAAATTACTTAGTCACTCTTTTCCCAACAGAGATCAAGGGAATGGAGGTGATTTGTATAAATTGCCAGGTAGCCATTGAAAGAATTGTTTTTCTTTCAGCATCACTCAATTAACCGTGGAACATTTCGCCACAGTATATTCTTGAAACCATAGCTTAGGTAGTTTAAAAAAGTAATTTTGTAAATCCTAGCAAGAAAAATCCATGAAGGTCTTGTAAACAGAAATTTTAAGAATTCTTTCAGGTAGAAATTTGCTGAAAACAAAGGCAGCAACGGGCAGGGAAATGTTGCTCATTTTATACGCTAAACCAAAATATCCACTCCTAGCCCCCATGAAATGTAAGATACTCAGCTAGCTGGACCCTTGCTTGAGACAGTACCACAGTTTCTTAGCACAATTACAAGGATACAAATAGCATCCCAATAAGACAAGTATTTATCTTTTGGCTGAGTAGTAGCTAAAAGCTCACCTGCAGGAACAGCAAAGCTGATCGCAGTTTGTACATGCCAACATGTTAATGAATCCAGTTTCCAGTTATATTCCAAAACAAATGACATTTTAGATTTCCCTTAATTAGTTTGATAAATCAAAGCTATTTCAGAAATCTGATTAATTTCAAATGCTTTCTGAGGCGGTGTAAGAATGAAGCATATTGGTGGTGTTTACATGACAGTTGGTACCACAGATCCTTTGAGACTCATGTGAGTATCTCTTTCCTTACCATTGTTTTGGGTCTTCTGGTTTTTCATTATTTTTTCACTCCTGGATTGACTGTTTTATATTTCGCTGAAGTTACTTCTTCTGTTGGCTTCCTTTGATCACTTTTGGTAGCAGAGCTAAGAATCATATTACTACCTACACATTTTGTATTACGGATAATCCTGCCACAAATCTTCTTTTGATCCTTGCAGTTATCTGCTGCTAGCTCTGTGGAAGCAATTTTCATTTCCAGATTTTCAAGGATGTATACAGCCATGCAGCAGGTGAGACAGGCATGTTACCCTCTCTGCCTGAAAAGTCCCACAGTATTCTGTTACCAGGCTGATGTCATTAAATCTATCTGTTGTTTTATTAATCACATTCAGTTGCTTTAGCAGAAGATTGAGAAGTCAATTACTCCTTCTGTATTCACAGAATGAAATAAAGGCAACCTATAGAAAACACTGCTGTGGCCTTCTCTTCCCACAAGGAAGATCACAAGTATCACAGGGTGTTAGGGCTTGGAAGGGACCTTGGAGATCTTCAAGTCCAACCCCCCAAGATCATTACAAACACCAAACATATACCAGACACGTGTTTGTCTTGTTAAAACCTTTCCATAATACACATTCAGGGCCCTCCCAAGATCCTGTCTGTGGTGTTGAGCAGTTCTGGTTGCTACATGTCATGGGGTTTTTTGTCACTTCTGATGTAGATCTTCCTCGTTGTGATTTAAAATTCTTGTCTCTTTCTCTTGTCTAAAAAGAACAAAGATAAAACTTTATTCCCACTTGCCCCAACTGGAGTCTTCACACTTCTGAAGACTTGATATATTTCTCCTGTGTGTCCCATTCAAATCAAACAAACCTTCTTCTTAATATCTTTCAATAAATTTACTGTTTCAATTTCACTCCAGGGTAAAATGGGTTGTTTCAACTGTGGTCACACAATTGCTTTGTACCTTGCTGAAATAACAAGTTATTTCATCTGCCTAAAGTATAAACTACAAGGAAAACAGGGCAGAACATGTTTGTGTGGATGTGTTATAACTACTGGTCAGTTGGTTTTAAGTGAGACGAGACATCAGAATGGAAACAAATAATACTATTAATGCTGGAAAGATTCAGCAATATGATTCAGAAAATAGGCTGTCAAATGTCAGGATCAAAAATAAGGTACATAGAATAAGCATGGATAATGCATGAGGGATGAGGCATTGTGTAGGAGAGACAAGTGCTGAAATCAAGGAAATATCACATAGTGAAAGTGAATGAGTGGAGTGCAGTGACTTTGATTGGGAGATACAATTGATGAGGCAAGAGGGATTCATCAATAGAGCAGAGCACAGAACAAGGAAGCTAAAAGAAAATCTTTGATACTGTCAAGAAGTATCCTAAATCACTCAGCCTTCATTGCAAAGTCATCAAGGCAGCAGATGGCAGGGACCTAATGAGGCTGGAAAACATCAATAACTGCTTTGAAAGAAAACTCCTGGAATTATATGAAACAGTGAGGGAGATCCCAGAAATACCCTCTGTATAGAACAATAACCATACCTACCTGCAGTCAAGCCTGACATTAAACTGGAGTAAACCAGAAAAGTATCGTACCTCATCTAATTATACAAAAAACAGTCTCTACTTGAATTATCAGGATAGCAAGGTTCAAGACAATTGCAGAAGGCAGCAGTACGTTTTCCTGCCCCCAGTATGCAGTCAATTGATGTGGGAATGGCTAAAAATGCAGTTGCAGATTGTAAGGTTACGGAGGTTTAAACAGGGTCGATGTGCTTCAGGATGCATACATTGCATAGCCAACAGTTGAGGTAATTTAGGAACAGATTTTTACAGGCATTCAGGCTTTTACTAAAACTGATTTCACCATCAGGGCCCTAGTCCCTTAAATTCTCCTTTTTCCTCCATGTTTCTTGTCTTCTTTCCCTTGAAAAGGATATGTTTCCCTGTGTTGGGGAAACATGCCTTCACTATTTCACTCACTATGAGTTCTCTTTTTCCAGCTTTCCTCATCAAGTCAAAGTCATATTAAAATTCCAATGACAAGAGGCAGAGTACAAAGAAGTGGCATTAGCAGCAGCTTCAGTTTAAGATTATTATATGATCCCTTTCCCTTCCCCCTCTTCCCTTTTCCTTTTCTTTTTTACCATTCCTTTTCCCACTGCATCCATCACCAGTGTATTCCTTTGCCTTTACTGCCTTTTGATTTTGCAGTTTGAAAACAAGTTCTACTGCCACTGAATCTACTGTAAATAAAAGGATTGGTCCCTATATTCTGTTATCCCCCTATAATTATATGATGCTTTTTTCACATATGACATATTAGATATTTTCTTTCTTCTCAATTATTATATTTGTTAACTATGTATAGGTATGGGATATATATTATATAGATAATATATAATTATATATATAATTATTATATTATATGGGAGAAACAACCTTTTTTCCTTGATGATTATATAATAAAGGTACCTCAAAAAAAAAACAACAAGTAGTTTTCATGAAGAAATTTACATAAGCTGCAGAAGCTCCCCAAAGGAGAAAGCAGAAGACTGTGGACAGTGGTGCAAACAATCAGCTCGTACCCTTTAACAGAAAAGGAAGAGCTAAATGAGTGTGAAACTGCACAATAATCAATCTCCTATGGGAATAAGAGTCTGCTGCATTTCATTAGAGATC
>VWZY01011572.1:156729-169282 GCA_013399075.1 Chloroceryle aenea | reverse complement strand
GAGCTTTTTGGGGGGGGGGATCATTGCCTTTTTCTTTTGTGAACAGGAGTAATTTGCCATCATGATCATAACATTTCTTTTTTTATTATTTTGCCTGTATGCTATTGATAAGCACAGTTGAGGTTAGGACAATTTTGCATGGTGGGTTTTGGTGTAAAAGTCAATTTTAGCATATAAAATTCTGTTTCCCCTGCATAGAAAAAAAGCAAGTAAAGCAGTTGCTGTACATGAATTAGAATTTGAAGATTCCATCCTCCCCTTCCCCTTCCAGCTGGAAGAGGGAAACAGGTTTTTCTTCCTTTCTTTCCCTTTATTTTTTTTTTTTTCCTTTTCCCTTAGGACAGAAATACTTTTGCTGAGAACTATCTCCACACAAAAGCTTACAGAGTCGAATGTGATGTCTTGTCTTATCACTTGTGAACAGACTCTGGAGTTTGAAAAGACTTCTGAAATTTGCTTAACTTGCCATTTCCTAATATAATGAGGAAATCAATGTGTCTTGCTTTTAGAAATGCTGGCGGCTTCAGAATAATTCGAGAGTCAGCAAGGATAAGCAGAAATGAAACTGCAAGTACTTGCTCATCACTGGAATATCTGAGATGGTTTACAGATAAAGATGTGTTAATTTACTGTCATCAGGGGGAATATGTCATTCAGATTTACTCACCAGTCTCAGGTTTTTTTCAACAAGCTAATTTAGGTGTTGGGAGGTTCTGAAGCAAATCTACAGGCCCCTGCAACTGGGCAAGGCCACAAAAGGGGATTGGAGCAGGGGAAACAGCTCTGCCAGCTGAAATAGAGCAGTGGAGGGCAGGCACCATCCGGTGAGCAAAGCCTCACCCCCTGCAAACCATCCTTCTCCCGGTGAGTCTTAACTCAGACCTGTTTATCAGTTACTGGAGGGAAATTGCTAGAGGCTATATTTATCCACATTTAAAGAGCATGGAGAATTGTCTGGCCGGTACAGGACAAAGAGAATGATTGAAAGAAATGAACAGTTTGGGAAATACAATTCAAATGTATTTATCTCCACCACTGCATACGTATCTGAGCACTGCTGCTGAGGGTTTGTGAGGGATTTAGTTTGTGTGAGGAGTCTGGAAGCTAAATTTCACTTTGACATTCAGGCAATTTTCCAGTCAGCTGCTACTGTACTGGATTATTTGAATAAGACCACACTAATTTTAATGAAGTCCAAAGTTTAAATTAGATACAGCAGCGCCTATGTTAAATTCAGAAGTTATTTCAAATGACATTTCACACAGAACTATTCACACGACTGCATTTTTTCTGGTTCTTCAACCAAAATTTTGTGAAAAAGGTTATTGCAGATCAATTGTTTTGATTAACCTGAAATATTTTATTTATGATTTAAACATTTTCTTTGGGTTCTGTTTCATTTTTCTTAATTTTAAAACAGAAACTTTCCATATTAAGGGAAGAAAATGGAAAACTGACTTATTCCTGAGTTTTCATTCTTGTTCAGAGGGAACTGCTTTCTAAGTTTGATTTACTCCCAAATTAAATGACCAGATACCCAATTATAGGTACTTTAAAACATGCAGGTTGTGCCTGTTTATAAGCACTGCACCTAATAACTTTTTCATTGTTCATTTGCAACGTTCCCACATTTTGATATCCTCCCTTTTTTATATGTTTGGTTAACATTTTTATGTCATAGGACTAGGCACCTAATATTTTGGAGAAACTCCACCCTGTCTCTCAACATCGACTGTTAAAAAAGGTTCACTTTTATGAATCTGAAATCTTTCTCCTGACCATAATCACACCTCTACTTAAGAGACCTTCTTCTTATCCTAATAGGATGGCTGTTTACAAACCTGACCACTCTGTACTTCCCCAGGAAGACTCACAAGAACACCAGTCTGCATCCTCAGTGTCCTCTCCTTATCCATACCTGAATGCCTTACATTAGAAGCTGAAAACCATTACAGGTTCTGGTGTTTGAGGTGTTGAAAGACATAAACCTTACTGGCTTAAGTTGAAAACAGTTTGTAGCCTTGTTTTTACATAAAAAACCCCAACAAAACATGGAATGAAAAATTAGGATATTATGTCAAAATATTTGTCAGTGATACAGTGTGGAAAAAAGCCAGATTAGTTTCAGTACAAAGGGTAGTTTTTGGGAGTATTTTAAAACTCAAGCAAATATAAAGGCAAATAATATCCTTACCACTAGAGAGAGCTCTCACACTAAAATAATAGAACATTGCTGTGGGCTCCGTTGTACCGAGTTGGGGAAAAAATGTAAAAGGGAAACAAATGTACCATCTGGAGTCATGATGGGAAGATATGACCTGACAAAAAGAAGAGTCCAGAGGCTGGTTCCAGCTGGACATGGGGAGAGGAGAACATGTTGCCTTCATTCCTCACTGTGTCAGATTTTGCCTGGATCTCACAAAAGGGAACAAGAAATTTTTGAAAGTAAATAGGTTTATTTTTCCACTTTTGGCAGAGCAGACTTGAGTTGATGGGGCATATGGTAGCTGCTCCTGTCTCTTCTTCTACACAGGCAAAGCTAAGCAAGTACGAACTATTGTGCATTTTGCCATTTTCAGGGACAGTCAAAATCTGTCCCCAGAAGCTAAAGATCAAGAATTATCAAAGATGTTCATGCCTCAAAAAGTATGGGAGAAAAGAGAAAAGGAGAAAAGATTTTTGGCTTAGCAGCAGTGATAAAGAGTACCAGGTATAGAACTGGTACTGTGATGGTTTGCAGGTTGTGACAGCAAACTCCAGAGCAAGTTGAGGAAAGAGTTAAGTGAGACAAGAGAAAGAACATTTCTGGCCTTTTCTTTTTTAATAACTTCAACCCTTACACAAGAGTGATACAGGTGTCTGAGGAAACAGGAAATTTGGGAGGTTGTTTCTTGTTATTTAGAGTGGTATTTATATTGCAACGAAATTCTGCTTTGGATTGAGAAGTGTACATTTCTAGTACATTTTTTCAGGCTAAGGAAGAGAACATGATTGGGAAAATCATGGAAAACTTAGAGTCCTGGGTCCCCTCATTTCTCCTCCAGTCCTGCAACCCCCCATGGGTGGAAGATGAACAAAAACTTTAGGTGCCTGTAATTCCCATTTTTGTCCNACTTCTGAACAAGTCACCAGTTCAATTCAGGTATTAAGAGCTGAAATATTTGTTTTCTACCTCTAACAGAATCATTACTATTAGACAGAAAAATAACCTCTTACCTCAGTCTTCAGTAAAGTCATTCAAGGACAGATGTTCCTTTTCACAATCAATTTAATTCAAGTCATTAACCAAGAAGCCCAAAGAAGTTTATAGACCTTAAAAATACAAATAGCAAAGTGTGCTATGTCTTTAATTAGTAACACTCCAGATTTGAAATGGTGACCTGGAGGTACAGAACTCCATAGCCCATTACCAATCCCCTGAACCACTCCAATCTGTCACAGACCTTCTCCCTCTCCCCATACTCTTTTAAGTAAGGTTAAGAAAACACAGGACAAGTGGGTTTTATTCCTTCCCTTCTTTTTCTTAGCATTTTCAAATGCCTTTCAAAAAGATTAAAAAAAGCTCCAGAGTGGGAGGTAAAATACAAAGTGCTTGAAAATTTGCTAATAGNGGACTTCCCTCATCCTCTGGATACCCACCCTACAGATATTTTTAAATATTTATATAATAATATAAGATATATAGAACATTATAGTAATATTATATTAATTATATGTATACAATAATATATGATATAACAATATTGTTATTACACTATGTAATTATAACAATATATAAACTTCATATAATATAGTTCAGATATGTAATTGATAATAGTTGTTTCCAAATCACAAGTAAGGGACAAATAAGAATACAAGGATAATATTAATGTCCTATGGAGATTCTTAGGAGTGAACGAAAAGAGTGAACTGGTCTCATGAACTTCCACTTAAAAACAGCTTCAAATTTTAGGAGTTCTGAGCCCTGTAGCACGAGAAAAGATGGGCTTTGTGTTCCACAGCATTCTGGAAGCTGACATATACTTCTGTTGTGAACAGATCAATCTCAGCTTTTTGCAAAATAAATTATTCTAATGTATTGCATTTACCTTATTCAACACATTTTGGTTCTGCTTTATAAATCTGAATACAGGAAACAATGTATTACACTCAGGTTCTGTTTCTTTCCTCTCATGGGGATCCTACTCAAAAAAATCCTAAAACACTGTGCACATTAAGAGAACTCACAGGCATCCAGTGCTGCCACCCTACTCAAATGCTGCTGCTTGTTAACATTAACTATCCATTTTTGTCCAGCAACAGTGATATTAACATTGTCTTTCTTGAAGCCATCTGGTCTATGAAGTGAACTGTGAAATTCTGCAAGAACTTTCAAACTCCATCTTAGCAAATCAACCATCCTCAGCAAAAAACAAGGCAGAGGGTTCCTAGCAGAATGGATATGAAGGTCTTCAGACAGATAATGATTAATTGTCTCCTCCCGACCATCAGAGAAGGGATTTCATTCACTGGGAGGATGCTTGGAGGTCAAATATTTATAAATATTATAGAGTATAAATATTATTGAGTATGCTCTTCCCATCTCAGCCTAGAGAACATATGATATGAGAAGAGACCACCAGTAGTGGGATATAGCTTATGAGCTGATGATGGGATTTTATGTGTAGAGTTTACCTCTGGTATTTTGTTAGTAGACAGCTCAGAGCACTGGTTTACTGTTGCCACCACTTGTGCTGCTTACCTCCTAGGCTTAGTCCTTGAGATCATGATTTCTGAATATTTTTACACAGTACTTTAATATGTTGTTCTAAATAATAGAAAGTAGAAGGACAAACAACAGATGGTTCAAATTTCTCTAGGAAAGCTTTCTCTGGACAATACAGAGACAAATATCCCTGGCCAGCAGAAGCAGCTGCTTGAAGGTAGAAATCAGCTTCAACCCTTTGAAGAGTGAATTGCCAATAGCAGAGGTTTATCTCCTCTGTATCCCACAGCCTGTCCTTCCTCTGCAACTGCTTTCAGGTTCTAGATCTAAGTTTATCTCATCTAGGATGGCTTGCTTTGCCACATATTTTTACATTCTTTTTTTTCTTTATTTTATTTATTTTACTCAGAGTGGATTATTTCCATTTTCCATGACTGCACATTGGTGGTATGGCTGTGACCAAGCCAACCAAAGGATGCTCTTTATGAACTTATGAAGGTAAGATTCAATATATCTGAACTCAGTGCTCAAAAACCCTATCTGAATTGTGTATGCTTCATTCTAGTTTTTTCTCCTCAAAGTCTTTATGCTAAAAAAAGAGTCTCAACAACATCAGCATTTCCTAACTTGCAAGCATTTTGGGATCTGCAGGCACAAAAGGGTTTGTCTGTTTCAGGAGCTATCCTGATTCCTCATTTCTGTCAAATGGATTTTGACATCTTTTAATTGAACAGTTGTAAACCTGAAAGCAAAAGTGACATTATATGCCCCTTGAATATGAAATGAAAGGGAGTGCTCCTTGCCATTGATAGCTTTTTATTTTTTCATCAATGTCATTCTTACTCCATATTTTTGAGCCAAAATACAGGGTTGCTAAATTGGATATCAGGGAGGGATATATTGGGGAGGGAACTGAGACAGAATGCACTGCTCTAGAGCATCTTGACAAATAGAGTCCATGGACTGGAGGCACTTCCCTGGAGCAAAGTGAAATTCTAAAGTTCTAAAGGGAATGCTTCTTTATTCATCTGTTCATCCCTATCACCGGCTAATTTCCCCCGTGCATCAGGAGAATTCTTAGATAACTGAATAGCAAAAACCAGCTGAAGCATCAGCAAACCATTCAGGCATCAGAGTAGTAACAGAGCAATGGGGATGCTACCTTTGTGCATAGCAGAAGAACTGGTAGGCGATGCCATGGACCATGACCCCAGTTTACAGGATATTTCATAAAGACAGAGTTAAAAAAAGGGTGCTGGGAGACAACTCTGAGACAACATGCATTATCCTGAACAGTCCTGAGAGGTAAAGCACCCTTCTTTGTGGGTAGCCTCTCCAGCAGGTTCAGTTTCAGATGCAAACTCCTCTTAAGTGAGAATTGCTTACCCCTAAGGGATTTCCAGGTAATCTATGGTTAGAAGAACATAGAAGATTTAAGTATAAAAATGTTTAAGAAGTCAGTGCTGGACTGTTTTTTACAAGCCTTTTAAGGCAGTGTTTGCTTGTTCTGTGTGTGTTTAGAAATCCTGAAAAAAAGCCACTAATTTTATTTTAACTACTGATTGTCCCTTTCATCTAAATTAACTTCCAGATCCTTTTCTTATATTGAATCAATGTGACTTTAAACAGAAGTCCATTTATTAAATCTTTTATTAGGTCTTTCATTATGTATGCTTGTAAAGATTTTAATAGAGATGTTAAGTAATGGAATTTTGCAAGTTCCTAAAATCTTCATAAATCTCCATAAATTGTCTCTTTATGAGAAACCTGCTTTCATTGTGTCTGATTTTTTATTCATATGCAACAAAAATGTTAATATACTTTAATTGAGCTAATATGATTTATCTTTTCATTCATTATATAAGTTAATTTTGTTCTAAAGAAATCCTGTTTTCAAATTCTCTCCAGCAATGTAGAATTAAAGTAATTATAGTTTGGCACAGGAAATTAGTCATAAAGGTCCATGATTTCTGAAATAAATGGAAGTTTCCACTGGCTGGATTAGCCACATGCTTTACGAAACAGGGGCCTGAAACTGGGGGGAAATAAAGGAAATAATCTGCAGTGCACTTAGTGTAAGAACTCACTTGCACTTTCTTACCTATTTTCCACTTGCCCTTGCCACTGACATCTTTTCTTTTTGGTTTCGTTTGATTTGTTTGATTTTTGTTAATTTTCTTACTATGCTTTAGTTTGTTTTTTAATTCAGAAATTGTGAAAATGGTAACAACCTAACTCCCATAGTTTCCTACCCAAATCTCTGACTGATGGCAGGATACAGAAAGCTAGAAGTGTGGCTATGGCCATTCATTGCCCACACATAAATTTACTGGGCTATGAGATTCAATCTACTGTGCTCTTAATGCTGCAGCATCCAGAACTCGGACACTGAGATCTTTGTTCCCTGATGAGAATAAAATAACTGCAGCAAAGGATGAGTCTGTAGCAAATAAAAAAATATATATATATAAAAAAATCAGGGTTAACTCCATCAGTCTGATAGTAAGTGCAATGAAATGAACTCTCCTTTGCCCAGAAAAGGCTGGCAGCAGGGCCATAATTAGGAAAGTTAAAACATTGCTGGAGGTCAGAGAATGAACACAGCAGAGAAAACACATTGCCAAGGAGAAGAGAACATAAAAGCAAAATAACATCTTAATGATTATAATATTTTACATGGCAATGGACCCGAGAACTAAATTACAGGCAATGTCATCTACGGCTACAAAAGCCTCAGGGATACCCAACATGAGTTATAGTGCTTCAGGAGCTCTGGTCTGGTCAGCTTGAAAGAAAATCGGGGTGGTTTATGAGGTCTATGTTGGCCAGTGCATTAAATAAATTCTAAAGAAAATAAATACTAAAGGAGAAGAAGGAAGAAAACTGGATCCTCCTCCTGGCAGTAGGGCAGTTTCCAGCTCTAGCATGGTGCTCTTCTATGGGATGAGATAGGGCAGAGGCAGATGAAAGAACCTTTGTTCTGATAAGTAAGAGTAATGTCTGTGCTGGGTACAACTTGCCTGGGTTCATCCTTGAGCTCTCACTGTTTAGGGATTCTATGATTTAATGAAGGTGGGCTTTGTTTGGTTGATTTTTTGTTTTGGTTTGGTTTTTGTTTGTTTATGATTGTTTGGCTGTTTTTTAATTAGGAGTCTCTACTGACCAAATCACCTCACCTACTTTTCCCTTTCTGAACAGCACTAAGGAAGTGTTTACCTCCCTTCTCTCACGATAGTATCAGCCCAGTGAATTACTTTGGACAGGAGACTGAAGTTTTGGGTGGATTAAACACACAACTCTGCATGTTGACCCAGCGGGACACAAAACTGAGAGGTGCATTTGAAATAAAGAGACTAGAATTCTCTTCCATTGAGATTTTTAAAACAGATACTCCAGTCTGGACAAAGTCATGAGAAAAATAAAAATATCAGATGGATGATGTTTGATGTTGTTCAAAGAAACCCCATGCTTTATGGGGGTTAACCCGTGCCTTTTTATATGACAGGCTTCTCATGAGATGTCTGAGCTACGTAACCACACACATATCTGCTCTTGAACAAAATATCTCAAGGCAGAATACAGACATCATCTCCTGTAAGATCACCAGTCCATGACATCAATTATGCAATGAGTTTTCCCCTTGAACTTTTTTCACCTATTATATTTTCATTACCACGTTCAGTGTAGGAGTTAGGCGGCACAATTTTCTCGCTGCCATGATGGATGATTATGACATGTTATGAATAAGAGGTGATTAAATATAAACTGTGTGTTGTCCATCAATGCAGTTATCATGAAGGCTTTGGTATTAATATATTTTTAATTTCCCAGTTCATGGATGAAAGGATCAGACTATATTAATAGTGCTACATAAAGGGATAATTTAGAAAGATACCTACTGTCCTGGTCGTGATTCAAACAAACTTCCCATTAAGATACATGGCAATGGCAGTGTTACTAAGCCCTTTAGTTTGGTCTTGGACACATGGACATTCATGCCCTATTCACTGCAGGAAGAAGTTTAATTCAGAATATTTCTTCATATTAAATTTCCTTAACCTACCATTTCAGGAATATGTTGAAAATCTGGTGCATAGATAATATTTTCTGCTTGTTAAGAGAAGCATAATCTATTTGATTCTCCACATTTTTATTGCATCCTCTGGAAATGAAGAGAAACAAAGGGTGAAGAAAGCACCCTAACCAGCAGCAAACAGAAATTTAACATGACTCTGCGTCACCTTGTCAGTTGATGTGATGAAGTCTATTGAAGATCCTCATTTATAAAAGTCTCCAGAGCCTGACTGCACACGTGGAATGATGAATGTTACTCCACCTTCCTTTTTTCTCTGGTGGTTCAGGGATATTAAGGAGTTAGCTACACATTGCTGCTATTTTCCATCACCACTCTGATTTTCTCAGTAACTTCTTCAGTTCCTAGAGTGGATAGCATTAGGCAAGATAAGCTTAGGAATATAAACACACAGCATTAAAAGTTTTATGAATGTGGATATTTTTATGGCACATTATTGTCTCTATCTTTGTTTTTAGACTGTGTTCTTGACACACTTTCACTACAGCATTTCCAAAACGTGTTAAAAAGACAAGAAGAGAAAGATTTTAAGGAAAAAAGATGGTGAAATAAATTCAATACAGTCAAAACATAGCCCTTCATTTCCTTCAGTGCAGAACCAAATCCTTAAAAGAAAGTGATTTTCTCCCTGGAGGAGAAAAGGAAGAGAAGGGACGTGGAAGGACAGCTTCAACTTCAGGGAGCTATGGGAGGGGAACAGGACAAGGATGATAGGAAAAAATCCTTTCAAGAAAATGAATGTATTTCAAGAGCTAATGTGGGCAAGAGCTGGTGACCACAATATTCACAGATCATTTCAGCCAGCCTGGAGAACCTCAGTGAGCATCTGTGAACCTGCAGGCAGGCTCAGCATGAGAGCAGATCCATCCTGGTCACCTCTCTTCTTATCAGCTGGACACCCTGAATGAATTCATGCAAAACAGATGCATCTCCTTTATTTTCCATCTTGGGTTTAAGTCAGACAAGATTAGTATTAGATGTAGCTGATCTTACAGAGAGAGGAATGGCTGAGGTTCACATATATAAACATGGCATTTTTTTTTCATGTACCATTGAAGCAAAATCTAGAGAGGGGAAGAACTTTGGCATTAGCCTAGAGTTAGTGGGTGTTTGTCTGCCTAGGAATGGGCATTTTTTGCCTTGATATTCCTTGGCAATTCTTTCCTACCCTGTGTATTCCCTTTCTCTACTTTTTACTTTGTACCACTTAAAATGGGAAATTAAATACAAAAATATTTATAAAAGAAAAATAATTCGGTAGAAAGATTTACTTTCTTCCAAAGAAAATATTTTAAAGCCACTAGTGTACTTGGAAGACAAAAAGGAGAAGGGAAGTGTGAGGTACAGTCAGTTACACAAATCTGCTCAGTGGAGATCGTGGCTGCCAAATTAAATATACAACATTAATGAAGTCCCATGTAAGGGGTCAAACAGGGATGCTAAACAAATCTGTAAATCACAAATAGACTTTCCTAAGTCTTGGTCAATTTCTGGTTAATGGTATATTAAGTAGGAGTAATTATTCAAGTTATAGGTTTCTTTGTACAAATTACAGGTAATAAGCTTAATGTAGATGTGACATAGTTTCTTAATTCTAGCCATTAAGGAAAGTAGATTTAACTCCATTAAGTCACTTAAATATGACAATAGATAACTGTGGTCATTAAACTAATGACATCTGTCATCAACACTGATATTACCACCATGCAATGCATACTTCTACCCTAAAGCTTGTGTCAATGTTTCTGTTAGAACGTAATTCAAGGGTTTGTAACAGAGATATTTTAAGTACTGGTGGAGGAAGAAAAATTAAGACAACCCGGACTAAAAGTTATTACACGAGGTCTGCACCAGTAGTACATGTTGGGAAAACCTCCACAGTTTATCTGCTTGGGAAAACCTCCACAGTTTATTTTATTGGGAAAACCTCCACAGTTTATTTTCTTGGGAAAACCTCCACAGTTTATTTGCTTGTGTCAGGGCAGGATGACTTTTGATAAAGTAAACCCGTGAAATGGCATTTGATGTATATAGAGCTGCTTCAATTTGTGCCTCAGAAGACCTATCCTCAACACAGAGCTCCTCAAAATTCTTCCTAGAGAGAAAGCCTGCACTGTTCAAACTCTCCTCCTTTTTCTACTGCAAGTTCCCAGCCATCTTCAACAAGAGGATTCCAGTACACACCCAGTATGAATTATTTGCTTCTTGTACCTCTCTTAGACCCCGACACTTCAGCACTGATGAAAGAAAGTTTTGTGATCTTTGCTCATGTTCCTTGGGATTATTAAATAAAGGAAAGGCACGTGCTCCGTTAGAAATAACCACTGGGATACACCAGCTACAGCCTCCCCTTTTTGCTTTTAATTTTACCCTTTCTTTTGTAGCCTCGAAGTGGCAAAACATGGGAACTCTACAGATGAATCTTCCACCCTCCCTGCAATTCACTCCACAGCCCTACTTCTGCAGGCAGGGCAGTGAGAAGAACAGCCAGGCTCAAAGCCACAAAGCTTTGCTTAAAATCTCTGGGCAATTCCTGCTGCTGTCTGGTGAGCAAGCAGGTAAAAATTTATAATGCAATAAAAATGTAGTGCATGGTTTTTGAGCTCCCATGTAAATAACAAGTGTGAAACTGCAGGAATAAAACTGCTACTGAAATAAAAATAAAATAATTCCAAATATTAGAAAGTATTAAAAAATCAATTACAGGGGACAAAAATCAAAATTAGGGAACACTCTGCCTATCAAGACAAAGTGGTTTAAGAAAGCAAAAAATCAAGTTATTCTCATGTACTCTAAAGCCTGCCATTTTTATTATGAGCTAGGCAAAAGAGGTGAAAATAATGCCAAATAAAAACAGAAACTTAACAGAGTGTGTTCACTTTCGGTTTCTAATCTATGAAGTTATGAAGTAAGTGAAAGAAAAGAAAGCTGCTTTGATAAAAATCAGTAAGGGTATGAAAATAAACGTGTGTAACACACAATGAATTGGACAAGTGGAAATAATTGCAGTTCTAGACTGCTGGAAAACTTCCTGCTAATTGATGCAGGCAGGAGCCTGTAATACACAAGGTGTTACAAACAGCTTTTCAGATGATGCTTTCTTCAAAGGTAAAATCAGATGTCAAAACTTGTGCTCCTCTATCTCAAGCCTGTGAAATCGCATGTCAGAAAATGTGGAGCTAATGATAGTGTTTTCTCCTGAGAGATTGACAGCTCCCAGAAAATACAGTGAAATATCAAATGGAAAGACAATTATTTCATGAGCACAGCTGAAAATTTAATGGGAGTTTGCATCCTAAATCAGTGAAGACAGGTCTGAGATGGATGATGGGGTACGTGGCAGTTTTCTTCAACCCACCCTCAGCTCAGAGAGGCCTGCACACCTCAGTGTGGAGCGTGCAGGATGCTGGCACTGCAGCCATGTGAACAGGGATTAGGAGAAAACACACAGAGCTGTGGAAAATGGCCTTGATGATTAAATCTCTGGCCAGCTCCTATTAGCTATGTCTTGCTACTCTCTAAAATGTGCTTTCTTAGGTATTTTGCATATGTAATAATTCATTTTATTTCAGATACCATTGGGCTCCTCAATAGATATCAGGACTAACTGGGGAAAAAGTTCTCTCCAGATAATTTCCTTTTGTGGAAGCCTTGAAAGTAGGTGCTGAAAACTTGTTCTTCCACTTGGTCTCTTTCCTCTCAGTGGCCTTCAAATCTTGCAAAATACTTTTGGATGTTGTGACATTCATCCAGGG
>VWZY01011572.1:139524-156522 GCA_013399075.1 Chloroceryle aenea | reverse complement strand
GGACTAAAAGTTATTACACGAGGTCTGCACCAGTAGTACATGTTGGGAAAACCTCCACAGTTTATCTGCTTGGGAAAACCTCCACAGTTTATTTTATTGGGAAAACCTCCACAGTTTATTTTCTTGGGAAAACCTCCACAGTTTATTTGCTTGTGTCAGGGCAGGATGACTTTTGATAAAGTAGACCCGTGCAATGGCATTTGATGTATATAGAGCTGCTTCAATTTGTGCCTCAGAAGACCTATCCTCAACACAGAGCTCCTCAAAATTCTTCCTAGAGAGAAAGCCTGCACTGTTCAAACTCTCCTCCTTTTTCTACTGCAAGTTCCCAGCCATCTTCAACAAGAGGATTCCAGTACACACCCAGTATGAATTATTTGCTTCTTGTACCTCTCTTAGACCCCGACACTTCAGCACTGATGAAAGAAAGTTTTGTGATCTTTGCTCATGTTCCTTGGGATTATTAAATAAAGGAAAGGCACGTGCTCCGTTAGAAATAACCACTGGGATACACCAGCTACAGCCTCCCCTTTTTGCTTTTAATTTTACCCTTTCTTTTGTAGCCTCGAAGTGGCAAAACATGGGAACTCTACAGATGAATCTTCCACCCTCCCTGCAATTCACTCCACAGCCCTACTTCTGCAGGCAGGGCAGTGAGAAGAACAGCCAGGCTCAAAGCCACAAAGCTTTGCTTAAAATCTCTGGGCAATTCCTGCTGCTGTCTGGTGAGCAAGCAGGTAAAAGTTTATAATGCAATAAAAATGTAGTGCATGGGTTTTGAGCTCCCATGTAAATAACAAGTGTGAAACTGCAGGAATAAAACTGCTACTGAAATAAAAATAAAATAATTCCAAATATTAGAAAGTATTAAAAAATCAATTACAGGGGACAAAAATCAAAATTAGGGAACACTCTGCCTATCAAGACAAAGTGGTTTAAGAAAGCAAAAAATCAAGTTATTCTCATGTACTCTAAAGCCTGCCATTTTTATTATGAGCTAGGCAAAAGAGGTGAAAATAATGCCAAATAAAAACAGAAACTTAACAGAGTGTGTTCACTTTCGGTTTCTAATCTATGAAGTTATGAAGTAAGTGAAAGAAAAGAAAGCTGCTTTGATAAAAATCAGTAAGGGTATGAAAATAAACGTGTGTAACACACAATGAATTGGACAAGTGGAAATAATTGCAGTTCTAGACTGCTGGAAAACTTCCTGCTAATTGATGCAGGCAGGAGCCTGTAATACACAAGGTGTTACAAACAGCTTTTCAGATGATGCTTTCTTCAAAGGTAAAATCAGATGTCAAAACTTGTGCTCCTCTATCTCAAGCCTGTGAAATCGCATGTCAGAAAATGTGGAGCTAATGATAGTGTTTTCTCCTGAGAGATTGACAGCTCCCAGAAAATACAGTGAAATATCAAATGGAAAGACAATTATTTCATGAGCACAGCTGAAAATTTAATGGGAGTTTGCATCCTAAATCAGTGAAGACAGGTCTGAGATGGATGATGGGGTACGTGGCAGTTTTCTTCAACCCACCCTCAGCTCAGAGAGGCCTGCACACCTCAGTGTGGAGTGTGCAGGATGCTGGCACTGCAGCCATGTGAACAGGGATTAGGAGAAAACACACAGAGCTGTGGAAAATGGCCTTGATGATTAAATCTCTGGCCAGCTCCTATTAGCTATGTCTTGCTACTCTCTAAAATGTGCTTTCTTAGGTATTTTGCATATGTAATAATTCATTTTATTTCAGATACCATTGGGCTCCTCAATAGATATCAGGACTAACTGGGGAAAAAGTTCTCTCCAGATAATTTCCTTTTGTGGAAGCCTTGAAAGTAGGTGCTGAAAACTTGTTCTTCCACTTGGTCTCTTTCCTCTCAGTGGCCTTCAAATCTTGCAAAATACTTTTGGATGTTGTGACATTCATCCAGGGATGGGAGAAATCTCACTGCCACCAACTCCTTTAAAGTAGGACAGTAGTCACACCTTGCTTACCAGGAAAAAAAAGCCACAAACATAAGAAATGGATCTCCTACACACTAATAAAAGATTAGGATGGCCTTGGTTGGCTCATCTTTTGTTTAATTACTCTGCTAAAACCTTTTTACTGATGTCATTCCATATGGTACTTTGTAACAGGAATATGAAGTCATTGACCCTATGTAAGTTGTCACAAATGTTATGGGAAAAGGAGAGGCAGGCACGTGGCAAAGAAAGGGATTGGTTTGTGAAGGTCCAAAGGCTAAAAGCTAATATATAATAGTGAGACTCCAAGATAAGCATCCACCTGAGCACATTCTCCATCTGCTGCCATTCATAAATCCCTGAAGTTGCACCGTGTGCATTTTATGATGTCAGCAGAGATTCTTGGGTGAATGATTGGCTTGTGTTCACACAAGTACCACTTTTCATACTCTGTCATATAAAATGCAGGTAGACAAAAGCAAAGGAGAAGCTGGAAATTACAGCAAGGAATGCAAGGTACTTATTCTGAGGAATACCCTTCTCAGGGAAGTGTCTTCCTAAATATTTTTTTCAACTGTCTGATGACATGAGAGTTGCTGGAAGAATCTGCTCAGACCCAAGAAGGAGGCAAATCCAATACATATTCCTATCAGTGAATGAAAATCCAAGAGACATTCTGGACAACCTCAATGCTAACTTAGATGTCTGATATTTGCCAGTAGGATGATTGGAAGTTTTTTGGAGGTTTCTCTAAACTCAAGAAAATTAACAGGGTCAGGGTCTGCATTAATGCCATTCTTAGTTCTGACTTGTTCACTAATTATTTATTCTCCAACTCATTATTTGTTTGTTTGATGATAAAGAATAAGAGAAACAGAAGAATATAAACACTGAGGTTTATTATGTAAGTCACAGAACTTACATCCCAACCCATGTTTACTTTACTAGCAGATGTGATTTAACTGGAGGACACAATACTGTCCTGTTAAATATATCTTTTTCTCTTACTATTTTTACCCCCTGTTCCTCTCAAGCCCTAAAGAAATTTTGGGCTGTTTTTTGCTTTTCCCAGGAATTTATCACAGTATTCAACAACCATGTCTCCTAAACAGAATTTCAAGAGGTGAACAACTTTTTCAAAAAAAATAAGGTTTTTTTTACTTCTTTTACTTTACTTTACTTTTACTTTTACCTGGGAAATCAGGAAGGGATAATGATATTAGCAACTGATGTCGAAGAGTACCCTTGCTGTAACCAGGAGAGTTCAGAAAGAATCTAAAGGAGCAACACTGTAAAGATTATTTCAAGCTTTCTTGGAGAAAAATATGGTCTTATGTATTTTTACACCCTTGGAGAAGAAAACCCAATAAATGTTGGGGGTTTTTTAAAGCATATTGTATAGCTCTGGCTCATGGAAAAGTGGACAAAATCACCGTAGGATAAAATAAATGCAGGACGTATGAGGCAGGGTATTCAGAGAGGTGACAAATACATTTTTCATAGTTGGTAAGAGAGAGCTGGAATGCTGGGTGAAGAGGAAAGATAGCCTTTTAAAAACTGATGGATTCAGCAATTGACTGGATGTGAAAAACAGAGCTAGAATTTACATAGAGTATCATGGTTCCCAGTTTGGATGACGGGAGGGGGTGAAAATTCTCAGTTGCAGTGGGAAAAGTGCTTTGGGAAACAAAATCTTGATGAATGTGATAAATATTTGATTTTTTGAGTTGCATTCAAAAACTGTTTTGTAAAGAACAGAAAAAGTGCAACGGATTGATAGCTACAACTTAGCATTTATTTTTCCCTCTTTACAGATTAAAATGAAAATGTCAGATTAAAGATTTTTTAATCTCTTCATACCAGAGATTGTAACTTTTCTAATCATACCCTGCTATAAAACAAAATTTATTTAAACAGATGTTTCAGATGGGAAGAGATTGCTAAGCAAATATCAGGTCAAATAAAATTACAGGGAATATGGATGTGGTAAAATGTTCTTTTTTTTTTCAGCTCCACATGTGTTCTCTGAAAATTATTTTTTCAGTGTTGTCTCAACCTTGAAGCCATGCTGAGGAATGCTGAGCTGGCTCAAGGTTTCTGACCTCTGTGTTCAGTGCTGTGGCAAGAACAGAGTGGGGAGGATGGGGCAGCAGAGCTCCTGGGGGAACAGTGGTTTTGGGGCACCAAAAAGGGATGGGATATGTGGTTGGAGGGACAATGAGGCTCCTGGAAATGGCCTCAAGTTGTCCAAGGGGAGGTTTAGTTTGGGTATTAAGAGAAATTTATTCACTGAAAGGATTTGAAAGTACTGGAACAGGCTACCCAGGGAAGTGGCTGAATTGCCATCCTTGGACATGTTTAAAAGTTGAGTAGATACGGTGCTCAGGGACATGGTTTAGCTGTGGAGAGTTAGCCTGATGTTTTCCAACCTAAACGATTCTATGACTCTCTGTATAAAAGGAACAAGGGAACATACTAACTATGGGCAGAGGGGACCTGAGGTGATGTTCAGCCTTATGGAGTGTGGGGGTCTGTCCTGTCCCAGTCTGAACAGACTTCAAGCCATGCACTTCTTTCCAAATTCTCCACGCTTTTCAGCTGCTCTCTCTGGATTTCTCACTTCCCAGCCACCTAATCCCACCACAGCAAAGCCAGCCTTCTCCCAGGGAAAGGCACACAGCTGCCTGCTTTGCACATTCCTAAGGGTAGTTCTACTCAGGTGGATTTTATGCATTGAAGGATTAAGGATTAAGGCTTAAAATTAATGAATTAATGTTACATTTATATTATTTTAGCTCATTCATCCACATCAACAGGTTTTACCAATTCACAGGAAAAAGCAGTGGTCCCATCCAGTTAAAGGTGGATGCTGAGCTGCTTTAGTAATGACTGATTACATAAGGGAAGAACATGAGAATCCTTGTCCAAAATGAATTTATGATTATTTTCTGCTCAATTTTCCTCTGAAGTCATAAAACAAGATCCAAGACTTTGAAGCACCTCCAGTAAAATACAAAGACAAAATATTAGTCTGCAACTTGAGCTGAAGTTTGCTAACTTTATTCTCACACCTAACAGGCTTTTCAGCTCACAAACAGTGCAAGCTACTCCTGTGTTATTGTATAATTTGGTTTCTTACATGGGAAGAATTTGGAAATATAAACTGCACACAGTGTAAAATGCAGACATCTCATTTGGCCCTATGCTTCCATAACACGTAATGTGATGGGATCCCCAGAAAGCCTGGGCAGAAAAGTGCACTTGTCATAACTTTATCCTGGATTCACATTTCTATTTAGATACTTGTTTTATACATTTGTTCAGTAAACAATACCTCTTAAATAATTACTTAGCAGCTAAGATCTTTCATTTGTGCATGTGATTGGACTGCTAAATGCATCAGTGAGTTCAGCAGATGATAACAAAAGTTATCTGATGGTTCTTAATGCTTCAGTCCTCACAGCCTTCCCATTTATTACAAACAGGGGATTGAATTGCTTCCCAGACGTCTAGTCTGGGACTCTCCCAGTGCCTGCCCCCCTTATCAGTGGTGACCAGGACATAACTGCCATCAAAGGGGTAGGGTCCAATATTGATTTTGTAAATATTTAATTTTATTGTTAACATTTTCATGAAAGCTCTTTTAGTTTTCTTTTGCAAACCCTAGTCTCTCTCATTTCCCTTCTGTTCCCCTCTGGGAAGGGAAAGGGGTTGATAGAGAGCGTTTGTCATTTGTCTAATGGCCAGCCCAGCCCTAGCCCTTTGCATGAGAAAAGCTGCCTTGGTGCTGAGAAAAATGTCAGAACAGGTAATGTGTATTTGCTTTGTTGTTTTTGCCACCTGTATTTTACATAGAAATATTCCTCAAAGATTTAAGAATAGGAAGTGGCTTTTTAAGGACAAAATTGCAAAAAGTATGCTAGAATGGCTCCTTAAAGAGCATTAACAGTGACTGAGCAATCACTTCAAATTCAGAGTCAGTGCTTTAGGTGCAAGGAGGATTTCGTGTGATTAACTTCCAAGACTGGGATTAAGAACAAATTTATCAAATTCCAAACTCCTCCATAGATTTATCATGTGACATTGCAGAAGTTACTTCACCCACCTCTCTTCTTAATTTACAAAAGAGGATACAATTCTTCACAGTTTCATCTTCCAAAAAGTAAATCCTTTCAGCAAGTGAGGAATAGAGATTAATTCCCCAGTCTTCCAGCAAAGGTAAAACTCACATTTGTGTATCTTTAAGCCTTAACTGTTTAACTTGGTCCAACTCAACACTACTAAATGGACCAAAGCTACTAAATATCAGCTGCATAGATATCACAAACCAGTTTTGGGCAATAGTTTAGTAGTTTTACTCCCTTTGATTCACAGCATTCTTTTCAAACTTGTACCATCAGGTAAGTGGAATGGGTGTGTTTCAGATTTTAAGGATGGGAAATAAATTATGAAGGCTTCTGCCAAAGTAAGATGAAGGCAGCACAAGCAAATGAAAGCACAGATCAGAAGACAGCAAATCCTCCATTTCTCTTAATAATTGTGTCTGCAAAATGGCCTAAATATGAAAAATCATCTTTTTGACTGACTAAACTGAGCTTTTTGAACATATTGCTGATACTTAGAAATCTCAATTAATAGTTGAAAGTTATGGCATATATTAAGGAACATTCTCTTAAGAAAAATACTAGACTTCCAGTCTCTCTGTGGACAAAACTAATTTATTTCCTCCCATATCTGCTCTGTCCCCTACCTCCCTGGGAACCCTGCCTGTGATGGAGGGAGCACGATGTGTGTCCACCTTACAAGGGGATGATGAGAGTGTTGTTGTCACCCTTAAGTGACTACCAGCTGCTGCTATCAAATCAAAAATGGCTGGAAAAATTGAAAGGGACATAAGAAAGTAATCCTTTCAAATTGCCACAATATTTACTGGAAAGAGAGGCTTTCAGGGGAAATCAAGCATGTAATCCTGTAAGCCCTCTGCCCAGTCATAGCATGAGCACACAGGGCACCTATCAAAATATGGTAATGATCACAGCTCTGCAGCCCAGGGAACAAATGCAAATAATGAACACATTTAAAATTAGGGAGAGATTCACCATTCAAGTCTTTTCCATAGCTCAGAACAATTGTTGTTACTCATAATTAAAAGCATCCAGGTATACAGTTTTGGCTTTTATAGAAGTTTGTTTAGAAACCCTCCCCTCCCAACAGACAAACACATTTACAGAAATAGTCACAGCATTATCATGCTGCATAATATTGAAAACATCCATTTTATGGCTGCACAATTTCCTTCTCATACTACTGAGCACCAGCAGTAACAAATACGAAAGCAGATCGATTTAAAGTTCAAGTTAAGTTGCACGAGCTCCCCACGGTGAAGCAATTATTCCCTCAGAGGCTCTCATTTTCTTTATCACACCATGAATTCCTCAGACAACGAATGTGCAGTTCCCACCATGTGGTTACTTGCACTGCAACAAAAATCTCAGCCACAGGATTTAAGGGCAGACATTTCTCTCTCTGTGGAAGATTCCTAAATGGGAAGTTTGATCTCTCTGCAATCAAAATCATTTATTCTTGGCAAAACCATCTTCCCATTAATCTAATCTAAGACATCTTTTGCTTTTTAAGCTCACGAGTTATTTACTTCTCAATAATATAGATGAAACTTTTAGATAAAAACTGGAGTGTCTATGATAACACTGTGTTTGTTGGGATGCAATGAAGAGGTACAACCAGTATTTTATTTATCTAAGAGCTGGAGATAGACATAATTACTGAATTATTGTACTCCACTGTATCTCACTGCAATGTGTGGACAACACTGGTGTCAAACCTGCCAACACAGTCAAAACTGAGCTTCCCCCTTGCAGCACTCAGCTCTATTTGGACCAGCAGCTTCAATTTCCAGCTGCAGTCTTCCTGCAGCCACCCCTGGGAGCATGGCATCCCGTTCTTCCTTTTTTTTCTCTCTGACATTACCTTCAGGGGCCAGAGCTCCGCAGATCTTCTGTCCTAGAGTCCCAGAGAAGGGTGACTGCAGAAAAAAAATCTGTACTTACATCCATCTTTTCTAATTGCCATCCTTGTGGGTATGCCAGTTAGAGTTTGACCAGAAGAAAAAATAATAATATAAAAAAAAAAAAGGAAAGAAAAGAGAGAAAAATGCAAATAAATATGTACAGAGAACTTCCTAAGGTAATAAAAGTAGATCAAATAATTTAACAATTTCACATTGCAAATGTGAATGGACTTTCCAAGCTTGGTAAAACTGATGATGGTTTTATTTCTGGTTTGGAACAGATCTTCAGAGGTCAGAAAGAGTCATGGAAAATCCTTTGGCTTCAAGAAATCTATATATTGCAATAAATAATACAAATCTAAATAATAAAGCTCATTTAATTTGTTTTTTTCTGCTAAATATTATTTATTTCTTCATGTCTCTCTTTCTCACTGAGTTGTAGAATGCCAGAGAACTCACCTAATCCATCAGCAAAAATTATATCAAGCCCTAATTTCAGGGTTCATTTTCTCATTTATTAAACATGATGCAAATACACTCTTGGAGATTTGATTTGCATGAATCCCTTCTCTTCTGGCAATTTCCATAGGTATCTGAGTTATTTTTTTTTCTTGTGGCTATATGAAGACATAATAAATACCACTTCTGCTTAATTGGCTTAACCACAACTTCTGGAGGCAAGTAGCTTATATGAAACACAAGACTCAAGGGGCCATGTGGAATTTGGGCACCTGAACATGAGCAATGATTCTGCACAGTAACTTTTCTCCCAGTAATCTGTAGTAAAAGACAAGAATAGCTGAGGGAAGACAACTTTTGAATTCACTGATTCATTTTACATTTTTCTGGTACTATTTTTAATTGTGTGGTTCCCTATAGACAGGAAAACCAAACAAATTCCCGAGTGAAGATTCAGAGGAGTAATGATGACACCAGGCAGAATTTCAGTGAAAGAGGCAAGATGAGAGAGAAGACTGAGAGTTTGCTGTGAGATGTGGCACAGTGTGCAGAAGTCTACAAAGGAGAGAACAATAAATTCAAACCTAGTATGGCAAAGGAGAGGGTGTGCTTGAGAGCCATAAAGAAAGATGTTGTCACCTGAAAGTCAAATTTCATCCTTTCAGATTTCTGCCTCATTCATCCAGCCATCACCTACTTCTTGTCATTGGAACTAGTGCTAATTAGCACGTGCAATTTTTCGGGTGAAAAATTTTCTTTCCATGAAAAGGAACTTTTAAAAAAGAATTCAGGAAAACAGATATTTCCATTTGGCTGCATGGAAGTGAAATTCACCATCTTGCTGCTCCGTGGGGTGAGTGATGGAGCTACAAGATTTGCAGGGACCCAACTCCAGAGCTTGCCATAAGAGGGTTCATTATATTTGACCCAGCAAGGCAGAAGTGACCTTAAACTGTGTTTCCCTGAAACCTGAACTCCCAGGCAAGCTCTGCATGGAAACCAATCCATTTGCACCAAATACTTCAGTTTTGACAAAGTATCTTTTTCTACAAAGAAGCACTTTGCTGAAAAAATCCTGCCATGTTCTATTCACAGGACTGAGCTCAATAAGAGCAGATATCTGTGTTTGCAGCTGGGTTTTTTCTTTTTGTGAGGGAACTTACATTTTGACAGCTTCGTGATACTTAACAGAGAAAAAAAAATCATCAAGGAATGTTATTTTTTCTTTTAAAAGCATATTCATCAGCCTTGTTACACCAAAGGTATAATGGTGGACAGCCAGGTCAGAATATGCACTAAATCATAATGTTACTGCAAATGTAAGTTATAAGAAGAGACAAAAAAGGCAAAGAGCATGGGTGTCATCTGGAGGTACAGCTGAAATTACAGCTTATCAGCAATTTGATAACTGGTCAACCAGCAGTGCTCACTGGTTCATGACTATTATCTACATGTTTTCCCATTTATTACATGCCAGCTGAGGCCAATTTTCAGCTGGGAACTATAGCAGCTGTCTCTGTGGAAAATAAAAAAAATGTCACTTTACATTTCTTTGTGGCATGAAATAAATGTCAGCTTCCTGCTGGAAATGTACGGTGATATACATTTTTTTCTGTCCTGAACACCTTGCATCAATTCACGCTCGTGAAAATGTCATTTGTGACTTGTTTTTTACTGCCTTTTAACCAATTCCCAACCTAAAAAAAAAACCCTCTTCTAGCTGCTCGGTGATCACAGTGTAAATTTAACACTAGCCTCAAAATCCTGAAAGCTTTAAAGAATTTATAGTTGTGGTGTATGGTTTGCCAGTGAATAATTGTTAATAGAAAAGGTGAGAAGGAAGGGAGGAAGGGAGGAAGGGAGGAAGGGAGGAAGGGAGGAAGGGAGGAAGGAAGGCAGGCTCTTCCAAATTATAGCAGCAATTTTCTACCTTTGTCATCTATTTTCTTCTGAAGCTATACAATTACCCAAGCTCTATCTCTTATTTGGCCATTGACATGTTTGATGAACCCAGTCATAGAATTATTAGAGATATCTGATCTTTCACCAGCTATTTGCCTGTTCTTCAACCATCATCAGCCACTATTCCTAAGGAGGATGAGCCTGATACAGGACTACAAACCTCTCCTTACACTAAGTTACTACCCAGCTCTAAACAGTAGGACAGAAACAAAACAGGTCACATTTCATCAGGCTTTAATTTTCTATTCTCATTTTCAGAGAGACTCATCTCTGTATTCTTCACAGATCCATAAATCTTTCCCTACCTCTCATAATCCTTTTATGCTTTTACATTAATATGACAGAGTACAGAATTAATTATTAAATACTGCTTGCGTGGTGCTGTAAATACACACTACTTGAAAGAACTTAAGATAAGCAATGGCACCATCCCTAACGAGCTCACCAGAATTAAATTGATTGTCCAATCTACAGACAAAATGTAGCTGGCAGTCAAATCACACAGGAAAAATCTCTGAAACAAGTAGAGGCACAGATGTGAATCTAACTTGTTCCTGGGTTATAAAAATTAAGAGCAATTGTAGAGTATGTTTAACTATTTGCTCATACAATTCATTGAGCTTTTTGCTTAAGCATTCATAAAATACTTTTGGGTGTTGTACCAGAATATACCCCAGGATTGTTTGTATAGATCTGCAGGTGAGGCAAAAGCTGACCTGCAATGTCTAACACTCCATAATATCTAACATCTGCAATGTTATTTTGCTTTTGGATGAATACAATGGTCACTAAAAGTACATAATGGTATGCTTAGTGTTGTAGGGATGTTATTTTAAATCAAAATTCATTCCACCCTCAGACCTTCAAAGACACAAATCTCTTTCCACATCATAACTCGCAGCCATGTCACAGTTGTGTGTAATATGTTTCTTTGTTTGAAAAGTGGAACCCTTCTAGGAACCAGATTACAAATTATCCATGTGCCCTTCTGGGAGTGTGTATACAAACAAGCAACAGGTATTGGGAAGGGGGCACAAAAGAACCAAACTAAAAATAATCAAATCAAATTAAAAGTCAATGAATAAAAAAATCTGTAGAGCTGAACTGGGCTCGTAATCTGATATTTAGGAATTAACTAGGTACAATAATGTGCAAATATTAATAGGTGCATTGATTTTCAACATTAAGAGGAAAAAACAAGTTGGTCTGCTAATTCCAGATCCAAATGAACCTCTTCTCAAATATAGCTCAAGTACTGCTTTCTAGGCTGGGAATCATTCCACTGCAAGGATCTCTTACTGGGAAGGACTTTAATCATGGGCATACAAGGAACATCCTAAAACCTAAGACAGGTTCTTCTCTACATCTTGCCCATGAAGATGTTTGAGGTGGAGAAAAGCTTTACAGTTGGATGCTGTCTCTAATTTCACATCTGCACACTTGATCTGCAAGTGCTTCCAGAGATGAATGTGTCTTCCCTGGGTAGTCCACTCACTTCTCTTGGGGTAACAGACCTTCCTTATTAAATGCCTGCTCTTGTTTGGGATTAAAGATGGAGGCATGTAACCCTTTGCATAGTAGAAGTCATGAAAGGGATCTTCTGTCTCATCAACCTCCTCTCTCATCCCAACTGCATCAACCACCTTACAGGCCTCTCTGTCATGGCAAACCAAACACAGTCACAGCCCATATTTGCTCCACTGACTGGCCCTGGGGCCACCCTCTAGTCTGGGCAGAAAGATAAGAAAGATCATCATTTTTAATCACAAATCACAGCTGTCTTGTTCTTGATATAAATCATCAAGGTAGGGATGGAAGATTTCATCTCCATAGGCTATCCACTTTATTATGCATTAGCCAAAGTGCCAAGGGGGGAAATTCTATTGTTGGTTTCATCAGTAAATCTTGGCAACACACTGTTAGCAAGCAGATTGGACTACTAACCTTGACAATACGAGAATCTACTGTCCTACTCCTAAGCATTATCTATATAATTCTGCAGGAACCATACAGCATTTTTATTTCTCGTGGATTGTCTTTATTGGGAGACCTTCTGGATTCCCAGTGTTAAGTACAAATTCATGCTTTTCTTGACTATTTACAGCATAAATTTCTTGGTACATGGCACACACTCTGCGTGGCTTTCATAAAACAGATGCTGCAAGGAAATAAAAATATGACTTTAATGTTAAAAATACCGAACCACCAGAAGAATACTAAATACAGAATCAAAACATTGAAAATTTCAGCTAGCACTGCCAGCTGAAAACCATTTATCTCATGAACTGTTGTATAAAGATGAACCCAGCTTTAGGAATTACTTTCAGTTAGCTTAAGCATGATTTAAACAATTTAACTTGACTCTTTAGGATTTTTTTATATTGACTGTGTGTCAATATTTAACTATTTTCTCAGGAATTTGCACTGTAATATACTCTAAATCACATATATTAACTTAAAAAAAACAAAGATCTATGTGACATATTTAGACTACTAGATTATTGTAGTCATTTTGAGGAATTATTTTCTGTGAGTAGACACTTTGGTGTCACATAAATTCCTGTGTTATCACTAATGCTGTTGGAACAATTTACATTTCGCTAGCGTTGGTGTGGATCTCTTTGAATGCTTGTTGTTAATCTCTGGTGCATTCAGCACAGTACTCACTCTGCTGTTCTAAAAGGCTTATAATTCATCCAGCTTGTCATGTCTTCTCACAGTGTCAAGAAACTGGTGGGGTCAATGACATTTTGATTGCTGTTCTCCAGCAGCAGCATAATCTAAGCTGCCTTTCCTTATTTAGATATGGGCTGGTATAAACCAACGGTCACATCATACCACTGCTAGCCTCTTGAAAGACAAATACCAGTGAAAAATCCTTAGGTTTCCATTTTTCCACAAACAGATTGATCAGCTGGAGGAGTTGCAGGATTCCTAAGAAGCTGCCCATGTAATGTTTCTTGATTCATCAAACCATGGCAGGCTTTTTCAAATGAAAGCAGAGATAGTTTATCACTTTGTGGTAAAAGATCTCCATGTGAACTTGACAGGGAGTATCAGCACGTGTCCTTTCTGAAGGCTTAGATGAATTATTTTATCTGGCACTTCACCAAAGCTTTCTTTATATACTTAAAGATTGTTTTTTTCCTAGGTTACCATTACTCAGCCTGATTTGAAGAAACTTTCTGCGTGACAGGGAAGGTGAAAAAAGGTTTCAGGTGCCATTGCAGCCAGAATTCAGGTGTTTATCAGAAATGGGATGTTTCATCCTGTGCATACTTTACCTGACAAATGCACTAAGCAAGAGCTGTCTACTTCTGACTAAGGAAACTCCAGTCACTGGAAGGATGAAAGATTTCCTCTGTCCTTAAATGATTGCTGTCACAGTCTGACTTCCATGAGATAAAAAACTGAGAGATGTTTCAAAATTAATCTGTGTTTGCAAAGCCCAACTATTTCCTGGTTTATTACTCACTATTTTTTTCAAGGTTCCCCTCCTGATAGTTTATATATAGTACCAGTGGGTTGCTGAGCAGCTGATCTCGCCGTGTTTGGCTCAGTACCTCACGAGATTAGGTGTGAACAGACAACCATACATCTGGCCTTATCCTCAGCACAGGACCCTCACGGGTTCCAAGAAGAGAATGTAAACCTGAGAAAGGATTTTTTTAATGCTCTGTGCATTTATGAGAGTGGATTTGCCCAGGAAAGAAATACAGCTTAATCTGAGTCAAGAGTCAAGAGCTGAGGAATGCAGAGGCTAATATAGAATAATAGATTTCTTTTATTTTATTCCTCATTCCGTTCTAATAAGCATTCTACTAAGAAGTTTTGGAGTGCTAAGACCAAAAAAAACAACAAAACACCACCACAACAAAACAAAATGAAAATATAATTGGTAATTAACATAGCAAATTTCAAGCTTGAAAACATTCACTACCTCAAATTCTGAAATTCTTGTACTAGAAATCAAAATGAACTCATGGATAGTCCAGAACTTTGGGACTGACCTTCTAAATATTCAGCAAATGCATTTCTGGAAAAAAAAATGTAAGTCTAAATGGCTGCTGTGGAAAAGAATAAGCATGATCACACTAGATGATGCAATTCATTTGTCATCTTCATTAATAAGTAGATTTTTATAATCCATTTATTATGTGCAATGTATAAACTTGCAAGTAGAACATAAATGAGATGTGCACTTTAGGTATGTATTAGTGTAAGTAAAAATGACACATTCTTCCAGTTCATCAGCCAGAAACTGATTCTTTAAACTTTTGAAGAACCAAAATGAAATAAAGCCCTCTCCCAATGTTGCTTACCATGTCAGAACCCTGGGCAATCTATCCATGCACAGCAGAACAATGAAATTGAACTTTGATTCTTGCGATCGCATTGTACTTGTTTATTTAAAGGTCAACCATTACTCTTAGAAATAAACCCATTAAAATGTTGTGACATGAGGATGTAAATTACAATGCGTCTAAATCTGAAGTTATTATTTAAACATCAAATGACGCCGGAAACGTGACTAAAAACTAAATAAGAGTCAGCAGTATTCAGCTGGAAAATCAAGATCAGAGAGTGAGTGTGAGGGTTTTTTGGAGCAGTCTGATATAGTGGGGGCTGAAAATTTGGAAACTTCAGGAGATTCTGTTTTTTTGATTTCTGATTACTGATACTGTGGGTTTTCCTGGTACTGTGTTTCATTCTTAAGATATGGATGGTCCTCTGACTGTGCTTTGGCTGTAGCCAGCCATCTCAAAATGATTTAGGTGGGAAAATTAAGTGAAACAAGGCCAAATACATCTGTATGAAAAGTAAGTCAGAACAATATAACTGTACTGCATGAATTGGGAATGTTATTTTATCCTGATTGCTAAGCGGATACATTCCTCATCCTCTTCATTAAAACAACCTGGATGGAAAAAATGAAAAGGATTACTTTCAAAGAAGATGGATCAAATTCACACCTAAATACAAATGCAAAAGACAGTCAGCTGTCGTACAAGAAAGTCATGAGGGCTTCTGTCTAAGCGATGGCGGTGGATCTGGAGCCTAAGTTTGCAAGGGACCAAAAGGAAAGATGAGCTCAGAGTGGAACAGATGCTGAGACAAGGTGCTTAAACAAACGAGGGAATGCAATATCTGCCACCAAAGTGTGAGCTAGCAGTGTGTGACCCATTTAATCTAGTGAACAAAGGCTGAGAGAGGATAAGGCTGCTGTCTATAAAGCCATCCACAGAGGGGTTTAAGCTTTGGGGAGGAAGAAGATCTGTTTAGGCAAAAGGATTTTCTGGATCATGACTGTGAATACATTTAGTCTAAAAATGTAAGAACACTCAGGAAAGTTACAGCTCAAAAATACATATGTTTAGCAGTGAACAAAACCTAAGAGGAAAGACTTGTAATATGATAAAAGGCCAAAACAAAGGAAACTTACTTTGCTGTGGCAAGAAAAGATCATTAAAAGATGATGCTGATACCTTTGTTGTTGGTTTACTTTAAATATTTTAATGTATTTTTTGGTCATTGAAAAAGTCATTTGTGATCATCTGGCTACCACACTTAACATCACTGACAGAGGTGTAAGAGTCCTGTCTGGAAATAAAACATCTTGAGAGCAGGCAGATTATTATATTGCTTTTTAAATGGTTGGACTTGATAAAATTTACCAGGACTACTTAAAGAGAGGAGGTTTTCTATGGGAACCTGGTGTCTGAGCTTCCAAGTCCCACCACTCTGATTGTCTTTAAAAGTAAAGGTGGTAGTGAGAAAGAAAACCTGTAAAATCCAGGCCATGGATTTGGCTGCCTTATTTTCAGCTCCTGGAAACTGGAGATGTTACAGGCAATTATAGGCTATTAAAATCACCTACACCAGTGGCAGCTCTAACATTAGTAGCTGGTGGAGAGTGCAACAGAAAATGTCCTAATAGATGTGTGTGTTCTCACCAATCACCTAAAAAATATCACAGGACACCAGTTTAGGTGTCATATGCCTGACTCTGCCACCTTGGCTCCCCAGGGAAATTCCCAGTGGTGTTTTGGCACCAGCACAGTGTGGTCCCTCCCCCAGTCGATTGTGGGGCTGGGCTAGTTTGCAAGTGCACCATTCCTGCTAAACACAAGAGCAAAGTAAGTCTCAGAAAGTTTTTACCAAGTTCTGTAGTTCTGGTGGGGATAACATGACTACCCCCAAGGTTAGAGTCAACCTTGATGGAGATCATAACAGGAGATGATTAACTGCCAACACATATTTGTCAAGAAGCCATCACATGAAGCCAATCTCATTTTCTTCTATAATTACTGAAGAGGAGAGGTAAGCAGACAACTAGTAGACATGCACAAAATGCTGGTCCGACTCTCAAACTGTCTCACAGAATGTGTCATTTAAATAAATTAAGACAACAAAGTCAGGGCAAAGCTTACCAGATGGATGGAATAAACCAAACATGTTGTAAAGCCAGCCCTAGAGGTTGTCCACAAAAATCTTCTTCAGGTATGTTTGAGGAAAACACTTGAAGTAAAAGAAAAAAAAATAAAAGAAAGGGAAAAAGGAGAAAAAGAAAAAGAAAAAAAAA
>VWZY01011572.1:72624-139428 GCA_013399075.1 Chloroceryle aenea | reverse complement strand
AAAAAAAAGAAAAAGAGAAAAAGAAAAGAAATGTTTGGACTCGATGAGATTCCTGTGCTGTCTCTGGGGGTGAAGATCCACCAAGCTGCAGCCCAACAGCCCAACATCTGGAGGAGGGAGTCTTGTGAAGGTAAGACAGTCCTGTTTCACCAGGACCAACAGGAACAAGCCACTCTTACATACATCCTGAAGGCCAGAGGGTCTGAGCAGAGATCTTTGCCTAATTAATGGCAAAATTAAAGTTCACACCCCTGAGTGTGGTAATGAGCCTAACGGAGCACATGCTAAACACACGTGACTGTGTTCCTCAGCTCTCCACCCAAATCATGCCAAATGTCACCTGGAAGGCAGGGAAAGATGGGAGGGGAATATGAAAATCCCAAGGGGAATACATGGCCATGAGGAGGAAGAGTGCAAGTCCATCAGAGATGGCCGATGGGCTGCGCTCCTCTTCCTCCACCCGAGACAGGGACGCCCTCTCGGTAAGACCTGAGCCTTCACTACAGAGTGCACCTCTCCAGCATCCCTGTGANTCATTTAAATAAATTAAGACAACAAAGTCAGGGCAAAGCTTACCAGATGGATGGAATAAACCAAACATGTTGTAAAGCCAGCCCTAGAGGTTGTCCACAAAAATCTTCTTCAGGTATGTTTGAGCAAAACACTTGNGATTATCCTTTCTGCAGTTCCTGCATTTATCAGCAGCAATTCCCAACCTACTGCATCTGTCACTTTAATAGACCTACCTGACCTCTTTTAACTTCTTAACTGTGTTCAGTGCAAGACTGATTCTTGTTTAGGCATTATTCACTGGTGATGTTAATGGTACTGTATCGTGGACCTTCAGACTGCACTACACGTGTTTTAAGGTGTTTTATTTCATGCTGCCTATGATCTAATCTCTTTAACTCACTGTCTTTAACAGCTGAAGCACATTCAGCGTGCTCCTGGACAGCATCTTCCAGTCCAGCTTCATGCATAAGGAATTAATTCTGTGCACTCAGATCACTCTGTGATGTGAACAGATGTGAGGAGAATTGGAAATTCTCTTCAAACGTGCACGCCTGGTCTGAAATAAACATTAATGTACAAACACCCTATGAAAGGCAATTCCCAAGTGTAATTTTTTTGTTAAGCGAGAGAAAATATATTTGAAAGACTGTCCAAGGGATATTAAAAATGAGATTTATGTTTTCAATTATTCATTTATGAAACACATAATTTAGAATGAAGGAGGCTGACTGTCTTGCAGTATAGAACAAAGAGGCCATTTTCAGCTGAATACAAGAATTAGAAATTGCTGCAGATCAGTATAAGCTAAAGTGGGAATTCTGTGGTGTATTGTAGAGAAGGTATGCAATGCAGTAAAAGTTGTGATCAGTGGCACAAAGACCAGCTGAAGGTGAATCATCAGTGGTGACTCCCAGAGGTCAAGTGATGTGGACTGGTGGAATGAGTTGGGTGAAGAGCCATGAAGATGATGAGGGGATCTGGAGAACTTGACATCAAGAGAAGAGTCATGGGGGATTGGTGGATCCTTGTATAAATACCTGACTGCAGACAGGGATAGAAAGATGACAGAGACAGACTCCTGTTGCTGGCCAGTGAGAGTACAGGCAGCTTAGGCACAAACTGAAATTTGGAAAATTATATTAAAATTATATTTAAATATACGAATTTTATTTTATTTTTTTTCCCTACAAGGGTAATGGAACATTGGAACAGGCTGCTTAGAGAGCTGAGCAGTCTCCATCCTTAGACATATTCAAAACCCAACTCCTGTAGCTGACATTGAAGGGGGTGGACCAGACAGTCTCCAGAGGCTGCCACCAGCATCATCCACTCTGTGATCCTGTGATTCACTAAGTGCTTTGTTTCCTTTGCATTCAAGTGGGGGGAAAAAAGATTGCATGTGTTTACATTATTGCAGAGCAGTGTCCAGGAATGGTAACTTCTACCTGAAGGTAACTGGAATTCAAAACACCTAAGAGTGCCTTTTCCAGGAAAGTGATGGAGGGTGCAGATCCTCTAGCCAACATTGCAGGGAGATGTGCCCCTGCTCATGCAACTTTACTACGTGATGCACTGAACTTAACACCAGCTCTTTTAAATCTGTTGCTTTTGAATTTGCAGTAATGTTTCTAAAAGCTGTTTATTACTTGTTTTAAGCACTGAACTTTCTATTATTTCCTTGCATTTGTGATGTTTAGTAGTTAGCAATGGAGTCTTCCAAAGGTTGGAGGAATATTATTTATGTTTTTTCTATATATCTTCATTAGCTTTCAGTACAGCAGCTTATAACCTGCAGCACTGAGTGTGTATTTGAGATGATGTATACTAATGCATAACTAAAGTGACTGGAAGTTGTCTGTCTTTAAATATACTATATCCACAAGCTATCACTGTAAACATAACCTCTTGCTCTGTGAGCTTCTCAGTACCATTTCTCTCTCAAATGCTGGTTGAAAAGCCTATCACAAAAGCCAGCAGCAAGAAGTTGGAGCTTTTTAATGAAGCACTTGGGTACACTGGAATGGACTCAAGAAAGTACAAACAATAACTTATTGATTACTACAGTTTGATTTTTACACTGCAAGTTTCTGGTAAGCCAAGTATGGAAAAAACATGTACATGAATTCACGGTCGGTGATGGGAAAGACCTAACCCTGACTGAAGTAAATTCATTAGCAGACCCATCAATGTACTTACTAATAGCAGCCGTGCAAGTTATCCCCAGGTTATTTCCAGAAAGTTCTCCAAACTGATCTTAATGATGTGCTTGCATGTGATGTACCACTGCTGGATGAAGCCTAGAGGAGTTGAGAACATAGGTTGCATCGTTTAGATATCTAAGCAGTCTTGCTCAGCTTGAGGCACTTTCTTACATGGCCAATAATTCCATTGTGGGAAAAATGCTTGCAGGGGTGATGCTGTGGGAGCTTTTTTGTTGTTTGAAAAAGATAACATAGAAATTGCTGGAGAAGAGATAGTACTATGATGCAAAGGGTAGGAATATTTTATGGAGTAATCCTTTCTGAAAATTCAGAGGGTTGGGTTGGTTTTGGTTTTGTTTTTTTTAATGCAGAACAATCTAAATATAATAGTCACTATTACCTCTTTAGTTATGTTTCAGAATAGTGAGGAGTTTTCTCCCTGAGGAGGAAGGAGCAGCAGGAATGATATGGAAGGGACTGGGACTGACCAGAGCCCCCATTCCCTGCCCCTGCTGAGGGGAGGAGGTAAAAGAAGGGAGGGGTTAGGGAGACATATTTAAGGTGCAGTTGTATTTCTCACAGTCCTGCTCTGAGTCCATTGATGAATTGCCAGTGGTTTTGTTTGAATTAAATTAATTTTGCTTCCCCAAGTGAGTCTGCCTTTTGCCCCTGGCTATAACTGGTGCTCTTGCTCACCTTGTCCTTTGTCTTCACCCTCAAGCCTTTTGTCATGTTTTTTTCCTCCCCATGCCACTGAAGGAGGGTGGGTGGGTGTGAATGAGCAGCCTGGTGGGGCTTTGCTGTTGGCTGGGTGGGCTCAGATTTTGACAGATGCCAGGGGAGATTTGCCTTCATCATTCCCCAGTGGAAAGTCTCTGTTTCAATGACACTCATATATCTATGCAGTCTTTTGAATAGACACAAAGAGCAGAATTTTCTGCTAGATTTATTAAATAAGACCTCAACAGAGGGGAGAAAACTGCCAGCTTTTAAGAAGATTCCTTAATAGAAGCCAGTTCCTAGCATGTGTTAATTTGGGCAATGGAAGATTCATGAAATGACACCTTAATTATTTTAACAAGAGACTTGATCTCTTATTTTTCATCTTCACGGCTGCTACTTTTGTACCCCATGTAAAAATTTAACCTTTCAGAAAATACTACTGCACAGACATTATAAAACTGGAAAAAAAAGCAGTAGGCTTGCCCCTGCAAAGGAGATCTCAGCGAGATGCGTGCATCGCTGCTTTGATCTGTAAGAACTGATAAAGTCATGCTCTGGTTGACTGCCTGGCACTGCCTCCATTCATTATGTCCTGCTAGTTCACCTAGAAGTGGAGGATTACACTGGACACTGGGAATGTTGCTGTGGTTTCCTCAGCCTTAGTTAGTTACCCTACTTAGTTACCCTTCCCCAGAAGTCCCTGTACTATTCTTTGGGATCCACTCCTATTCAATGATCTTTGAAATTGGTCACTGGAGTCAAATGATTATTCAGGGTGGACTTTTTCTCTGAGCTTGTCAGCCTCTGACCAGCCTGACCAGTTAGATGCTGTAAGAGTAGAAAAGAAGGGCAAACACTCCTCATCTGACCTCTCTGACAAGGAGCACGAGTCACATGGTTCTGATTTACTCCATGTGTTCCTGCTATACATATCTACAAACTTATAACTCATCTGTTTGCTCTAATGGTAGTGTGAAGTTGTTGGGGATGGTAATTACCACCATATATGTATTTATATATAATGTGGTACACATCTATACTTTACTGTGCAGACAGTTGTACATAAACCATGTGTACTATACGTGGTGTTTGCCCATATTGTACCATTCCTGTTGTGCTATGCTTAACACGTGTCTGTTACTAGACAGAGGAACAGCAGTTATAGTAAAAAAAAAATATATTTAAATCATGATCGAGAAGCTCTGAGAATGATAACTGCCAGTTTTGACACTCCAGTGAAATGTGTATAATATAATAAATTACAAAGCACCAATTCTAGCTCTATCCAGCAGCTGTATCTCTGTATTCAATAGTCTCAATGCTTATCCTTTCCAATCACACCAAATTAAGAAAGGCTGTCACATAAAGGAAAAAGTAAATCATGCTGGTGTCATGGTGGAGCAGCTGTTTTTCAGATGGGATGTTAAACAAGACCTTGCTTTATCATTTCCAAAGCTCTTATGGTACTTTTTGAGATGTAGGTTCACATCAAAACACCAAAATTTGACAACTAAATATCGTAGAACTGATTCCTCTGAGATGATCAGTTCACGCTGCAGCTCCTAATTATAAAGAAATCTACTTTTAGGTGCCTTGAAATGTGTATCGTTTGAATGAAGATGATTAAATTAAATGTGCCATGCAATAGTAAGCAGCTACTGTTGTTGAATTTGTTCTCTTTCAGTCTGGCAAACAGCACGGGGTTCCTGGTGGACAACAAGCTGGGTATAAGTGGACAGTGTACTGCTGCTGCAGCAAAGAAAGCCAGCAGGGTGCTGGGCTACACCAAGAGCATCAGCAGCAGAGAGAAAGAAGTCATCATCCCACTCTCCTTGGTGTTTTTCAGGAGCAATCTTTTTTTCCGGGGAGCAATCTTGCCTAGAGTGTGCTTTTCCTAAGGAATTTTGTACCAGATGACCTCTGAGGTCCCTCCCAACCTGATATTCTATGATTCTATAATTATTTTTCAGGTTTTCATTCAGAAAAAGCCAGCATAGATGAGGTGTATTTGACTTCTTTCCATTAGAGGTATCAATCATGTTAGTCAGCTATGCCATCACTAAGAGCTCACCAGAGACACTACTTGATACATCTCTGATATTTATTGGTGAAGCAGAAAAATGAGGCAATTAGAGATGAGATACTGTGATGACAAATATCTTTGTTCTCTGGCTCAGAGTGGGTGGTACCTGAAGGCATTTGAACTTCTGTGGTATTTTCGTAGCTGAAGAAAGTTTGCATAGAATTAAGGAGGATCCTATGGATCTGCAGGAGCCTTTCACATCCCATCACTGCAGGGACTTTACAAGGTAAGTCACTTTACCAGTAGATCACCCCAGCCAGCTTGGCCTATCTTCCTGCATTGGACCTAAGAGGTTGACACCTTGATTCATGCAGTGGTGGCATAGGTTTAACTACAGTCCAGCTTCTAGAGGATATGTTCTATTAAAATGCAGCAGTTTAGCAGTGAAACAGATTTGATTTGGACCTTAACTGGCTCCAAGGCCCCACGCTGCCTGAGCACTAATATACAAACATCTGAAATCCAAGGTAACAAATGGAGCAATCAGGTGGAATATGGTGACTTATAAATAAACATCAGCAGAGCTCCTGAAGAAAACTCTACCCATGAATAGCTAACAGACGTAATGTTTTAAGAAAGAGCAAGAGAAGCATAAAGTTGCCAAACAGAATCATTCAGAAGTTACCATAATTTGCCATCCTATGCATATGTATTGGGTATGATATGAAATTCTATGAACTTACACTATTTTCCTCCACACTCTCACACCATTTAGGACATGGAATGGATAGTGTTTACTTACTGAGCAGCTATTCAAGATTTTGTTTCCCCCCATGTGGCCTCAGGCTTTATTTATTATGTGAAAGTTAAATCACTAATAAAGGCAGAATTATTAATGTTCTCGTGGTCTAAGCCACTCTACAAAGAAGTACCTGAATGCTTTACAAACACGGGATTAGAGGCAATCCTGTCAGGTTTTTAATCCATTGTCTGCTTTAAGATGGTCTTGAGAAGACTTCTCCTCTGGAACAAAGGTCTTATTTCAGTTGCAGTTTTACAGGACAATTTACCAAGCCAAGGAAGAGAGAGTGTGTACAAATTTTCAGTTTTCCTCATGAAATCTGTAAAGGTAAAAAAACCTGGAAAAGGTGAGGTACATGAGGTCATTCCCTTAGGGAAATTCTTCTCAAGGAAGGAAGCTACTGCCAGGCAGATTTTAAAAAAGGAAATTCAATCAGTCTTCCTATTGATTTATATTTCTCCTTATCTAATTCTGTATATAATTTAAATTTAAACCCATCTACCATCTACTGCTACAATTTCCATCAACTGGAAATCAGAATCCAGTTGTTTACCTCATGCTGAATTATTCTTTTTACAGGCACTGCTTTTCTGATTAATCAGAAACTGCAGTTGAGGGAGATGGGTAGATTCGTTAAGAGCGCGCAGCGATGGAGCCCACTAAGCCCAGCCCACAGATTTAATGACCTCAAACTCCCTTGCTGTGTCTGTGCACATATTTTGCTTCCAGTCTGAGGTTTTTTGGTTGTTTGCTATTTGTTGGGTTTTTTTATTAACCTCACTTCCTACTCAACTCTGTAATTGGCTACTCAATTCCTAATTAATATTAATGACTCAGTTTACCCTGGGGAAAATATTCAACAAAGCAAAAGCCACCCATTGCACACAGCTCATTAAAGTCACATTACTTTAAATATTTGAGAGGATACTTCAAAACCATAAATAACTCATTAAACTAGCTACATCACCTTCCTCCTTCAGTATTCCCATGTTCTGCACTAAAGCTCTCTGCCATGTATGTAGGAATGTATTTAATCTCGTGCCTTACCCACCATCGAAACACATTGGTGAAATTCACTGTTTCATACTGCATTTCCTAGAATTAAAATCATAGATATAGATTAAAACAGCCAAAAGCCGAAGGGGTAATTTATTTGTGAAATAATTTAAAAGGATTAAGAAGAAGATACCTTATTTGAGCTGTGCCTGTTCTCTTCAGCAAGGACCAAGTTCTGTGAACGTGTACTACCAAAATCCACAGCTTGGCCTGCATGACTTGGTACTAAGTACACAAACAGACCCAAAAAATAAACAAAACCTTTAATTCAGCAATCTTCAACTTCCCTGTAAGTCCTGAGTTGGAGAAGTTTTCCAAGACAGGTTATAAAAAACCTCCTTAAAAGATCCACAGATGCCACCAATGTGAAGGCTGCTTATGCAAGACAGCAGAAAATGCTGAAGAGAGTCCCACAGCTTATATGTAAGATGCTCTTTGGTTCTCAGGTAGCAGTAGATATTAATATCAGATGTCTGGATACAGCAGGATATGCATCAGGGAGGCATCTCCACAAGTTCCATGTCCCAGTCAAGCCTGACCATGTAACAAAGCAAAAGGATGATATTTTTTTAGCAGTCTATGCAGCAAGCACACAAAGGACCTGTGTTCAGATCTGTCCACTGCCTAGCTTATAACAGAGACATGGGCTATGACCTTGACACAAAGACTTGGGTGGTTTGGATCATGCTCAGAGGTGTGAATTTACTCATCTTCAGAATAGCCCTGTGGCAGTGTAGGAAGAGAGGTGTGAGCTAAAAGAACCTGTGGATGGTGAACAGTGGGAATTGGATGTGTGAAGTCGCACATCAAGGCCAAGGTGAAAAATGTCACTGTCTCAGAAACATTTTTTCTCCAGAAAAGCAAGGTGTTTGGAGAAGGTAGAGGCAGGGGAGTTAAGAACTGGCAGATATGGCTCAAATTTTTTTACATTGTCAGCTGTTGCCAAAAAGGGATGGGGATTGCAGTGCTTTTTAACATAAAGCCAAAGGGAGTAGTCTGAACCCATAAGAAACTTTATGGCTGCAGAGAAGACGACATTACCTTTGCTGGCATCAACCTGACTGCTTGGGATAGCTGGAGAGAAAGTGTTTGCAACACATCTGGCATCTCAGGATGTCAGTGCTCAGCTCTCCTCTGCTCAGCTCAGGGTCATCCCTGGAAAAAACCTCTCCCTGTTTCAAGCACAGAGCTAATTACTTCTACATTGCTGGGCAGAGAAAGGAGCAAAATGCCCAATTGCTTCTGGAGTCTCGGGAGGAGCAGAGCTTCACTAATATCCCTCTGTGAGAGTGACAGGCCACTTTATAAGCTTCAACATTGATTAGCTGCTATGGGTATTTTTTTCTCTCTGTGTGAACATAAGCACTGGCTGGTTGCAAGCAAGGAACTGAAGAATTACATCTATTTACTGTCACTATGTATTTCATATTGCTCCCAGGAAAGGCTTTAATTTGCAACACACAGGCAATCATTTCTGTCAAGTGGCCTTATTATGGTTATTATTTGCTGTATACTGTTCTCAACACACTTATGCTAAGACCTGGGCCTACCTAAATGACCTTGCAGTACACAGGATCACTCCAAAAACAGAGAGGAAAGTCATTTTTCTTTTTGATGAGTGGTTGGGTTATTTCTGAACAATTAATTACAGGCATCTACATTTTCCAGCTTCACTCTGCAGTGAAACTTCTGGTTTCATCGATACAGTTCAGGCACTTCAATGGAAGAAATTTATTTTGGTAAGTGAATGCTTTTATTGTAGCTTTGGTGTGCTCACCAAGGCTGTTTTATGTTGTAAGTTCTTAATTAATATTGCTTTTATTGTATTAATAGCTGGCAAACACATAGTGATTTGTTTCTGGCTAATAACATAAAACCAATGCCCAAAATAATGTAAGAATGATAAATAGAGGAAAATCAAGGACATCAAGAGTAAAATGCTTTTTGGAATTCTAACTGAGTTTCTCCTACAGCCAGCCAGTTTCAGTGAAGCTCCTGACTTCAAAAGGTCTTGACAGGTATCTTAAAAACCTTTCAGCAATATGGTCTAAAATTGCAAATAAAAATATGAAAATAAGACAGGAGGTGGAAGAAACTTTGTGCACATTAATGTACTTAAAGAAAACCGTGCTTCCATTTATGACCTTAGCCAGCATAAAAATTCATATATACTTATAGCACTTTAGAAAGCACGGCCCCTTTGAGGCAGCTTGGCTCAATGGGATAAATTCATGGTGTAGTAGAATAATGTGGTAATAGCAACACATATACCTGCTAATTGTGTCCCTCTGGATATGGGGGCCTCATCTGAACACATTCAAATCATCCTAGACTGCATCTGCCTGGAGCTATTCCAAGCTCATTCCACTTCATATGTGCTCTAAAAATCAACTCAGAGTATTGCACTTCATTTATTTAAAATCACTTACAAGTGGTATGCTCAGTTTGGGGATTTGGTAGTGAACTAGTAGAGGAACAGTGTAGCTGCTTTCCTGATAGCTTCCAGCTGCAGCCTGGGAATGAGTCAATTAGCTACCTATACAATTATGCTGACTTCATTCAGAGTGCAGTGGAACTTTTCCTACAAGCATGCATAATCCAGATGACCTTAGTGTCTTAGCCCAGTGGACCTCACTGTCCTGTGACCTCCATCTCTCATGCAGAACCTAGAGAGGAATAGGCTACTCCTACTGCTATTTCAACATCTCATTTTTCTCTAGCCATGTTTCAAGGCTGCTAGCTAAGTGTTGTGCTCCACTTGGCATATTAATCTCATGTATATTAAGAAATTCCTTCAGGGGTTCCTGAGACAGAAGAGAAGAAGCAGAGAGGAACAGCTACGGATACTGGAGGGACTGCTCTCTGCCATCAGTTGTAATGACAGCACATCAGCAACACAGCCATTACTTTTAAGGAACATAGTTTTCCTATCAGTGATTTCTATGGCTTTTGTGTTGTTTGACATGTGTAAAACATGACAAGCAATATGTCTTTACATCTTGTTTGACATGTTTTAGGTGTGTAAAAGCAGCATGAAGAACTGGACTTCAGTAGCTGAATGGTTAAAGTGCTTCAAATATTGTCTGAAATATTGCTTCACAGAAAGATTGTAGTAGTTCCCAAATGTTTTGTTAACTGTCTGACAAATTAAATTAACTCCTTAATATCCACTTTGGACAGATTCTCCTTTTTTCTCACACTTGGGAAACCATTTATGAATGAGCAGGAGAACATCAGTCTTATCAAACCAGGTTAGGCAGAGGCATGCACTTGATGCCCTCACATACTCAGAGGTAGTGCAGGCTCAAGAGGTATGATGCTGGACATCTCTGATGTGTGGAATTGCCAGCTTGAGAAGAAACAGCTTTAAATTCTTCCAAGAAACTGGAGGAAAAGAGGTGGACAAAGGGAAAAGTACAGAGGGGAGGAATAAACTCTAGAAAATCTATAATAGAAATTGCTGCTTCTGCCTTAGTCCATAAAAAAAGTTGAGTTTCCTATCAGTTGCACAGGTACAAATCCCAGCTGTTCCTGAAATTGTAGCAAAATGTGGTCCAGCAAAAAGAGCTATGTTTTGTATTGTAGCCACCTTCCAACAAGCACTGTCCTTTAGAAACAAACCTTTGAAATTTAATGTTCTCTTGCTGCCTTTTATCAGAGAACAGCAGCCCACCAGAGCTCTCTGCAGTCTGCAAGGGGCGCCTGCAGACATTACAAGACATGAGCAGGTCAAGCCACATTAAAACATGAGAAAATCCCAGAGACCACACACAGAATTTACCTTTAATTGTCCTCTTGAGGCAAATGTTCTTGCATAAATTCATCTTCACTCGCACCTGCCAGCAAGTTTGTAGAGTAAAAATAAATCTTTTTCAGGCATGAAGAGTAAATCCAAGGAAGATAAGAAAGCCTGGAAGTACAACCACAGCAAGAATTTCTTAGTATTACTGCTGATGGGGAGAAGCAGAAGCTGAAATGTCACTTAGAAGGGAAGAAGCAGGACCATACAATAGCTAAGGCTGTCTTTGCAGGTGTTTAATATTTGGGTGTTGTAAGCCTTATTTTGCATGGGCAAAGTTAAATGGTCCTGTGTCAACTAGCAGTACTTTCAAGAGTGCTCAGGACTCTCCTTTTTGTAACAGACCTGAGTTTTTGACTGGACAGTTCCATCCAGTTTTCCAAATTTTTTCTCCTTTTCTTTAAATTCTTTTTTAAAATTATTTTTATAGCAAGAAATGTTTTCCTTAACTCTTCCATGTTTCTTTCCCTGGGATGCACGATTATTTTACATATTTTTTTCAATGACAAGAGTTCCCAGGGATAGATGAACATGCAGGCACACACATGATGTTTATCTTTTCAGGCCACTTTTTGTGCATCAAGCTCAATCACAGTGATAAGCTCCCTCTGGTTGGTCATTTATTAGCTGCTGCCTTCTTTATGCTATTTGGAGCTTCAGGTTATGGTGGCATCAGTTTATACAACATCTAGTGCATGCTTATATAACCAAAGGGGAGGAAGCAAAACAGTCAGAGGTAAAACATTATCATGCAGAGGATAATTTTGTACTTCTGCAGTGCTCTGTGTAGGAAAGTCAATATACACATAAGCAAATATATAGGTAGAGATTGCCATCATCATCAAGAGTAGCCTAAAAAGAAAAGATATTAAGCTAGTAATGCTGCATGTTTATATATACTCTTTGTAATAAGAAAAAAAACCAACCAGTATCTGGCAATTTGTGGTCATATGGACAATTGAAGCAGTCCAAGGGTGATTTAAATATAATCTCAAAGTCAAAAGCACAAAAAATATCTCCTGTAAGAATTTAATTAGCAGATATCTGAAATGTTTTGTCCTGACCTGATGCAGATAGAGTACATCCACTGATTTTCCTGGAAAAACACCAACTCATATCACTGGGGGAATCTGCACTCTCATCGGCACTGAAGATCTGAGAGGCATTGATGCCTGCTAAAATAAATGGGAATTGCTGATCTACGTGGAAACAAATCCTGTTGAGTTGCATTATTTTAACTCGCTACATTTTTTCCTCTTTAATGTGTTAACTACTCTTATTATAAGGTCCAGCAGAAGGGCAATATCCTGCAATTCAGCAAAATTTCCTCTTTTTGTGACAAACACTTTAGTGACAGCCACTTCTCATCGGAGAAAGTTCTTCTGCAATCTATTGAACAAGATATAAACACTTCCAGTGAACTGACAATGGGATTGAGGAGTCTCATCAGAAATGTTTGGTTCTGTTTTCATCAGAAAGATGTCTGGTTTAACCAAAGCTGAAAAAACTTCTTAGAATTTTTTTCCAGAATAGAATCTATCTCCAGTAACATAGAATTATTTTAAAGTTTCTTAAAGTGATGCATTTTAGTATATTTTAATATTAATTAATATCTAGCTTTTGGGAAGAGAAACACTGGACAGAGAAGAAAATCTCCGAGCCATGCTTATGTATCAACGTGTGGACAGGGTGGTGAGTGAGCAGAGCGTGGCCCTGCCAGGGGATGGACCAATCCATAAGGTGGATTTTTAGCGACCCACTTCAGGAAGAGATGTCCAGGAGTCATTCTCTTCTGGCCTTCTCAGGAGGCTGAAGGTGAGCAAGCAGCTGTTCCATCTCTGGTACACAGGAGGGTCAGCTCCCCTTAGCTCTTCCCACAGACACAGGCTGAGACAGCTGTAAAAAAAGTGGCTCTTTCCATTTAAAGCAACTTCCATTCTCCTCTGATCAGCAGCAAAGGGGTGTAGTTAGTGTTCATCAGACCTCTGAGTTTTAGAGGTAAAGACCTTTCTTTGGCCTTCTGCAGCTTATCTTGGATCCCATGTATTAGTACTTACAAGTCCATTAATCCCAAGTGAACGTGCTTTGCTAGAAACTTTGAAATAAAAAGGCAGGGTAACTGCTGAACAAAACAGAGGGTATCCACTTCTTACCTGAGATTCCCCCTGACATTTCAGTATCCAGCCTCTCTCAAACAGCAGAGCTACGGCAGCAGAGATGGGGAGATACAGAGTGACTGACTCACCTCTGACATTTATTCTGAGTCTTGAAAACAATATTACGCATTTACAGTGCAGTCATTTTTCAAATTGAATTTATCCTTTCCAGCTTTCTACTTATCAGGTGATAAGACTTCTGAGGTTTGCTCATATTTATTTTCCAGTCGTGCTTCATAACCACTTGAAGGTCTCCCAGTCAGGATAAAGACTTTTGTCAGGGCACCAGTCCATCCACCGTGCTTGTGAAGGGCAGGAAAAGGCAGCAAATGGCTCAGATCACTGATGCTGTCACTTAGCAGTCCATCACTGGAGAAAGTGAACATTATTAGTGCATTAAATTTAGTGTAGTGCTGAAATAAGTGTGTGAATACTATGTGAGGGAATTTCAGCCCGCTAATAAAAAATAAATCATTTGGTTCTCTTTAAATTCCTTCATACTATCAGTTGGTTTTCCTACAGAACAATTTTCTTCTGTTAATCCAACACCTGCTATCAGCAGCAGGCAACTGACTCAGCCAGCCAGCATTTTCCTGTACCTGCTCTGAATTAATTCCGCACATCAATTAAAAACAAATTCCAAATACTCAAGAAGATGCCTCGATGGGATGAAACTTTGCACAAAATCATGAGCTACACAAAAAGCATTCTGTATTATGCTTCATATATTACCTAATATAATACAATAATACATAGAAGTAGCAAGAATTCTCATTTCACATGCAAAGAATCTATGAAAGTCTTATTAAACAAGGAGATCTGTTGCAGTTTTCTATTCTCCTACCCTTATTGATTTTTAATTTCACTCAACATCTGAAGACTTAGAGTTGTTGCATTGTTGATAGAGCACTTTCTCAAAATTTCCATCCTTTTCTAATTCCACTGCTATTTTCTCTGTCAGTTTTCAAATAATTTGATGTAAATCCACAGCAGACCATTCAGGACTAATGTTTTATGAACATTTTGGGTGTCCTGATGCTAACATTCAAAACCAATAAATTAAAGGGTGAATATATTTCAAGTCATGGCAAATCTCTGGAAAATACCTTTCACTTGAAGAATTTTTAATCGCTTGCTTGAACTAAAGACTTACTATTTATGGCCTAAAAATTAAGTCTTTCTATATTCTTGTGGAGCATCGAGTAGATTTTCTCTGCTTTAATACATCAACTGAATGTCTCATGTCATTCCTGAAGACAAAGTCCATCCAGGTTCTGTAGCTGAAGAGCAGAAATGTCTCCATGCCTCCTCTGCCCCTGGTCTCATCTCTCAGATAAATGTCTCTTTTTCTACCTCTAAAGTGTTTTTGTAATCAGCTTTGGGTGGTCAGGAAGGTAATCTAATTAATTTACAAGCTTTTTCTTACTAATTTTGGTTTTTTTTTTAAAATCTCCTGATGATAACAAATGCCACAATATTCATTAATATTTTACCTTGCTTCAGCACCTTCCATCCAATGCATTTCACAACTGTATTCCCAGAAATGGACCAAAGTTGGAAGACAGAGCACTGCACACATTCTAACTCACAACACCCATTACAGAGGAGCCCATTATGGTTTGTGTTTTGCTGGGTTGAAGAGTGTTACTATCTTCAGCATCTAGAGTAGGTGGGCTGTCCCAAGCAACAGAGTCAAGGGTGCACAGATCCTCTAACATCCTCTGAGATCTTTTCTAATGAGTCTTTCACTGCTTCACTGCACATGAAATCAAAACTTCTACTGCTTCGCCTGCACAGGTGTAATATAGCTGTGAACTCTCTAGTACTCATATGTGGTTGTGCTGGGATTTCTGAGATGGTTTTCTGGTTGGAACATCCTTGAGTACACAGATCAGAATCCCCCTTCGTGTACCCAAACAGTGTGTATGTTTCACAGGCTTTGTAGTGTAGGAATTAAGGTGTTCATTCAAGAGAAATTACTTTTCAGCTATGATTCTTGTCAACAGATTTATATTTAATGTAAAAATCAGAACTGTCTTGCTATAAAGGTCATATCCACAGAATTCAGTATATTCGCTGAGTGCCCCAAACACTAAGCTAAAAAGGCTCCAGAAGTTCTGTTCTTGTTTCTTTGTTTCTTTCCATGAATATAGAAACCTTGCACTGCAGAGCAGCACAGCTTCCGAAGATGGGATGAAGAGTGCTCTGGGCTGCAGTCAGGTGACCAGAACCTTCTGGATTTGTCAAACTTAAGAGAAAATCAACCACGAGAGTGGGTTTTAATCTTCTATCAATAGAGGTGAAAAGGTTTGTGTGAATCTTTGGGGTACCTAAGGCCCCTGTGAAGGATGAATGGATATCTCATCGTGTGTACAAGAGAAATAGCACAGAATCACAGAATGGTGATATATTGGATAAGTCCTTTTAACTACTTATTTTTTGTTTGTTTGCTTGCTTTTCTTGGCTTCTGAAAGAGGACTTTGTCACATATATACCCATATATATCTACCCATATATACCCAAATAGCTTCTCAGTCAAACACTCAGAGGCACTCATAATGTAAGTCTTCAAAGTTTTTATAATATACTTTAAAAAATATATTATTTGTCCAACATGATTCACAGGTACCACTGGAATTTGACCAGAAAAACCCCACACTAGACCAGAAATGAAACACTGTTATGCCCTTTTACACAGAAATATCACAATCAGAAATATCTGATGCTTAATCTAGGAGAGACACTGCACCCTCAAGACCCCTGGTAAAGTTGCAATCACAAAGCTGCACCTTCTCTTTGAAGTGCTTTTGCCACCTTGTGCTTTTCCTAAGCCCTTTGGATTAGATCGTAGCACAAATGCCACAGTCTGATTTTTGTTATTGAGCTATATGAACACAACCAGTTTCTTAATTTATGTTGTTAAACATTTTGTGAGGAAATTGACTTTTGTGTTTCGTTGTGGTTTTCATTAATATAATGTAGCTCAGCTTCCACTAAGATTAAAATCAAAGATGAATAACTTTGTGCTCAGCCAGAGCACAGCATTTGTTAATTCATCTGAAATCAATAATGATTAAATGAATAATTTAGTGAACCACTGTGCACCTTTTTTGGCTTCTTTATTTCCTTTTACAAACTACACTTGTTATTTGCAATAATACACAGTGTTTAGAGAATTAGGGAAGATAAAGACTTTATTATTATTATTAATTTTCACTTTTTTTCCTTAGTAAACAGAAAATGAATGTGGTTTTTGTATTCTCTTATGAATACCTGACTGAAAATCTGTTGGGAATTTAAAGTCTAAATATTAGGGGGTTTTTTAAATCCTGTTTGGACTTTCTTTTTAGTTTTTGCTTGACAGTTGCTTCTATGCTGCTCATTAAGCTGTTGTGCAAATAAATGACTATGAAGACCATATGTGGGGCTACTACTTTAGATATACATAGTGAGTCCAGTACCACCAGAAAGCTGTTAGGCAGATTGATCTTTTGTAGCTAGTCCAAAATACCTAAAGAAAAGAATTATTTGGACTTGTGTGTGAACAAACCATCTGTAAAAAACAGTTGGGCAAGTGGCCTAAATTAAGAGTCACAGGTCTTTCTAGGTATTTGGGTGTGATGCCTCTGTCCAGAGTCATCTGAATCAGCAAAGCCTGAACTGATCAATCATCTTTTACCTTTACATCCATTTGCATTCTAAATGTTTCTCAGCCAAAGTCTCTAAGTAACCAGCAGGTACTCTCAGGCCACATGAGAAACACAGCAATTAACCCAGTCCTCCTCACCTCCATAAGCCAGCTCTTTTATTTTTTATTGAAAATTCCATCAAAGGAGACAAGGGCTGAGATGTTAATTTATACAGAAGTCACCTGATTGTTCCAAAACATGGAATCAAATAGGAAAGATCTGTCCAGTGCAATCCTTCTCCCACAAGCTAATGCATTATGTAGGGAGTGTTCTCTCCAGGGAGGCATAAAATTGGGTCTTTTTTTATTTACAAGTAACCAAAAGCCCCATCAATTTTTGAAAGAGCTTTAGGTACGGAATGAATGAATGAATGAATGGATGGATGGGTAGAGACATTCATTCACACAGTATTTTGGCTGTTCTTAAGCTTATTCCAAGACATACATCTCAGAGGCTTTCCTGAATAAATAATTTATGAAAACTCCTGCTAATATAATTTTACTGCTTGTCTTGCAGTTATTTTGATGACTTCTTAAGGATATACTTTCAGGATTGAAGAGATAATATGAGTATCCCAACTTTCATCTTCAATTTAAAGGAAGAAGAGATACCTTCTAATGCTTGTGGCTGCAGATAATAACTAGAAAGTGTTTCTTTGCTGCACAGAAGCTGAACAGATCTTTATTGATTGCCACATTCGAAAGGGTAATCCTTTGGGAAATGTGGAAAAGTGACACATCAGGATTGCCATTTGGCAGACACTGGGACACTGGATTAAAAACACAAGGGAGATTTGTGGTCTTTCTGGACCTATGGGGAGGTTAAGGATGGGCAGTAGACCTTAGGACATCCTAGACAGTGGCTGGATCCTACCTTTATGTAAATGAACTGAATTGATCACTTAGTGTAATAAGGTTGACAGTTTTCTCTGATTCTGTTGGTTTAACTAGTTAAACTGTGTCACCAGATCTTCTCTCCTTGCTGAGCAAAAACCAACTGAGAAACCTGACTGAGGACTGTGTACTTCATTCTGGCAGCAGTAACTAGCACCATGATCCCCCTGGATCTAAGATATGGAACGTGAGGAAAAGAATCATCAGTGTGGAAAAGAAGGCTTATATTGGTACAAAGCTTTTACAATCACTGCAGTTTATTCCATATTAAAATGTGAACAATCTGGTTTCACAGACAGCTGGGCAGTAGGAGGAACTGGGACTTGTATCCAATGCTAATGTTGTACTTTATCAGCATTAAGTAGAAAGTTATTGATCTGAACAACAGTGTTGCATGACCTGTCATTACCCTGCATCAGTGAATTAAAGCCAACTAAATACCTGGGAAGAGAAAATCAGTTTGGTAATGCTACTGGTAGTCATAGTGATGCATTGATTACATATTAATACACTGAGATAGATAGTTATATGCAGTATATTAATTTCTAGATTGACATTAACATATATTTTTAATACTGGACCTAACAGTGTCATCTGACTTTGGTATCAGACCATGGGGACTTTTCACCATTGGAGAATTTCGTAGAGTCTTTTTTTACCTTGTCTCTGCTTTTGTTTTCTTTTGGATTAGAGAAAAGACAGAGCCAAGGTGGCCCTGTAGCTGATCCTGCTGAGCAGAACGTGTACCTGCAACAGAGATTTTTTCCTTGGGCAATTTATGAACATAATGTGACTGGCAAATTATGAACGAGCAACTTCATTTTAAACTTTGCTTTACCCTTTTGTGTCAGTCACATCATCTCCCTTTGTGTTTATTTACCCATATGAGGCACTAGCAGGTGTAAAACTGAAAACACCTCTCATTTCAAGACTGAGTTACGTTGTGAAGTGATGATGAAAAGAGCCCACGACATGTTTATGGTGGTGATGTTTTAAAAGCCATTCACTATGCAGCATTTCTTCAGCGTTCTGCAGACATCACTTCACACAACTCAGCACTGAGAGGTATATTTCGGAGGCATTTTCATGTCCCTCAGCTGGTTCAGGTTTTTTTAGTGTCAGATTGTTTTCTGCGTGAGGAATTCCTTCCATAAACCCAGTGTTTTTCTTTCCCCAGAGGCAGCACTGTCAACAACCCTATTTGTCAGTCTGACTGAGGTGTTTACAAATTGGTTTAGATTTGCACATTAACATGATGCAGAATAACCTTTTACATCCAGTATCAAGAGATATATTCTTAACACAAACAACATCTAATAAATGCATCAAGGCATTTCTTAGGCAGCCCCTGGCAATACAGGTGATGCTGCATAGAACAGTTCCGTTGCAGTAGCTATAATCTCTTCATCTCTGGTTTAAAAACCTCTATTTCTACTGCCTTCAGTTGTCAGATATCTCACCAACACTCACAGATAGATTGATATAGGCAGACAGTGTAAGTGTCTTGTTTATTTAGAGAAAGATATCAGAGAAATCTCCAAGGAAAGAACTCTTACAAATAGTACAAAAGCAATAAACTTGAATGATAGTAGTGGAAATATTCCTACATTTGTGCTAAACAATCCTAGTTTAGATACCAGAAACAGTCTTTCTGTGCAGCATCAAGGTAGGAATAAGACTAATTCACCTTGCTTCTTGAGAAGATATAGGGAATGTACCAAATTTTCTAGTGTGGTGGATTATTCATCTCTCTCACATAAAGCTAACTAGGTCATCCCTGCACCAAACTGAAACTACACTATGGATATAACTCAGGCAAGGGATACCTTCCTGGAACTGCTGCTTTTTTGTGCTTTTTTTCTTTCTTTTCTTTTTTTAATCTCCAGTTGTAGTCATTGATTCAGAAAGAAATACTATTTTTCACATTTAACCACTTCATATCCTACAACAGCCATAAGGAATGAGTAAGTGACTATAGCAAATGCTCTCAAGGATTCCCAAATGCACGTTGTTATTATTTTAGGGCTTTTAAAGTTATTTAATATGCAATCAGGTGAGGACTTCAACAGCATTTCAGAAGCTTCAGCAGTTTAGCAACAGATTCTTTAGAAGTTATCACTATAATTTATGCCATCATTCGTGGCACTGCCACAGATCTTCCATGAGAGCTGAGGAACCCCTCAACAGAGTTGGAAATAGTTTGGTAAGATGTGTCCTGAATACAAAAAGAAGGCCTCAACCACTATTTTTTGGGTGCAGTTTTACATAAAATTATTACCAGTGGAAAGCTACATCAATTTTCAGCTCTACTCTTGAGAAGTCAGTGCAAGCTTACTGTAACCTGTCACCTAAAACAATGAATGTCAATAAAATCAGTATGACTGACAGATAGACAAGGACTAGATTTTACTGAATCTGATTCTGTCCAGAAATTAAATACCTAGCCTAAATTGCTCTGTGGTTGATGGCAGCATGGGTAAGAGTGGTTCCTCATAGACCAAAATATGATATTTAAGGTGGATAGGATGTCTCCTCCTGTGGAAATGGCTGTAGAAGAACTGACTGCCTGGATATGAGCATGATCCAAGCACCCAAATGCTCCTTAAGGCATCCTTAACTGACATTATGCCACTGAATTTGCAAGTAATCCAGTAGTAGAAGATCTGACAGGAGTTCTGATGTTAGTGGATGCAAACTGAATGAAGACACTAGCTTTTAAAAAGCCAAAAGTGTAAAAAATAGGCCTCAAAAGATGAGAAGAATTCAAAAATCATCCAATAATATAATGCCAGAGCTATGCCAAGATTACGTGAAAGTAGAAAAGATGCAGATCTGGGAGCCAAAGTAACAGATGTTATATATGTTATATATAATATAGGTTATAAATAAGATATAATCTAGAATAAATGGGACAAGCCATTCCACCCCTGCTCTCTTTCCTGTAGATTCTTCTGTAGCAAGTTTGTAAAAGCCTGCAGATGTTTTATTCCACCTCAGGACTCTCTGCTTCACTGCTGAGCCTCATAGAACAAACCTGGACAACTAACAGTAGCACAGATGGGAATTTCTTAGTGTTATGATCCAACCAATCCAGAAACAAACAGCACAAGCAAAACATGGTTTTGTCTTTCCCTCTTTCATGGATCTGTTCCTCTGCTCTCCTTCTTCTGCCTTTTATTCTCACGTTTTTGTTTGCTTTCTACTCTAACTGCAGACCAACATTTTATGTCCATCTCTGTCCAGGTCCTGGATGCCCCATGCAGAAAAGGGACCTAATTAGACATGGTGTTATCTCTAATTAGGACGATGAGCTAAGATTCTGCTGTGATTTAGACATAAAGTTTCTGGTGTGCTTACTGAGCAGCCCAAGGTCCCTGTATTTAAATTACAAAATTAATTTGACTGCCTGTGGTAATTAATCCATTGGTTGCTCAAAAAGTGTTTTGATTTCAACAATTACTAAAAATGAAAAAATATCACAAGTACAGGAACATCCTCGACAGTGTGATGAATATTTTAGAGGCTGCTAACAGTAATTTTAGGAAATATTTGGGAATAAAATTGCATACTGTTACAGAAACTTTATTCATCACAAATTCTGCAAGTAAATTTGATGGACTCTCTAACCAGGAAAAAACCAGCCAAAACTCTGTCAAAACTTCAGACTAGACCAGCTAGTAGCAGAATTCAGTCATCTCTCAGTCTCACCAGGGAATTTACTTTTGCTTGCTAATTGCTTTGGTCTCCTTGATACGATTCCTGCTGTGCTGCTTATAAGCCTGACTGATATCATAGAAATGCCTTCTAAATGACTTCCTTATCAGTGACAAATTCTTTTAGCTCCCTGGAGGAGCAAGGAAGAGAGTTGTTTTATCCTCTTTCACTAGGGTATGAAGATTACTACTGCTTTTCCAAAAATTTACACACCAGCAGACCAAGATGCAGATATTATTTATTTCGTTATTTATTTCAGGGCTGTTTTCAGTGATGGAAATTGCTTTTTCTGGATTCAACACTGCTTCTTACTCAGGTCCCTTTGAGAAAAGTCAGGGGCACAGAGTGAAGAAAACAAAATGTTGTAAAAAATGCCTGCATGGTATAGATGTTGCTAATTCCCTGTTTCCTTCTTTGTTTAAGGAAATGGGATAGGAACAGAGTTGAAAAGAAAGGCAGTGAGGGAAGCAGGTGCAGTAAATGGATGAAAGAGAATGATAAACAGCTTTAAGGAATTTGAAGTGAGGAAGTAGAAGGAAGAGAACTGCATTAATGTCAACAGTTGTTAAGGTCAACGTAGAGGGAATTTAGTTTAACCAACAGAAACCCTCAAACTCCTTCCTCCTCAGTGATCCCTTTCTCCCTGCATAGTGTATCCTGCCTCCTTAACACTGTTTTAAACCTTACCCACGTCTTTACATTTGCTTTATCTGTGAATCTTTCTTGCACTCTGTGTCCTGGATACAATCAAAGAAAACCTGTGCAATCAATTTACTATATGATCATGGCTTTATTTATTTATTTACTTTTTTTTTTGGTCATAGAAACATCGAAGTTTGAATTCTTCATGAGTGATAATGGAGCTCCAACTCTGGAATAGTCCATATTTGCTATTTTTGCTATATATATTTGCTATATATAGCTGTTTGGTGACTAAAAGTGATTTGTAGAGCAGAAGAAACTCTACAAAGAAGAGGTTTTCAGTGATTTAGTATTGCAGAGGGAGCACTGTGATGCTAGGTGGAACCAGAGATGAGAACATCAGACTGGAAGGGATTTACTGAAGCTTCAAACTGCCTCTCCTTCATAAGCCTATGAAATACAATCCTTTTCCCAAACCCCAGCACTATCCAGTTAGACATCTTTGGCTGCATCAAAGGAAATCTATTTCATCTTGTGGCATAAATATATCCATGACAAATGTGTGTTTCAGTGGGATTATGCCAGCGTTGCCCCTTAGCTCTGGTCGCTCTCTCCCATCTCATGATCCTTACTTCCCTGATCTGCTGGCCAAACAGTCCTTCCAGCTTCAGTCTCCAGCCACTATGGCTCGACTTGAAGGGACAATCCTTTGTAGCAGTTACTGATAAGGAAGTTTTAAAACGTGAGCAGTACTGGTTATCTTCAGCAGAGGTCAGTGGTGCAGTTTGTGACAAAACTGGTTGTCCCACAAGTGCACTGAGACCCAGCTTTTCAAAACTACTTCCCTAAACCAGGTGGCCTAATGCCCATAACCACTTGGCTTTCAGAGTTATCAGAGGTGAACAGCCACAGATTCAGCACACCAGGTTTACTCTTTAGGTAAAAGGGTTTTAGGAGGTTTAGGAAACAAAAAAATCCTGGAAAATTCTTTCATGTTCTGTTCCTAAGACATGGACCTAGGTTTCCAGACTCTCACTGGACATGATACCTACAGTTTGCTTTCTCTGTGTTCATTAATTAAAGCCCACATGATTCCACTGTGCTTAGCATAAGTTTATTTGCTATTATGGGGTTTTGATTTTCAAGTTGAATGCAAGACAGACTTTAGCATAGAAGAGATTTAATTTTGTTCCTGATGATGTGCTGGGGACTAAAGCCCACTGGATCACTTCTTTCTGCGTAAGAACCTGAGTCCTAGGCAGAATACTTTCCAGGTGCTTCCTCCAAGTGCTTTGGAGGGACCTATATCTGTCCAATGAACAGAAAGTGATGTTAGGAAGAGATTCCCTTCTAGCCTAAGTTACAAATCTAAGGTTGAGTGTCACAAAGTCTGCCTCCTCTGCTCTTGGCTCTTTGAATCACATTTTCTTCCTCAGTTACATCAGCGGACAGCTTTAGATGACAGAGGCTGCTACTTGTATAAGACATCCAGAAAAGTAATTAGAATATTGTTTTATAGCCTGATTCTAAGATAAAGTACAGGGCATTTGAAACAATGAAACATTAGCTTTTCCTGCTATTTTAATAATAGAAATTATGTCAGTTTTGGTTTCATTGTAACCACTGCAGCAAATACAGAAGCAGTAAGTTAAATCAGACATGATTTACATGTCAGTACTCAGGTATAAATATATGGAATGCAGACCAGAACATCCCTTTGGTCTGAGAAAGGGATCAGAAAATGCACATCTTTATCTTGTGACCTTGAGAAACTGATGTGCTGGAAGCTCAGCTCCAGGCAGAGATGTGCACAAGCAGCTCTGGGAGGGACTGTTGTGGGACACTTACTATTATGCTGCCTCAGGATCCTTTTGTGCAATGTAAATAAATCTTTTGTGCTTGCTAAGCATGGCCAGAGCAGCCAAGCTTCGGGTGTCTGTCCAGGAGTAGGAATCTGTTTATATTGCACATCAGAGAAAAAACACAAGTGACAAAACTACTTGAGAACCCAGACTGCTGCTGAACTTGGTCCATAAATATGGGTCCCTCTATCACTTACACATTTCCAAGATAATCTGATTCACTGCAGCATGAGAACAGTGCAGTGCTTTGTAATTACTGCACAAGTCCAGATAAGAACTGAATTTGCCCTCTACACCTCTAACTCTAGTGCTCACCAGTGAAAATCCTCAACAACTGCACACTGGATTTGCTCCAGTGAGCAAGTGCTATCCACCAATGGTGAATAAGCTCTGCTAGAAAATAGGCTGCTCTTCTCTAGCACTGATCATCAGCAGGCATCTAAGGCTTTCAGGGGATGTAGGTACTCCTGTGCCTGTGTGTTACAGGAGGAAAAGAAATTATTTTGCCCAAGCCAAGAAGCAAGACTGTGGTATAAATGGGACGTGTCTGTAGATCTGACTCATCAGTCCACAGTCCTGCCATACACAATGTCCTGTAGGCTATGCCAGCTCTGCAAACTAACTGTTAGAGAGGAAAACAATGACTGCAATCACCACAGCCAGAGGTTTTTAAGAGAAAGATCTAAATAAAATATATTATAGTAATAAAACAAATTAGCAGCTGTTATCCCGAGGCAACAGTAATGAAGGCCTCACAAAACAGGCCTTTATTAGAAGTAGTAACAGTAGTCATAAGTTCAAGTTTAACTAAGTGAGCCATTAAAAGTGGAATGCTGAAATGAACTGAACCAAACGACAAAGTAAAACATGCCCGGGGCAATGAACAGGTTTTTAATTTGTTTAACTTCCATCTCTCTGGTGTCTGGCTCTAAAAAATGCTGTGACAAGAAGACTCCTTGCTACATTCTAGTCTGGATGCTAAATAAATTAGTAATAGCAGCAGCAACAATAGCACAGACAGCCTATTCCTCTCCCACAGTGCTAGCATCACTAGTCCTCCCTGCCTTTGCTCTTTGGTTTGCCATTATTCAAAGACAAAACGTTGTCCCCCCAGCCATAAGCAGTCATCGAGATGAGAAAGAGCTATCAGACCCCACATTCATCAGATTGTCACAACAGAGGAGTCTAGGCTCACATTTGGCAGTGAGATCCCATGGAAAACTTCCCATATCAACCCTTTTCTGATTTTCTCATGCTGTTTGGGTGAACTGCTGGGTGGGTGTCACCCTCTGCAGCCACATCCAGGCAGACCTGGTGTCTCCTGGACACCCTACAGGAGTCTGTCATTCCAAACAGCCTCAGGACTCTTCTAGATTTTTGCCAAGCATCTGTGACCCCAACAGAAGAATGGAAAAGAACACCCAGTTAAGTTAAAGCCACAGGGTTTGAATATCTCCAGACCACGACTTCCCATAGAATTTGTATTTTGGCTTTTTTAAGATAAAATTGTAGCTGTTCTGTGGTGCAGTCAGAACAGAGCTGTTGTTTCGTTCATGTTTCTTTCCCTGTTTTTCATTCAAGGCTGGTCTTAGTTCCTGTAATCCTGTTTTACTTTTCAAAAATACATTTTCTTGTGTACCAAAATGTTAATGAAAAATAGCACCAGAGAAATAAAGGTAACTATATTTGTCCAGTAGCATTTATAAAACTACTTTAAATATTGTAAATAGCTATTTCCATCACCAGGCATACTGAAGAAAGTTAACTAGAAAAAAAAAAAAGCCATAATGACTTTCAAGGATTTACTGAAGGCAAAAAAATTGCATTTTATAAATCAAATTCCTTAAAAATGCTGACTTAGTTTCAAAATAATTTTCTCTACTTATCTATTGAGTTTCTTCTTGCTGTGCTAGAAATTGTACAGTGAGCTTTATATGAACTGTGAAAATGGATTTGAGATTTTTAAGCTAGTGAATCTAAACCAAAATAGTAGTTGCAAATTTAAAAAAAAACAACCAAACAAAACAAAAAACTAAACCAGAACAAACAAAACCCCTGCATCAACAGCTTCTGATGGTAAAAGCAACAATGGAAATTAGACCAGTCAAAATCTGATTACTACAAACATCATTACACAAAGGATTTTTTGATTTTTTTCACTTGATTTATGAGTCAGTGAGATAGTTTCCTCTTGTGAAGGACTACACACTACTCTAAATGTAAATAACTTCCATAGCACCAAGTTGTGCCTGGAATACTATGAGTTGCAGAACTAAAACAGAAACAAAAACCTGGCCCCAAAAATAAGATAAAATAAAATTATATATAAAAAAAGTTAGAACTGATTAATTTATTAAGACAGCTTCATAGTCTGAAGATATCTATCTTGTGGTTATGACCTTCGTAACATCTGAACAAACACTGTATGTACATGGCAAAGTGGTCCAATTAAAAACACTTTTCTTCTGCAAACTTCATTCACAAAAAATTTGACCTGTAAAATAATTTCCAGAACATATCATTAGTAAAACCACAGGGAAATGCCATTAAAAGTTTGATATGGTAAGTTCGGGTTCTGATGCGTGCTTAAACTTTCTGAATTGAGGTCTAAGTACTGAGACAAGAAGTGACTATAAATGAGCAAGTCAGCGGGTGTGGGTCAAGTGATGGGAAGGTTAATGAGATTTTGATCTTCTTTCAGTGAAATCAAATTTAATTTTCACTGCTTTGAATATACTTTTCTGTTTACTCCTACTTGTTTTTAGGGAATTCTGTAAGATCCAGTAGAAACAAAGTGAACTTGTACACCAGTATTCAAACTGATGGAGTAAAATGTATTAATACACGTGGCTTAAGGGTAGAACTTGTCAAAATGGATTTGGCCAATAGATCTTCTGCAATGTTTTCCTATTTCTAATGGAATCCTCAGTGTTACAAACTGGACGACAGTTTTTCTATGGGTGAAGTTTCTTCCTAACTTCCTAAGTGAATGATTCACTTTTGCCCTGAGGAATGCCTGTATTTCTTTTCTAAAAATATTATTTTATATCCCATCTAAAGTCACTGTGGATGTTCTCATTATCCTTATAAAGGTTTAATCCTTTTTTAATTCCTGCTAAGCTCTTGATCTGAATGCTGTATTGTGACAATGGGTTCTAATAATGTACTATTGTGTCTTTGACTATTTAAAATCCCTCTTAGGCCATGTTTGCAGAGTACATTTCACCTGCCATTTTTTTCACTACAGGATTTAATAGAAAAGAAACACTTCTTTGAAAGCCATATTCATGTACCTCTTGAGTCTTGGACATTTAGATATTCCTTTTCCTCACTCTTCCTTTTCAGTTAATTTATTTATTATATTTTAATCCTCATTTTTTTACTCACAATGGGTTTTTTTAATATGATTTCTTTACTGAGGTTGTTGGATTTATTTATATGTTAACTGCTATTAGATAGAAGCTCTGCCATAGTAACTAATGAAACAACTTCCTTGTGGTCCAATATATGGCTGTGTACCACATCATCCAGAAATAGACATCATACAGAAATAGAACTGCTTCAGGAAACATTTAAAATACCAAGAAAGTAATTTCCTTTTCATCTAGTTGGCCCATTTCACCTAAATATATAACTGGGTGCTTCAAGGACTTAATCAGTCGTGGTTTATAATAGGCCTCTGGTTTCTTTGTCGGCTGATAAGAAATGAACACTTCACTGAACTATTCACTGAGCTTTGTTTGGATATTGCCTGGGTTATTCAATAACAACTTGGAGAAAAAATACAGATGTCAACCACTTCAGAAAGAGTTAAAATGGTTACACAGCTAATCACAAATACCATTAAAATTCCAAAATTATCCAGAGCAGGCAAACCTGACACCTCTCCTTTTAACTACTTCTCTTCATGTGAACTACGAATCAGATATTCTAATAAATTTATACCTAATTTTATGCATGAATTGCATCATTTTTTCTCGTAGCAAGATTCATATTGAAGACAAAAAAGGTCTTTGTTCCCCTAGGCAGAGTCAAACAGGACGTACTTCTCATTTGGCCTTTTTCTAGTTACTGTGATTTAGTGAAATCATTATTTTAAGTAAAAATTCTTATTAAATACTGCATTTATATTACAAGGATGACTCCTATCTACACCTTTAAGCAGCTTCATTACACTGTTAGTTCTGCTTTGTCAGTGTTTCTGTGTAAAACTGTTCATATGACTAATTAAAATGTGATTCTAAATTCTATTTGTTATTACTTCTATTATCTTTCTTATAACACACTGACATAACATGTTTATGGGTTCTGTAAGCTAATCTAATTTAATATTTTCCTCGTAAGTGAAATGCCCTGAATAACAGCAGCTGCCCTTGGAATGCTGATTTAAATATATATACACACACACACATATATATTTATATATCCACTTGACTGCTAGTTTTTACCTAATTCTAGACATGCCTCCCTGCTATCACTCCAGAGAGGCAAACCTTCCCATGGATGACTTATTAAAATGGGGATGTTAATTTTTGTTCAATTAAAGGAAGGAGAATTGGGTTTATGAAAATCCTATCCATACAGCATCCGATCCAAGGACAAAAGGAAAACAAGCATATAAAGGAAATGTGTTTTGCTCTTTCATGTGGCTCAGGTTGTGGAAAAGCAGAGATAGTCTTCATTCTTCCAGGGGAATATTGCATATATAAAATATGCCATATTTCTTGGTTGCATGGCCCTTAGTGTGTGGGCTTTGCATCTCCATCACCCTTAATCCTTTCTGCTGGGCAGCACTGAATTCCTATGTCATTTTTCTCCATCCTGTTTATATTTCTTCTCTCTCTGCAGACATCATTGAAGCCATAGGTTTGAAATTAATATAATAAGCTTTCCTAACATATTTTTCTAACTTTTCCATTATGAATGCAAATGCCCAGTGTATTAAACTTGAAGAAGCAGTTAGTGAAAGGTGAATTTCAAACTGATTGTGGTATGACCACCCAGGGAGTGGCATTATTCTGCACCATACGAGGCTACATTATGTTATGGAGTTATTCTATGGAACTGTATTTAGCATGGGAAAAGCCTATTCTAGCCCAAAACACTTTCATGAAGCAATTAAGGAAAATGGCCTTATTGCAAAGATGTGGCAGAGCCACTGTAAAAGCCACTCATCAGAGACCACTCAGATGACATTAAATGCTTCCCAGTTCGAAATAATGCCTATTCCAAGGAAGATAAATTATATGTTTGCATGTGTTTATCCAGTATTGTGTTGCCCACCCTTAAAGTTTTATTATGACTTTTGATTTTTCCCATAGCATCAGTTGTCAGGATTATATGAATGTGCGTGGCTCAGTTTGCATACAGTGATTAAGATGTGCAGATGTAATAGCTGGAAAGAAAACCTAAAGTAATCCAAAGATAATTAAAAATTAAACAGAAACATTTGTTGTTTTTTTTTTAAGCAAAACATCTCCTTTATTTAATTAGACTAACAACAAAAGGGGCATGAATATATCAGAAGCTACTTTCTCTCAAAAGGCAAATAGATTTTATGGTATGTACTTCCCCGTTCTTCACTTTAACCACCATAACCAAGAACAGCAAACACAAGGTCTTTACAGAAGTTGGCTGAAGAAACGAGATGATAAATGGTTAATTTGGGCTGGCCTGGATCAGTGGTTAATTACTGCAACGCAAAACACTAATAAATAAAGAATTAATTGCGTGCAGATATTGCCAATTAACCCACAAATGTAAAAAAGCAAAAATTCACAGTTAACAAGAGCACTCCACAGCCTTTGTAATTACAACCTGGGTACAGCACTCCAGTGTTGTGATGCAGAGAAATCTTCTAATTAGCCAGGATTCGAAAAGCAGAGACAAATTTGAAACGCAGAAGGTTAGACAGGGAGAAGCACCATCCTAACACTGTATTGTGAGAGAATGACAGGACTCTGACAACCTCCAGCACTCCAGATGTCTGGCTACGTGATGATCTCCACTGGGAATTTTGTCCTAAGTCTTCTGTCCCGAGTTTATGAGTAACAACAGAGGGAACAGAAACAACAGCAGAACATCTTTGGAAGGCAGCTCGCTGTCAGTCCTGCTCAGGTAAAGCCTGAGGGTTGGTGTTGGGTCAGGCAGGGACTGGGTTCTTGAATAGCATTTTTGGTGCCTTACCTCGGGAAAGGAGGTAAATCAGCAGTGGTTTAGGCTCGGTGTAACGAGGATCTTTGTACTACACCAGTTTCTTAGAGATCACATCACAGCCTCTGGGTTTGTTTCGGCTCACTGATGAAAGGACTTGTTTTAAAGGCAATGAAATTTGGGATTCCTTCAATATGCAACATAAATAACAGTAGGGGAGAAAAAGACACAATATAGACTTCTTCAGAATGAAATTTAGCTGCTCCTTTCCATGATGCACAGACAAAATCATTAATTTATAAAAAAATATCTTTTATCCGTGTGCAGTTGACTAATGGATGCATAGTGCAGGAAAATTTAGGCCAGTACAATTTCTGTGAAGCTATCTAAAAGCTTTTATCAAATACACTACACAAATGAATTACACGAAGGAAGTAATGCAGTGTAGGTGATGGACAGATGATTACCTCATTTCTTCTTAATCAGGACCAATTTCTTTTATTTAAACATCTGTTTGAACCAGATAATCATAAGGCAAGAATATATGCAATGGAATATGGATATGGAATTAAAAAAACCCTACTCAGATGAGAAAGGTCTTGTGACTTCAGACCATATTACTCTGTGGAGATCATTAGCTTGTCCTGGCTTTGTTGTATTTTCATCTGACAGAGTCTGTACATCTAAGAATCTTCGTTAGAAATGCTTACACATATTTCTCTACAGCCCAATATATTTCTGAATAAGACATTCTATTTTATCCAAATAAAATAGCCGTGTCTGAAAGGGAGAACGCTGTAAGCTGTAATAGCATATCTAAGTGGCTCTGAAAAAAGAACTCATTAATTTGTAGCTCAAACTCATTTTGCACTGAAATATTCATGTAACATCTGAAGGTGTTGTCAGAACAACATCTGGCTTGAGCACAGAAATCACTGTTCACTACACAGAAGTGGTTCCTCCTTCTGATATCTCCCACATGATTCTTTACATGCTCAGCTTGGTTTGATTACACCCTTCTTCTGCTTCGTTTCTGTGACAGAAATGCATTGGCAATGAGGATTTTCAAAGCCAAGTCACTCCTGTCGTGCTATGGGCCAACTTGTTTAGCCTGCAGCGTGTCTGTAATGCTCAGGTTGATTGTTGCTTCTAACAAAACAGTCCCTAGTGACCCTCAGCTGAATTTGCATCTGTTTCAGACTGGTGTATGTACTGAACTAAGTAGGAAGCAACCTTAAGGAGAAATTATCTTAATTGTCCTACTGCTTTGGTGCCTGCTCCAGCTCATCACCTCTAGGTGTTGTTACGTACCTCCTCCTGCTGAGAAGGAAAACACAACCAGCTCTCAGTGACCTGTGCCTGGATTGCCCGAGTTATGTCAGGAGACTTTCACCATCATGATACACCTATGGTGTCCAAGCTGTGCGTGGGGACAGGCTTCCTCAGCTGGCTGTGTATTCAGAGCTGAAGAAACCTAAAGGATCATACTGCATTAGCTGTAAAGTCAGTAATGCTGCTGACCTTTCTTTATGTGCTCTGCTGTGCCTTAGTGTGTGATCTTAAACCCAAAATGTACATGACCTGCCTCTCTGCTTTGACCAGGCTGTTGTAGTACTGCAGTTCTACTTTGCCCCAGGGGGAAGTATTTCAATGCCCTGAGGTTTTTCATACAAAGAGAAGATGCACCCGAGGGAGTAGAGCTGTCAACACCTGATCTATGTAGGCTCTTCTTTTATTCCAAATGCAATTCGCCTCATCTTAAAAGAGTTGAGGAAACCCTGAAAATTCATCTCTGCACACAAAAACTCAACTGATATGATCAGAACAGAGTAGCTACTATAAGTATTTTCAAGTACACTCCATTGTTTGCTTGTCTTTTTTATACCTAATGTTTGGATGCTGATCTTCAGTAAAAGATNAAAAGAGAAATCATTGGACTTGCACAGTAAAATGGCAATACTTAGAAAATGCAATTTTCACAAATCTTGGCTCTAACAGTGACTCTATTTGTTGTGGGTGGGGTTTATTTTGCCCCAAACAATAATTTACCAAACAATAAAATTAGGCCACGTGGGTTTTTTTTAATTCTCATCCCATGTTTTTCCTTTCCACTCCTTTCACCTACTTAAGTCTTGAACAGTGAAGTGTGATATCTCATACCGAGGTGCAATGCCTAAATATGATCAGAACAGAGTAGCTGCTATAAGTATTTTCAAGTACACTCCATTGTTTGCTTGTCTTTTTTATACCTAATGTTTGGATGCTGATCTTCAGTAAAAGATCACACAATACATTTTGATAGCAGTTATTACAGAAATATACAGATATTTTAAATCATCTTATTAGAATGGAAAATCTCTGTCTGGACATTTATCATAATCATCTGTGTACAAAAAGAGATACTTTCAGTCCAAATTTTCCAGAGGAAGATAAGTTTTTTTCAGCTCTCAGTGAGATTCTCTGATCACATGTAACTTGAAGGGTGATCCCTTGTCCTTTCTTGAAAGGATCTGGATTTGTCATTTTATTTTCATCATGTATAAAGGAGAGAATGAACAAATCAAACCTTTGCAGAGAAAAAATTATCAGTCAGGCCATTAATTAAAATTCAACTGAAGTTCCTTATGAGAAAAAGCATCTTTTTTTCTGTGGTTGCAAACACCTCATACCATGCACATGGCATGTTAAGAGGTGTTTGCATAATAAACAGTCCAAATAGCTGCTGATTTCTACGCAGCTGATACAGAAATACTTCACTGTTGTCTCCTTTAATAGTTTTAGAAAAAAGAGCAATTACATTAGGAATATTTGAAAAAATTAAAGGTGATTGAAATAAAATGCTCTGAAATTTGACGTCTTTGTAGTTTGTAAATGCTGAATCCAAAGAGATCCCATTTAGCCTGCGTATTAAAAGCACAAATTTGCTTACAGCTATTTCTCCACCTTATTTCCTCCTAATACTGCAAAGCAAGGTATACATAGGTCTTCATCTGATGTGCAGACTGAGTGACAAAAGCTTTCAATTACCTTTCCTAAAAGAGCTTCAGAATTGCAGGACATGGTTCATTTTGCCAGCTCTGAACACAGAAAACCACAGGTGTGTTCCCAAAGGATGTTTATCTCAAAACCATGCAGTTAAAAGTATCTTTGAAAGCCTTCTAGATATTAGAATTTACTTTTATACAGATCAAAGGACTTCCCACTTGTAATTTTACATTTTCTACTGAACTGATAAAGATGGAAATGTGAAATATTATTTTCCTTTATTTCACAGTGTGCCAAATTTGATTTAAGAATTATTAAGAATTTAAACTTTACCTTTAAAATTAGACTGACCTGCCTTTACACGTGCTGAAGTTTGGAATGCATTGAATTTGTGGAAGTGCAAGTTAAAATGCTTGATGTCTTAGTCTTTTGGTCATAAACTTTTATCTAAAAAGATATTGAGGCAAAGCAGAAGAAAAAAAATATAGGGTTTCATAGCATTTCTCAAGTAGCCCACTTTATATTTTGATTTAAAGAAAGTAGTTTTAACTTTAATGGGCTACTTTTACTAGGGGAAAAAAACACCACCAAATAAAACCCCACCTGACTGCTCCCCCTCACCCAAAGAAAAAAAAATAGCCAACAACCTCAATTTAAAATAAAATCAACCCTAAATATTAATTTAGATATTATTTAAAAGTTTATGAGGGATATCTTCTAATGAGAGGCTGGTGTATACTGCAGAAATGTGACCCTGGGGAATGGTTTATTGTTCGATGTTCAAATCCTGCTTGACTCTCTGTTACTGTTTCAATAGCACAGAAGTTAACATCTTCTTTGTGTATATTTTATTTCTGGACTTACTTCAGAAAAGCTGATAAATATTTACTTTACAGGCAGACCATCACGTTTAAGTTCAATTAATTTGTCCAGACAAAATGGTTCATGTATTGGTTATTATCAGTGGTTTATTGATGAAGAATCTGAGTATAAAACAGTGTATAGTGATGGTATGTATAGTATACAAATGCATGTTTTTAACCTGACAGAAAATACTCTTTTTGAATAGCTTGATGCTTATGATGACTCAATTATGTTTTGTTATTTGAAAAGAAAAAATGCCAAGATGATATACTGAAGGACATGGAGTTATCAAATGCTTTTTCTTATTTTCAGTGTAGTTCACTCATCAGCTGTCTTCAGCAGTTAAAATTTACCAGGGCAAAAAATTGACTAATCTTTTGGTTTGTTTTTGTATGAAAGGTTGATTGAAACAACATCCCGCATCTGAGACTTCCGAGGAGTGCACTGAAGTTCTGAAATCCTTGTAAATGTGCCAACAATCTGACTGACTTTGGGGACTGCTGCAGTAAAAGGTTACCAAATCAGAATGTACACATTCTATACTTAAATCACAAAATGGAGCTCTGAATGTGTAACAGCATTTGGAGAGCATGAAAAAGACTGTGTCATAAAGAGAGCCACGAGCACAGTCACCTGGAGCTTTATTCCAAAACCAAATTATCACTCTTCTCCATCTTCATCCCCAACAGTGTCTTCAGCTCAGATGCATTAGATTCTCTCACCTCTGTTTTCTACCTGAATTTTCTTGCAGCTGATTTCAACACATGTTGGTTCTGTCTTTTTCCTTCTTAAGACAAAAGTGAAGAACTTCCATATACCTCCTGCTATAGAGTATGGCCACGTTTTTGATCTTTAGGGCAAGCATTCCTTTAAAGACTTGACAGGATGAAGAGATAAATGTGTGCTAGAGGTAGAGATGTTGCATTTCAGTTCCCCATCACAAAAAAAAAGAGGCAAGGGAATAACTTCACTGCATCTTTTATGTCTTCTAACTCCCCAGGCTAATATAATCAAATGCTATCTTTAAAGTATAAAGCTATTTCTTAATTTATGCATTTGCAATGTTTCCAGCATCATTAAGAACAAGTTTCTAAGTCTGTCCTAAGTCACTGAGCATTTCCTTTCTGTGACAAGGAATCCCATAGAATAAAATTAATTAATTTATACGATCCAACAACTAATGATACCACAATGAAATTGCTGGAGAATTTTCAGTCCTTAGGTACACATTTTCAGCTCTGTGCTTGGCTGGATCGGGCCTGCGAACAGTAACAGTGAGCTTGTGTTTATTTTTGGCTTTGGAAATTGAAAATCTTTCAAGTGAAGAACAAAGACAGAGGTGTTAATGTTTGGTCTTGGCAGGGGGAAGGAAGAAATAGCCCGTCGAGGCTCACAGAGACACTGGAAAATTTGGCAGTGGAAAGAAACAGAATCCACTGGCAAACCCAGTGCAGTGTAAGAGGGATTCTGCAATAAAAGAGGAAGCCAAATGCAAAGATGACACCTGAATTCCTTGAGACTGGTCTGACTTTGAAGGGCACTCAGACCTGCTGAAGGATCTCGCACATATGTGTGTGTGCCAGTATTATCTGTTCTTGCTAACATGAGCAGACTTTGACAATCCAGTCTCTTACAAGCTGTATGGATCTGCTTGCTTCCACTGTTAGGTACTCCAGGAGGGCTCTGGCAGCACTGAAGCAAACAGGCACGGCCAGTTGTGAAACTGGACATCACAGGAATTCATTTCCCAGGCTTTAGGTCATGAAAGTGGCTTCAGATTGTTGCAGCTGGGTCACATCCCAGTTAGGATAACCAGAGGAACTGGAGATTCAAAGCCCTTCTTAATAGGATGCTTAAACACCCTCCGAGCTTCAGGTGTCTTACTGGTGCCATTATTAAAGATGGGAAACCTCAGACGTTTAAAACTGTCCCTTGCTCAAGTTTGCTAACGGGGTTCTCAAAGAACAAGGGGTCCTCCTATCACTACCAACTGATGGCTCTTACTGCAGTAATTACAGCTTCATTTTTTTCTCATTCCTTATTTAAAATGCAGTCACACTCATTATTCATGCTTGTAATGAGTGCCTTCCTTATCAGCGCATGGTGGGTGAGCTCCAACCAGTGACACAGCTCCCTGTGCTCCGATGTAAGCAGGAGGGATGTTCCAGCTGCTTCAAGTCTTTGCAACACTGCACGTGTCTTCCTGGTGTCACCCCTGGTAGCCCCTCTGCTGCCGGCTTGTTGCCAAAATGGGATGGAGCAGTTAAACCTCCAGCTGCTTCCCATCCCCTCTGCAGTGACTGCTGCTCAGTAGGCTCCCAGGTAAGTAGGATTATGCAAAACTATTAGAAAAATCAAAGCTGTGAGCCAAAGTTCAAGGTCTAGAGGTTGCCCATGTCCTTTCTCACCTGCAATTATAGGGAGAGTAAGATAAATGGACCTGAGCAGTAGCCTGACCTTGGGCATATGGATGTAGCTGGATGTAAATGAAGTGTGGGCTTCAGCCCCCTCCTCCTATTTATGCACTGAATAGCTCATACTGACCCTATTCTAGTTTTGTGACCTGTGTGAAGGGTGGGCCAGCAGCTGTTGTACAGACTTAAACAGGGCTGCTGAGAGGAATATCTAGCTTGGGGATATCACCTTAACAAATGGAACCCTTTACTACCATGTATCCTAGGAAAGGAAAGAAACCACCCCTTCCAGTACCCCTGGTGATTTTGTTTTCTTTTTCTCCTTCAATTCCTGGAAAAGGAGCAGTGCCACTGAGCTGAGGGCAGTACCTGGGACGCGAGGGATGGGGCTGGAGGCAATCTGTGCTGCTGACACAGTGTCACAGTGTAATGAGCCATGGGCTACCATCTCCACAGCCCGTCAAGCCTGGCAAGTTTCAAGTGGGTTGGTTAAACTGCCCTAAAAGAATTTAGCTACCTGGAAAACCTTTTTATAGCCTTCTTTTCCTGTTAGTGTTGTAGGTTGGGTTGCACAAGCAAAGCCACCTGGGGGTTTGCCACGTTATCAGCAGGGGCTCTGGTACATCACCACGGTGCACAGCAGCTCACAGAGTCTGTAGCCTGGGGTTTGGGCTATTATAATGTCTCACACTAACACAGGAGTTTTATTGTTCTACAGGAGGAGGGTGGATTTCTGGCACTTTCCCAGGCTTCACATTGCCAGCTGTGTCTTCAGCTTCAGAGATTTCCTGCATGTTCTGTGTTTGCTTCTAAGCATTACAATGGTCCTTGTAAATTGTTACCAGTTATATTTTGCCATTTTGAGTCAGGGGGAGTATGTAATACAGCAGATTTCATTTCTCAAACTGGTGTTAATCAAAGGTGTTGCAATAGGTGCCAGAAGTCGACATGCATTACACTATTTATAATATGGGTGCAAGTTACAGGGGCTGGAGAAACTTGCCCAGTATCATGCTGGTGGCAAAATCACAGCCAGGGAGAGGGAAAATGTGCATGTTTTTGCATGCTAATACTCAGCAGCATGTGGACTCTCAACCTCCCCAGCCCTTGTCTCAGAGCTCATGAGGAGGCTCTGATGGGGACAGGAACAGCATCCCCAGCCCCTCCACTGTGGGACATGTATCTACCTTATGGGAATTCAGTAAGGGTCAATGGAAAGCCTGTTTGTATTCAGATATCAGCTTGTTGATTCACCTTCCCGTGCTTCAGCTTGTTCTTCTGCAATATAATAAATAAAAGGGACAGGATTTCGAGTTTGATATCTCAAAAGAGGTTTGTGAAGACACCCTTCATCTCCCTTTGCTGTGCAAGGGACACACTGCTGTTCTCTCCACAATTGTTAGTGCTCTAAAAGTCCTACTGTGGCTTGATACACAGAAGATGTATGAGGCTTTATCCATTAAATGTATGAAATACTTCAAGAACCTCAGATGTCAGACACAATAGAAGTATAAAGGGTTATTAATTGTTACTTTACAAGGGTACCTGGAGGAGAAGCTTCAGTTGTTACACTTATTAAAACAGCTTTAAATATGAAAAGCCTTTCTTAGGTGATAGGAATTATTGTCTGTATACTTCAGGCCAGTCAGAAAGATTATTTAAGAATTAATTTGATCAGCAGTCTAACCAGGGAGGATGTCACAGCATTATGCTCTTACATGTGGCTCCTGTGAGTTTTATATGCCCAGGAGAAAGCGCCAACTGCTTATGCAGGCACAATTACATTTGTACAAATTGCTTTACACATCCACAGGCAGCAAGAGCAGGTGTTTCATGTCAGTTTTGTCAGGGAGCAGCAAGATTGGGCTGCTCCTGAAAGGAAGGGGAGCTGGGGTGGAGGTGGCAGCAGGGCAATGCCTTGGCTGGCTGGGGATGCTCTCACGTGGTGCTCAGGAAAGAGGAGCAGAACAAGTCCAGCAACACTGACCAGAACATCACATGAAGCTTAGCCAAAGCTGAACCAAAATAAGTAGCAGTCTGATGGCTGTCAGTTGCAGATAAACTAGCTAGAAGAAAGCTTAAGAGGCAGCCAAGCAAAGTCTGGGAAGATCCTTCAACTTGTGTTCTCAGTTTACTGCCAAGGCTGTGGCCTCTTGCTGGCAATGGCAACGTGTCTTGCCAGGGTTGCAGGGATACAGAGAGCACTTGCAGGAATGGGATCCTACCAGTGCTTATTAACATCAGTATCAAGAGGATGGGGTCAGTCTCTTTTCAATGGTGCTCAGTGATAGCACAACAGGAACAAACTGGAGCACCCTAAGTTCCACCTAAACATAAGGAGAAACTTCTTCATTAACAGGCTGCCCAGAGAGGTGGTGGAGTCTCCTCTGGAGACTTTCCAAACCCACCTGTACAATGTGATCCTGTGTAACCTGCCCTGGGTGTTCCTGCTTTGGTGGGCAGGTTGGACTTGATGATCTCCAGAGGTCCCTTGTAACACCTACTACTCTGTGATAAACCCAGTGGCCAAATTGTCCCTTCCTGTTTGCAACAGGAGAAAATTTCTAACTTTCCCTTAAGTTAATAGACATGCTGCATTTTGTCTTCTAAAGAGTATCAATATTGTCACAGATCCAAAGAAATCCCTTTTAAGTAGAAGGAAAACAGTATTTCATTTTTCAAGCTGTCAAACTCTGACAAGTTTATTCAGATACATACACACATACAAAGGCAATAGAATTGCTTGCGTGAATAAATTTAAAATCACTAAATTACTAGGTCTGGGGACATGAAAGTTTGCATTCAATCCTCCCTTGAGTACTAGAATTTAGTTTTCTTTATGCTAGCACAAAAGAATCATAATTCTGCTTTTGATATTAATATAGGAAGGAGGAGCTCCTTTTTTATACTATAATAATAATTTCCAACAATAATAATAATAATCCTAAATAATAAGAGTAAAATTATGTGAACAACATTTTGCATAAAGCTTTACTGACTGTTCTCTAACTTCCTGACTGTCCACAGTCCTGCAGGCACTACAGATGAGTGTGAGTAAGGTGCTGCTGGCCTCCTGACTAGCAATGCAGTGACCTATTGCATCAAAGCCTGAGATCTGGGGAGGATCTTGGGTGCTTAAATCCATAGCCGTGATGCTGAGAGTCTAAACTGAGCTGCAGCTGGATCCTAAAGCTGACTAACTTTGTAGGCAGCTGTTTCTGCCTTCAGGTTACAGAGGTGCTTAGAGATGTTTTCCAGGCACGCCCCTGAATAACTTGGCATTTGGCTCGCACCTTGTGGATTAGAACTTTAATTTTTAATGCTATTTCCAAGGCCTTTCTGTCTTGTAAGGGTTTTCTTACATAACTAGTGCACATAAGATGTATTTATGGATTTTTTGCATAGGTCAGAACCTGGCATGCCTGTTCTTTACACTTCTTTCTTTCCATCCAGATGAAATGATAGAGCTCAACAGGAAGGCTGTTGAATTCCCATACCATGTGCTCACCTGCAACCCTGTCACAGAAAGGAGCACTGTAGTTTTCAAGTCCTTCCACTGAAAACACAAAATCAAATCCTTTTGCATTGATCGGGCAGCATTCTTCTCACTTCTACTGTCCTTCTTTGGAAAGAAAGGACCCCTGCATTGTTTGCTTTGTGTGTTCTGTGTGTCATGGAGAAGGTGAACCTCTAGTGACACATCTCTTTCACCACTTGACCACTGATAGCTCTGGCTGATGATGGAATGCAATCTACAGTTAATTTTGCACTTGAACACTTTGCAGGTTGTTATTATTATGAAGCTCACTGGTGCTAGCCATACATATTTTGGTCAATTTTTAAAGCTTCTTTATGACTGATGAGCTGCTCACACCTGAACTCCACAAAGGGAGAGTTATCTGGGAGATTTCACTCATCACGAGTGTGCTAATGCAGTAATTGATAACTTCCCAATTACTCGTTACCATCTTGCCTCAATTCCACTGGTAATTAAATGAGAGAGGATGTAATTATACATGTAGCCATTTCTTTTAGTTCAAAGGGAGCCCTAAATGACTACTGGAAGCTATTCTTAAAGAAGCAAAGTACTTTTCCTACGTCTCACGTTTCTGTCTCGCTAAGCAGCATTTTCCATCCAATTATGTTTTAATTACATTTGCTGTCTCCTTCCTCTGTAAGAAACATATTTAATAGTGGAAGCTACACTCTTCATCAGCATGGCTCACTTTTACATTTTGACTTGATATTAAAATTCCATCTGCCTGGGGTAGTAAACTGCTTTGGTACAATGTACAAAACAATCAGGTATTTATTTCTGTGCTTCGGGTGAAGGGCAGACAGGTGAGAGTGGAGCTGGTACTTAGGCTGCAAAATGTACAGGAACCAGCCTAATGATTGTAGTCAGAGGAAATAATCATATTTCTGACTTTATTATCACTTTCAAAAATGTACCACTTCTCCAGGTATTCATTCCCACAGAAAAATGTTGGTCTCACTGTGGGTAGTGGCACACACGTGTTGTCTGCCATGTGATGTAACCAAAGAAGACAGATGAATAAGGGCAGAAAACTAAATTGCAGGAGTTGCTAACAAAGTAGTAATTTTCTCCAGTTGTAGCTAATAAATCTGCATCACTAGCTTCTGTCCCCATCCCCAAGTGCTCATTTCTCTCTGTCCCAGAGATCCCACCCCTCCCAGTTACGACAAATGTTGAATTAATTCCATGTGCAGCTGCTTTCTAATGGAGGGGTAGAGGCACCTCTGGGGAGGAGGACTGGAAATGGTAATTTATCTTTTGTTCACTTTTTTTTTGGCATTCATCACTGGTTGCATGAACAAGTGAAAATAAGGACCCTCCTGACAGTGGGGACCACTTTGGTAATAGACATGTTAATCCTAATTTAGTTCCAGAACTAGAACTGCAAATGTTCTGTAGGAATCCGTCACTGTGTAAAATGAGGATAATATTTCCATTTTAGAGATGGATAATTAGGTAATAAAAGTTGCTAAGGAAAAGAAAAATGATAAATAATTTAACGAGGAAGTCTGAGGAATAGATATCTAAAACTGTGTATTGACAGTCCTATTCCTAACAGGAAAAAAATAGGACATCATCTAAGACTTGGGTTTGGTTCTTGAGGAAGGATATGGGAGGTGTGGGGTTTTTGGGGTTTGGTTTTGTTGCTTTGGTTCTTTCACTAAAAATCATTACAATTAAATGCAGGAAATTCTACATGGTGGTTTTCTTGGGTTTGGGTTGTTTGTTGGTTTGTTGGGTTTTTAATCCGGGCACAGAAACTACAGCAATTAATATTAATCTGAATTTGATTATTTGGCTCTTCAGCACTCCATTGGATTATGTTGACTTTGTAATTTGATTGCTACACAGACATAAGCTGTGCTGATTACATTAAAATATGCAAAGGAAATGAAAAATATTACCAAGCCATGTTCAGAAAAGAGTTCTTCCTTGATAGCTCTGAAGACTTCCATCTGGGAAGACAAAAGGAAAGGGTATTAGTGATTACACTCTAACACCAGTCATCAAGTTAAAAATGATCCCTCTACGTGGACAATCAGTGTTTAGGTTGTAATAGTTTGTTTCTGGATTAATATGTGGTATATAACTAATAAAAACTTAATAAATGTGAGATATATTGTGTGCAAAAATATGATATTAAAAAGGTCCAATCCATAAGGGAAGGTCATGCATGAGGCTACTGCTGCCAGATAATTTTTGAGGCTCATACACATTAAACTTGATCCAAACACTCTGATAAGTCACCACTGAGGACTGCAGCAATCAATAACTTGGGATGGTTTAGTGAGAAACAGCTGCCAGCAGCTGGGCAATTCCCAAAGTGGATCCTGGGACCATCATACATCACAAATTCCTCTTAGGCTGAACAGTGTTACGCTGTGGGGAACTGAGGTACAAGTTGGTTGTTCCTACTCCTGCTTTTGTGGCCATTCAGAGATGCACTGAACCCTCTGCTGATGGTCACTGAGTGGGTTTCTGATAGATGTAAATTCTGGGTATCGTGGAATGCAAAATGACCCACCCTTGTGTTCCTTCTGCACACAGCTTCACCTTGAGCTGTTCTGAAAGCATTTTATGTTCCTAAATTAACATCATAAGGGAAAATTTAAAGAAGTGTTTTTCAACTGTGCGTGTAGAATAATTTTCACTTGTACAAAATGATTATTCAATAGTATTTAATTTATCAGTTGTAAGGTTATATGTTTTTCCCCACTGTATGTTTAAGTTCCCAAAAGGAGAAGCAGAAGTAGAAAACAGAGTAGAAATTTAAACTTTTCATTGCACTCCTGTGTTCATTTGAAAAACGGAGAGGGGGGAGGGAAAACAAAAGAAAAGAAAACAACAGCAATAATAAAAAGGTTCGCCCACAAGAATTCAAATAACTCCTCTCTGTGACTGAATTCAGAAAGGAATTCAGTAGCTCTAGTGGGAAGATTGAGTCTGCCCAGTTTGCATTCAAACAGTCCTGCCGATTTGGAATGGCTGCTCCTGGCCAAGGTTGTATTCCCCACTGAAAGTGCAGTTCTTGATCACAAAGATGCACCAAGACATCCAAAAGCCGATCCCAGATCGGAGCTGGTTTCTATCCACTGGGCAGCCTGGGAGAATAAAAGGGAAACTGTCGCCTGGGACTCATCCTGACGGAATCTTGTGTGTAAACTGGAGTGACAGTGCCAGCACTTTGCCCACACTGAGGACATCCAAAACTCTGCTGCTGAAACTATCTGTTTTAATGCTCTTTTTTTAGCTCAAGCAATCCCTGAAGAGCATTTTTAAATAACTCAATAATCAGACACATGCACAGACTTTCTAATTGCTTCTACAAGTTCCTCTGCTGTCTAATATTGTATTAAACCATGGTAGCAGGATTTCAGTTACTTATGCAAGAATCACATCTGCAACTGATAGAAATATTTATCAGTGTATTCACTAAAATGAAAAAGCGTTGAAGCAAGTAATAACATTTAAAACAAATAGGAAAGCACAAATGAAATGAAACATCTGAATAATTACACAATATGTAGTGCAGAATAAGTGATATTAAAATTCCACTTCGGTTTCAAATCAATAATGCTGAAATGTGACAGGAACTTGATGATGGTGTGTAACTAAAAATTTAATCCAGTCAAAATACTTCGCAACACACTCAAACAATGGAATCTTTGCAATTGTTTCTTAATGAAAAGCAGTTGGTTTCTGGAAATAATTAGCTTATTTTATAGCCACCATCTCAGAACATATGGAACTAGACAAGAGTCCTGTTCTCAAGGAAATGTTTTAATTTACAGAGTAAAGACCAATGGTGCAATATTTTGCCATCCCTTCTTAGCCAGGTTTCATTGTGTGTGTAGTGATACAATCCTATGGGATAGCAGAAGAAATAAATTAAACAATTTAGAATAAAGCAGATCTCTGCTGGTCAGTACAGGGAAAAAGAGGAAGAATGACTACTGAGAACTGTCCTAAAAGAAAGCTGTTCTGTTCCCAAGATACTGCACTAACAATCACTCGTTGGTTTCCCATCACTTGAAAACACCTGAGACAAGCTAAAGAAATTATGAAATACACTTCTATGTGCAGGAACGTTTTATAACTCCTAAGAACCATCGAATGGCATCACCTCACACATCATGTCCTAATGTATGAAGCTGTATTTGCAGCTGATATCCGTTAGGACAATTCCCCTCAAGTCAGCACAAGCCCCCAGTGAGAAAACTTCCAATTAGTTTGCTATAAATACTGACAATACTGACTACTTCACTGTCTTTTTCTTCTTTTTTTTGCCTCTTTTCTATTTTTGTTCGTTTGCTAAGTTTACCTTCTTCAGGAAGATATGCAAATAGTAATAGGAGAAACTTTTCAGAAGCAAAGCATCTTTATCTCTGAGCAAGCAGTAGCAAAACATTAAAAGGAGAACAAATTTAGGTTAGATACAGAGATGCAGCATTTAATTTATGTCAGAGCACTGGCAATGAGCTTCTCTAGATAATTTAAAACAGGAAGATTCACATAAGCCCAAGGATAAGTAGGTCTTAAAGATACCATTTGTCCAGTCTTAGCTGAGATCCTGGCACTGCAATTTGCTGTACAGCCCCATCTGACTCAGAAATAAACAACTCTTTGGAATGTTTAGCAGGGCTTTTTCTTTTTTTTTTCCTTAACCATTTTAAAAATCATGATGGGAAGGAAGACAATGAGTAAACAGCATGAATGGATATTTCAGAATTAAGTCTGCAGCAAATATTTCCCTGGGATAAAATAAAATTGCACGCTGTTGTGGAGGGTTTATGAATGGATACACAGGAAGCACACGGGCAGGGTTCCCTTCGAGGAGAGGTAGGCTTTTGATTATTTATAGCTGGCTTGTCTTCTTGAATTTATCTCTCATTCTTTCAAAGACCTGCCCTGCAATTATTATTACTTATGCTGCCCCTCTTAAGGTGAAATTCACTCAGCTGGAAATAAAAAGAATTAAAAAAAAAAGATAAATATTTCAAAGTAATGAATCTTAACTTGAAATCTCACACAAATTCTAGTGGTTTAATTTTTTCTTCTCCATGAAAACCTGTCTACCATGACTGGCAGAACCTGAGATGGGCTTGCAGAATCCATGTCGTCACATCGTTGCTCAGAAGGCCGACCTAAAGGATTGTGTTCAGGAACTGTGTGGTGTTTCAAGCAGTACTGTCAGGCTGGCATTAACCTAACTGCTGCTGCACATCCCCTGAAGTGTGGCAGCTCTCCGTGAGCAGGTAGGGTATCCAGAGANCAGTCTCTGATTCCATGATTCTAACACAAACATCTACACTTTGTTTGTCTGCAGACTATGTTGAAGGACTTCATTTTTACTGTGGGCTCGGAATGTTCATATGGAAATCTACTTTGGCTCAGTCATGGTAAGATAAGTTGTTGTGCATCAGAACTTNTGGGACCAGTGCTGTTTAGTATCTCATCAGTGGCATAGACAGTAGGATCAAGGGCATCCTCAACGAGTTGTAGATGATCCCAAGATGAATGGTGCAGTTAACATGCCGGAGGGACAGGATGATATCCAGAGGGATGTAGACAAGTTTGAGAAGTGGGTCCATGTGGAACTCGTGAAGTTTAACAAGGTCAGGTTCAAGGCCCTGTACCTGGGTCAGCACAATCAATNCAGAATGAAACTTCAAGTGTCTTCCAGGTGACTCAGCTTGAGCTTGTGTACCAATAAACCTGTTTTTCCCGTGGTATCAGCAACACCCAAGAAGCTCAGGGAGTTCCCTGGAACTCTTTTGCAGTGATCTTTCCAAACGTGTACTGGCTGAGCACCCCTCTTCTTCAAAGCAGCCAACTATGGCAACACGTTGGCAATATGGAGACTGGTTACACCTTTCTGTTCCACAGTAATGAATTATGAAGGGCAGTTATTGAACCAGCTCCTTTAGAAGGTTTTGTACATGATTGCAAATGACATGTGTGACGTCCAGCAGTCCTTTCTTTTGCATAATGGTCACAGATTAGACTGAGGATGAGTAACATGGAGGTAAAATGACAGCTCCAGGCACTTAATGAGAAGTTTATTAAGAAACTAGGACTGATTATCAGTTGCAAATTAGCCATAATGTGAGTAATCAGCAGAGATGTCACATTGGTGCAAGAAAAATGATAAACAGGCAAATGTTCATCCCTGTGCTAATCAAAAAGTACCTACAGCTCATTAGAGAATGTCATTTGCAAGAACCTAGGGAAGCAGGGTTTGGGAAATGTGTTTTGGGGAAATATATTTGGCAATAACACCATGCATACCTTTAGACTGCATTTAATATGCCAAAGGAATGTGGTTTTTAGTAGCGATTCAATGGATTCTCTCCAGGATAAAAGCTACACTTGCAATGTATAAAAGATGAGATTTTTTAACCTCTAGAGCAGTCAATGTTTTTGAAGCAGCAGGAAACCAAATGGTGTTGTTTTAAATACAGTATTTTGCCCGTTCCATGAAAACAATTGTAATATGCATGCAAAATTCAAGCCACACAGTCTCATATTAGCTGTTCTAAAAAGGATTCTTGTATTGGTTTTAATTATTAAGTAGTATGACTGAGAATTGAGGGTCAAGCCTTCAAGAAAAAAAGACAGTCTGGGATATAAAGAGCTTATAGATTTGTATCATTCAAAACACAGCAATTTGAAACAGTATAGATGAAGAGGTGATGTAACAGCAAAAGCCATCTTCTTTTCACTGGTCCTCAGGTTCACTTTGTTCTGCCATAGGGAATTTCACTCCTTTAACTCCAGTCCTCCAGCTCATCTCCTTCAGAATGATATTCTGATTCTCCTTTTCCCTGGTAGTGCCAGGAGTCTCCTCCTTTGGAGACTTTCAAAACCCTCCTGGATAGGGATAGAAGTCTTTTCCTCAATGTTTGCTTCAAAGACAAAATCAGTGACTGAATGCTGGACTCTGTTACAGACATTTCCAGAGAGCTGAGCTCTGCAGACATGTTTCTGCATGGGCCTATTTCAATTATCATCACTATTTCAGGACCTAGCCAGGATTTCCACTGCTATCTTTGCTAACAAGAGAAGACAAGTCTCAAGCTCTACAGCAAAGAGCTAGATTAATTTCTTTAATTTAATTAAAGGAATTTGGTTTTTTATTATTTGACTGAAATGAAATTGAGATGAGGCCCCTAAATATTCCTTGTTATATTTTTTTCTTGGGGGGGTGTGAGAGGGCATATTTATTTTAAAATCCTATTCTCATCCTTTGGTTAAAACCAATAAAATTAAATTTTCTTGGTGATGTAAAATGGTCAGGTTACAAATGCTAAAGGAGCAAAGGTGCAGATTGTTTCTGAGAATAAAAAAAAACCCTGATGATCCCTAATGTTCTGAAGATATCTTTTGGGTATAAGCAGAGGAAGAAATACTACTAGCAAAATGAACTTTTTTTTCCTGAAATGACAGCTGTTTGTTTGACAAAAAAATGGCAAAATAATAATTTCTTCTTTTTTTTCCCCAATTGAGGCCAGATGTTCCTGTAGGACACTTTGAAAATAGATTTTTAATCTATGAAACAATTTGTTCATGCATATTTCATCCCCTTCCACCCCAAATCTGCTCATTTTAATCAGTGTTCATCTTTAATGCTTAATAGCATTCAGCAGGCCCAATATGTGACTTGTATGTGGGACAGCTCATTCTTACAAAGTAGCTCTGAGTCTCCTGTGAGTGGAGATCTGATTAGCCCTAGGCACCAAAACCAGCCAGATACATGAAATGTTTTCTGTTTCTAGTTTTATGATCTCTTAATAAAGTAACTAGATTTTAATTGTTGTAAGGTTTTTGTTTCATTATCCGCTTCTGCATCAGGGATTAAGATTTTTTCTCAGCTATTTGGCACTTGTGTAAGTGTCAGTAACTGACTTTTTGTGAATCAACAGATATGATGTGCCACCTTAATCCAGAGGTCTCAGGAAAGCAAGAAAGTGGATGCCAGAAGCTGATGTGCATAGTCACAGGGAGCTCATAGCCTGTGGACAAAGCTTTAAACCACGGGGAAACTAGAAGTGCCAACAGAGCAAGGAGAGAATGGACCTGGAAATATTGCAGAAGTCAGAACTTGTCCCATCCAAAGCACTGAACAATTTTGCTAACTGTTTCAATGAGAGAAATGTAGTGGGTTTTAAATTGCAGTCATAGAATCATCAAGGTTGGGAATGACCTTCAAGATCATCAAGCCCAACCATCTACTAAACATTATCAGCACCACTAAGCCATGTCCTGCAGTGCCACATCTGGATGTTTTCTGAACCCCTCCAGGGATGGTGATTCCACCCCCTCCCTGCCTCTTCCAAGGCCTCACCACTCTCTCAGCAATGAAATTGTTCTTAAAATACAACTTAAATATAAAATTTATGGTGGTAAAACAGCCAAACACGGTGTAGAGCTAGGGAGGAACTGAACGTGGTTTCCCTTTGAAGCCTTTTAAACCATTTTATTTCCACTGTTCATAGACAAGCCAGTGCTATGGGCTCTTGTATGCAGGCAGGAGGGAAACCTTGACTTATTCTGTCTACTACCCATCCTATCAGAGGCTGGTCCAAGCTATGCACATGGGCTCTCCCCCACTCCTATGAACATTTTCAAAAGACAAAATGGGTGTGAGCATTATGAACAAATTAAACCCAGCAGCACTCATATAAGAAGCCAATATTTCCTGCACGTTACACAAGGATTGACACAGGTTCTGTGAAAGCACAAAGACCATAAGACACAGATGTTGATGTCATACCAGAAAGAACTAATAATGTTTGTAGCAAATTCCTGTAAACCTCATAGTATTTTCATAAACTAATATAAGGTGGATGACCACCTTTTTGCCACGCAAAACCAGCATTGACCTATTCAGTGACCTTAATGAGATGTCAAAGGGTTAATACAAAAATTAATTTATCCTTTTAAGCATGAGAAGTAATTAAAGTCCAAGGGAAATCTGCTTCATAATTGAAAGTGAGTAATGAGCAAGTGGGATGTGAAGGAAAAATTAGTTTGGTAATTAAGACAGGAAGTTCAGTATAACACGAAGGAATAAAGTATTTGTCACCTATGGCACAATTATATCACGCTGATATTAAGTGGGAAAGCTTAAGCTGAAGCAGAACAATGGAGCTGGTGAATGAGGAGGTGTTAGACAGTGACACTGCATCCTCAGCTGGCAAAATAAACTACTTTGGGGACCAGTAAGAGGTAGGCTCCTGATAAGATCGGGGCTTTCAAATTAATGAAACTGAAATGCATTAGAAAGGATTAAACAGTAATTGTACTAGCTTTTATATTAAAGCTCCTGAAATTATTAGTTCTTTGAACTTTAAGAAAAAGTTCCTGAATTATACACCAGGAACACTTGGGCTCCTATTTGAATAGGATGGGTCAAAATTGCTTGCTTATCTCCAGCTCCTATATTTTGCTCTCTTCACCAGTCTTCTAATAACCAGGTAACTTATTCCCACCCTTTGACATCTTCTAACTGCTATTTCCAAATAAACCCCATCTTGTGGGGCATCTATTAATAAACCCCACCTTGTGGGGGATCTAAAGTAACCCAGATCATGGTTTATTTGACTGCATGAAAAGAAAAGGCAATATCTGGGATGAATGCATGCAGTATTGTCAGTGAGAAATTCATGGTGTGCTGCCTCACAGGTGAGACATGTTCCATTGTTCCACTACCCTGTGAAATACCACACGACCTACTTGTTGATGACACCAAGCTGTGTGGTGTGGTTGACACGCTGGAGGAAAGGGATGCCATCCAGGGTGACTGGGCAGGCTTGAGAGGTGGGCACAGGCAAACCTCATGAAGTTCATCAAAGCCAAGGGCAAGGTCCTGCACTGGGGTCGGGGCAAGGCCAAAAAATCAAACTGGAAGAGGGGAGATTTAGATTAGAAAATGGAAAGAAGTTCTTCCCTCTGAGGGTGCTGAGACCCTGGCACAGGTTGCCCAGGGAAGCTGTGGGTGCTCCATCCTTGAGTGTGTTCAAGACCCATCTGGATGGGCCTCTGAGCACCCTGCTCTAGTGGGTGGGAGGTGTCCCTGCCATGGCAGGGGGTTGGAACCACATGATCTTTAAGATCCCTTCCAACTCAAACCATTCCATGACTCTGTGATATGCATGAAAATCCATATATGCATATTAGATAAAGGCATGCATGTATGTATACACACATCCATGTAATCTTAGGTGTACATACACGAATATACTTGTACATATACATGCACAAATCCATACACACATATTACATGTGCATACGTGTACACGTATGTATAGATCTGCAGACTTACATGCACATATTTGTGTATATGGATATATATAAGCATATATGTAGGTATAGCTACATATACAGATAGGAATACATCCACATATATATAAAAGCATGTATGGAGGGATATATACAAATATAAGTGTAGGAAATAAGTGTATTATGTGTGTATATATATTTCCTATTGGAAATCCTTTTGTACCATTACAGAAGAGAAAGTGATATTGTTTCCCTTGGAATTTGACTAGTAAGAAAGAAATCTATGGCTTGCATTTTCTGTGATATTATCCCAGCCTCCCCTCACTACCACCTCTGATTCCTGCCCCTGAAAGCAAAAAATAATGAAGATGAGGGAAGTACAAGTAACAAATGTAAAAACCCTACTTTCTCCTAGAAAATGGGCAAAAGTGACTGTAAATAAAAGAACAATGTATATACTTAGATATATAACAGTACTTATTCTTGAAATGTGATCTTCCTAAATTTATTATTTCTGCAAGAAAATATGACAGCAAGAAGCCAGCTAGAAGCAGATAATGGACTATCTTCAAAGAGAAGCCTTTTATTCCTCACACAGCGGTAGGTGATAAATGATTCTAATGTCAGTGCTTACTATTTTCCTCTGGTTTTATTTTTTCCTTGCAGCATATCTCAGATGAGAGACTAATAGCCCCCCAAGATAAGATACCTTGACACAGCTTCTTTCCATCTCCAATGGCTGAAGCTATCAAACACCTGTCACCAACATGAAATGGGGAAGGATGTAGATATTTTGCTCCTTGACAATTGTTGTATATTTCTTTTTCGGATTATCAAAGAGAAGAGACTGTTACAATAAGAATTTTCTCACAAACCTGTGTTTGTGTTTGGACTCTTGTTTGGTTTTGGATTCTGGCTTGCAAGAATCTTTCCTTGAGAGCTCTGAAGCTGTTCTACTAAACCTAAGAGGATGGGAATAGGAGAAAAGCCTGAATCAGTCTTGACCAAAGATGAACAGCCAAGTATTGTAATGACCTACTTTTTGATACCAGACATCCCTAGTGAACTGTCACCCTGAATTTTCACTTGAATTTACTAATTAACATGTCATTTTAGGGTCATCCTACTTAGTAGAGTTTTTAAGCATCAGCAAAACCTTTTTTGCAGAGAAGAGAAGGAGGGCATCTACTTGAAAGAGTTGGTTATTGTTCAAAGCCTGAACTGCTGCTGATGACTCAGACAGGAAGGATGCTCAGAGTAAAGCTGGGATGCAGTGCAGAACCCAACTGCTATGTGTCTGCAGGCAAATGCATTTGCATTTTTCCCTCTGTTCTCTGTCTGTTAGATGGGAATAGTTTTTGCTTGCTTTGTAGCATTTGGGGAAGACAAAATTTATGGCTTTGATGTTCATGATGTCATGTTCTGATGCTGCGTTGTTTAGGGGCATGAGTGCACCTAGCCACAGCAAGCAGGGTATTTGGGTTTTGGGGTGTTTTTTAAGACTATATTTAATAAACAAATGATATTAAAAAATTAAGCAGGTGAGGTCTGCCATGTATATGAGCAGGGGACCAGTAACGAAAGAGCAAATGGATATATGTGTTCTTGTGGGAACTGCTGAGGAGTTCATGGAAATTTTATACAAAAGGAAGAGAATCAGGAAACACTGCAGCAAATCTGAAGTCATACATTCTCCTTAGACTTCAGATTGAGTTGGTAGAAATCAGTGATTCATTAGGAATCTATATCCATAGCTCCAAATATTGAAGATACCACTGTAAGTTACATGTGGGACAGATTTGGATTGGTAGATTGCACTCTGGTAAAAAGCAAATAGAAAAGTTAAACACGGCCGTTCTTAGAACTGAAGCATTTTTTTCTATCTTTCCTAATTAAAAGCTCCTCCTATAAATCTCAGGAGCTTTCAACTGAATGTTACATCAGTTCTGACTGGAAAAGGTGGTTTTCCTGTAGTTGGGACTACAGTTGCAAAGGTAACTATGCCGAAATTCCTGAAAAAATAAAAGCTGGACTGTAGACCGGGTCTAAGTTTCTGCCCACACAGGTCAAAGGATAATTCCATCAACAGCCTCAAACACCTAGGTCAGGCCTGTTCTATGCTCGACTTCAGCTCCTTAAGTGTATATAGTTTTTTAAGGGAAAATCTTCTAGTAGGTTCTAGATATTCCAAAACTTAGAAAACAGACGTTTCACAAGTTACAATGATAATGGGGGGAATTCTTTTTATTGAAATAAATAAGAATTTCCTACGATGATTGACTTCTTTGTTTCTTTGGCATCATTACAAAGCCATTTGAGAACAGAAGGTTTAAAGAAATAACAAGGAAAATTTGCTCCTGAGAAGCATTTTTTCAATAGGTGAAGAGCAACAAAGAAGCCTGTGAATATCTTTCCTACAGGGAGTATCAGCTTCTGTGTTTACACTTGTGCCCAGGAACTGTGGATTGGTGATGCATGCTACCCAGAAACAGACACATTGTGTTGTTTTTATTGATGGCACTTCAATACTTTTCCACTTCCATATGGACAAAACACGGCACAGATTGCCAAATCCTGCTGTGTGCACTAGGTTGTAGACCCAGCTCTGATATTGTTTTCCTCATGTCTAAAGTAACTCAAGCACATTCTCCACATGAATCACACTGTCCGTGTTGCTTCACTGGTTTGAAGTGTGACACAGTATATATATCAAATGCAATTTAGATGGGGTGTTGTGATATTTCACTGGCACAGGAGCTAAGAACAATAGAATTGCCATAACAGAACAGAACCAATGGTCCATCTAATCCAGCATCCTGCCGGAGGCGATGGTTGCACGCTTCAGAGGAAAGCATGAAGGCCTTGGCATGCACACAAAATTTAACCATGGAAGGAAATTGCTTTTTGATTCTGTCTGTTGCTCAACTAATGCTACAAAGCATGAGCATTACTTGTCCCTGTAATTGTTATCCTAGTCAGTGGAACTGTGCGTGATAGTCTAATTTATATATGTCTGATCCTCTTTTGAAATGTGCCACGCAATGTTGTGAGGGTTACTCTGAACATATATACACAGTCTTGCTGAGATTAAGATTATTTTTTTTTTCCTTTCCATTTATTTTTTTTTCAAATGGGTAAATGATTTATCAGCAGATGGTGCTGTTGCAGAGAGCTATGTTAGTTCTCTGCAACCCCAAACATGGGCAGTTAATTCTTTAAAGGATGGCTTATTATCAGGTGCAATGCAGTCCTTTTGGCTTCATGAAGAGCATAGAAGAAAAGTTGACTTTCCTTCTTAAAGATGGCAAATTTACAAAGTCTCATTTCTTAGTTTCAGATGCAGATCATGGTTGGTGCCCATGAGCTAACAAAAGTTATTAGCTAATATATGAAGTTATGGATAGGTTATGTGCAACGATTTTCCTGTCTCAAAGTGGATGAATCAACATTTTGTGTTCACCAAAACCAGCTGGAATATCTCAATATTATGCTACTCGATAGCAATGAGCAATAGGACTCTTGAAGTGAAGATTCATTCAGCAACATGTGTTTCCTGCCCCATTCCTGTGCTGCAGAAATTATAAATCATGTAATACCACGTCTCATAAATACTAAAAATATTTTTACTGTTATCATTTTCTACATCCATGGGTCTCAGACCTGAGGAATTAAAGAGCAGAAGAGAAAAAGGTGGCAAAGGCAGTCAGAGGAGAAGACCTCAAACAGATATCATAGAAATTCAGCAGAAGTTCTCAATAAGATAAAACCCTCTTGAAGAAAAAAGTCAACTGCTGAACATTACTGAATATCAGGTACAAAAGTGCTTTGACAGAAGATCTCTAGGTTCTAGCTATTGTCCTCTGCTTGCTTGCTTCCTTGACAAGTGACTGACACCCTCATCCTACTGTGTCCTCCTCCCTCTACAGTTAGCACAAGAAGACATCACCTTGTCTTCTCCTTCCTCCCCCAGTTCAGTAAGTGACCAAAAATCACCAGTGGATTGATTTGAAATGAGTGCCTGAAGGAGAAATGTCGTTTTCTTCCACGGATACCACCATACAATAACTGTGGGGAGAGGTGTGGGGCAAGTTAGTGACTTCTGCAATGTCTTGGAATGCTGTTGTGGTACTCAGGAGAACGCATGTGTCAGTCCCATGTCCTGGGACTTACTATCTGATTTCAAGAGGAATTCTTGTTTGAATAGTGATCTAGTGAAATGGGAGGAAAATACCAGTGCAGGGACAACTTGAGTTATAAATCCAAAGTGTTTACAATCAATCCTCTTTCTCTACTAAAGAACCATGGAGATGCTAAATTATTGCTCTACATCAAGTAGAAAGATTTGAAAAGGAAAAAAAAAGTTACTTACTAACCAAAGCTAGTTCCATCAGTTCCACAGACACAGATTAACAAGATGAAAGACATGTAAAAATTACTGTAAAAATAGCAGCCAATCTGCTTTAATTCATTCAAGTCACAACTGTGAAAATAATGATTATCAAATTCCCTATGCATTTAGAATTCACAGTTTTTCTAGATGATCTAGAGACAGATAGCATCTGGTAGTAACAAAGTTAAAATGAATAGAAGAATCAGAGTAATTAAACTCTGCAAAAAAGCTAAACTTACAGAATATCTGCATTTCATAACCTGCAATAATAGATGCCAGACAGAAAGTGTATTCATTTTCTTCTGTCACCGTCTGACTCAAACTGAATCTTGGCCAGGGACCATTCAATGAAGTCTAGCAAATCTTCACCAGTCACAGGTTCTCCCCAAATGCTTGTTTCATGTAATATTTAACAGAGAATTTATCAGAGACACTTTAGTGATTTGCAGATCTGGTTTTGACAAGTCCTCAAAAGACAGATTTTAGGCAAAACTCAGCAGATGTATTTGGACTGCACATTTCCCAGTAGAAAGACATTTTTTACTGTGACCATTGATTGATTACTGGTCATAGCTGGTATCTTTTTGGTTGCACTGCAAATTTTATTGCTCAATACATAGAGTGACCTTTTTTATTTTTCAATAAACAAAGTAAAATTTGATTTTGCTTCCTAGAAACATGGGAGATACGGACATGTGGACATTCTCTCCTTTCCAGTATACAAAAAGCTTGGAAAGTGTGCTGCTTCAGGCGTTCAATCCTCTAATTTAGGTCCAAAGTCTTAAAATATGGGCAGATTCACATCTGCATTTCAGATGGCATTTGTGTAAATCATGGGACATGTATTTCTATATTCCCCTAACAACCCCTTCATTGTGTTAATAACAAAGGAAGTCTTGATATGTTTTTGATAAATTCTTTATATTTGTAATAACTTTCATATTCTTTGTTCTTTCTTCTCACTTCTTCCCACAAACTATCCTCATGTTGTTCAGTGACAGCAACCTACAGAGATTTCTTTATGTCTGGTGTGTCTAGATCTTTCCATAGAATGTTTTAAAGAAGAAATGGGGCTTGTATGGGTCAAGAAACTGAGAGCTTTACCTCTTACTTTTTGTTGAATTGGAGTGACTGCATTGCCTGATATATCTCTGGAATACTTCATGTAAGTACCATACAGCAACATTTAGCCATCTTCAGGATTTATTTTCATTTATCCTATTAGCTTCCACTGCCATGTTTTTTCTCCAGGATAACAGATTTATTTCCTCTCCCTGCCTAGGACTGGTAAACCTCTGGATTTATACTCTCCTAAAAGATCCTTTACTGGCTTGAGGAAATAGTTTCAAATTGCTGTTATATTCAAATACATGAGTTTGCCTGGTTTTAGATAATGGGTTCTGCCATGGTTGAAGCAGAAGAACCTCACTGGTCCCCTTTGGTCTTGCCCTTTACAGGATTCACCCATACTTCCACATGCAGTCACATAGCTGTTCTCACTCTTAGTTTTGTACATTAATGAAAATGGAAAGTTACTCCAAACTTCAAGTTAAAATCAAAATTATTTTTAGTATAAATTGTATGCGCAGAATTCTTTGATCCTCCATGACATCTTTTCATAGAGCATTAGCATAACAAAGAAGAATAAAAGCAGCTGGAAGAGAATGGTTATGGAGAATTTGAAATGAGGCAGCTGTAGATCCAAAGGATGTGAGAGTGTCATTTTCTTCTGCAGCTGTTAAAATGACTTTTAAGAAGAAGAAGAGAGGAGCAGAGCATCAGTAGTTCCAAAAGTAGACAGTGGGCAGGATCCATGGCTTCTAATTCTGCACTGACATTTTATATGAGCTACCTATTTACTGTTGACAGTTGTAGGGTTTGTCATAATGGATTTTATATTTCTAAGAGGGCTACAGAAGAAAAAGATCTCACCTTTGTGTTCGAAGTGCAGAAGTCTTCTAGGTTTCTCAGGGATTGTGTTCAGAGTTATATAGCTTAAAAGTGCAAATACAACCACCTTGGTTGAGCAGCTAATGGTAGATCTGTCTTGAATAGGGAATCAGTAAGCAAGTTTGATTTGCTTCCAGGCCTTTAGGACAATATTTTTATTTCAGGTCTTTTTGTCATTTTTATTCACAGGGCATAGCACAGTTTTATGGAAACTGCACCGAGTCAAAATGTGAGTTTCCTGATGTTTTGTATTGTACTGAATACTTCTGAATTTCCTCTGTGCAACATGAGGTCTTAGTTTTATAACCAAGTCACCTTCAGGGGACCAATAGACAAAGAAGGGATTTGTTGCCAGACAGGTGTTTAAGATAGCCAATGAATATTATCCTTGAGCAATTGTTATCTTCGCCGAATGATAAACTGTATATTTTTATTGGTTTATTATGCATATGCAGCTATGATTACACCTTGGTGTATAGCAAGAAGCCCTATAAAGATGCTAAAATGAATATGCTATTTAAATGAATAAATACACTTTTAGCACGAGCAAGCTAACTTGTTCCTGGAGACAGTTTATAAATACACTGAATATGTGAGGTTGGATTTAAAGGGAAAGTCATCCTCAAGAGTTCAAGGGAACATTGGGTTTTTTCTTCATTTCAAATGCCCACTCTCTGCTGCCCACTTCATATGTTACTGAAGCATTTTCTATATCTTTAGGGCCAACTGAAGGTGAAACCTTACATCTCTTAATGGCATGATTAGCAAATAAAATGCTTTCTTCTGTATTTCTTCACTGAAGCATCACACACCATGCTGCAGAGCAGGCTTTTCAGGTCATCCATCAGTTGTAAGGTAAGTGAAGCTTCATTAAATACTTCTAATGAGTTTTGTATTTGTATACTTCAGAAATTCAGAAATACAGCCCACTCACCAATGGACTAGCTCCATTCAAACCCATAGTTTTCCAAGCAATAGTTGGAATGAAAATAACACAATTTCTTCGGATGGAATAGCTGAATATTCACGAGGGAAAGGACTTTTCTATGGCTCCACATAAGCAAGGACCTGTTTGTAAGCAGAATTTCCTATTCCTCTTTCAAATATGTTGTATGCATGCAGTTAGTTTAAACACCTCAGTTTCTTGTTTGAGAACATCTGAAGAGGACAGATGATGATAAGAAAGCAAGTTTGGCATGCAGCTGGCAGGGAAATACTGTCATTTTGATGAACTATGGCATTCCTGACAGCATAGACTTCTTGTGCCTGATGTCAGCCATTCATAAGCACTGCTGGGTGCATAGTGCAGATAAGTTTACTTCTGTGTAGAGAGGAGAATATTAAATGAGTGTAAAGAAAGCATGCTCCATGGGAGAATGATTTCATGCTTTTTCCAATTAAGCTACTCAGTAAAACTGACATAAAAATGACAAAATTTAACATTTTAAGAATTACATCCCAAGCTGTATAAAATAGGATCTCTGCTAGCTGAGACTTACAGGAGAGCTCTGAGTCACACGTATCGCAGCCTGCTGTGTTAACACAAACTGAAATCAATGGCATTTTAATTTAATCTGTCAGATTGCAACCTGTGCTGGCTGAGGAATGGACAAACTGCCACTTGTGGTGCTTCTGTGAGGGGATGGCAACCTCTGGTCTAAGTGCAGAACAGACTGGTGGAGGCAATTGCTGTCATTACCCATCACAAGGAACTCCAAGGAGGACCATCAGCTCGAGAATTCATAGTGAATGAAAAAAATCTACTTGACCTAGGCTGTAGTGAACTTTCTTTGAATTTTGCTGAACATCCTGTGATGCTCCCAGTACCTTTGTTCTTTTTTCCCCCACAGACCATTCACTTCGGGTTTCGACCTTGTGAGATTTCTTATCAAGATCCTTTGTAAGGAAATACAAAAGATGCCATGAATTGTAATATGTCACTTACAGAGAGAGAGTGTAGCTCAATTTACTGCTTCTACAAAGTACAGTTTAAAGTTAAAAACATCTTTTCTGGAGCTTTCAGGACTCTAGCAGAAAGAAAACCAGTATATGGTTAAAATAAGTTAACCAGTAACTGAGGCACCTGCATGTTTAAATAAGAAGAGGAAAACATGTTTCCATCTCCAATAAAACCTACCTGCCTAATCCATAAAACTATAAAATATTTCTATCTTTCTTCTGTGTAATAGGAAACGGTGTTTCAGGGATTAACAAACCAAGACAAGGAGTAAATGGTTATTTGACCATAGCATTTGCACAACAGTCCTCATCCACAATGCCAAACCATTTTATTATGGCAGGTAAGCATTACTACTCTACTGCTGTGAAATAAAACAAAATACTGAGTGGTGCACTATAATTAGGGAGGTAAATAATGGAGCTCAGGTCACCCAATTTCTCATCCAATCTCTATACAAGGCAGGGTTCAGCCATTTATAAATGTTGTTAATATTCTTTATTGTACCCTGAAATCCACCAGAGGGTTGTGTCCCAGCTTTCTGGCTTCAGTAGAAACACGTAAGAGGATACCCTGCAATGAGCACTAGCTGATCAGAAGCAAATACTCAGCTTCTGTAGTAGTTCATAGTACAGATTAAGCTTTCAGCAATGATAATTTTTTTGGGGGGGGGAATATTGTACCATTTCTCAGGTTCTAAGGGAAAAAGTCAATTATATTTAAGTGAAAGCACCAATACACAATGAAATCACACGTATAGCAACAAACTGGAAAACATATTTTAGCAGAGATTACTGTGTGAAAATGAATTTGATGGCATCAGCTTGTACCACATCCCATGTAGGCTGTTTTCCCTGTTGCTGGCCACAGTGGGATAATATTTAAGCTTGTAAAATATTTTAGAATACACTCTCATTTTCCAAAAGGCAAAGATGCATAGATGATGTTATCAGAAGGAGAGCTCAAAATCAGAGGGAATATCTGCAGTTGTCTCAACCTGACTTAAAATGATCAAACCCCAAATGATTTAAAACTGAAACTGCCAAGTCAGCATTTCCAAATCCTGTTGAAAGCTGCAAGTTGTACTACACTGAAGGCTTCAGCACAGACTACATACATGGATCTATGATGGACAAGGCCAAAGTGATCCATATCTTGATAAGTTGATTAAAAAATTCAGAGAAGAAAGAAGACAGCCTATTAAAGAGAACCAGATCACTGATTTGAAATCTATGGTCTTTCTAATGATGATAAATATTACATTCCATTCATCTTAGCTCGAGGAAAACTTCTGCTATATTTTTCATTTTGTGTAAATTATCTTTTGTTCTTTCTTCTGATAAAGAAATTTCACCCTTTATTGTATTAACTCTTGATATTCAAAACACAATAGGTACTATTTGTGAAAAAACAAAACCAACACAAAACAGCCCCATGTTCAGAAGCAGCAAATCACCACTTTCCAACCAGACTCTTGGATCAGATTCAGTTCTGACGTCACTAGGTCTGTTGTCCTCCCCAGTGCTATCCTGCTAAGATTCCCTCAGTCCAAAACTTATGTAGAATTTTGTAATGGGACATCAATGAAATAAATAACAAATTGAAGTTACTTGACTGCACAAGAAGCAGCAGCTGGAATAAAGAAGCCAAAGAAACCTGCAAATACACAAAAAAAAATTAAGCATGAGAATAAAAAATGCATTACACAAGCAAATTCAATGTGTAAGTTGCACATTAAATGAAATGTAGATTTAAACTATTCTGAAGGCACAGATCTCTTGGAAAAAAAAAAGATGCATAGTTGCAATCCTCTTTTGACAAATCAATGTATGAAAGCAGTGAAATATCACACCCCTGTGCCCAAGCTGGAAGGTTTATCAAATGCCAGCCACCCCTTCCATCTGTCCTTCCAACCTGTCTGCATTTGGCTTTTTAAATTTCTCCCACCATTCCTTCTGCTCTTCCTTTCTTGTTTGTTTCCTTACCTGTTTCCTTATGGTATGACAGGATATGGAGCTATAACAGACTCTAAAATACAGTCACATCTTAGCTCAGTCCTAAACCTTTCAGGTTCTTCCATTTGAATTAAAAAAAAAAGGAAAAGTGGGTCAAGAAGAAACATAGGGGAAAAAACCTGTAGATTGGGACTGTTTTCTTCAGGTCTGTTTGTCCAGAAACAATTCTTGCAGTACCCACCTTAGATAACTTTCTTCCTGCAGCAAAGGGAAAACCAGAAAACATGGCAAAGATTAAACCCTGCAATGTCTCCAAAAATAAACCTGTGTTTTGAGATGTTATTAAGAATGTGGCAGGTCACATATCCTGTGAGTATTTCTCATAGCTGAGGCTGGTCTTTTGTGACAATGTTTGTCCAAACTGGCATAAATTCAAAGCCCTGCTACAGCAAGCCTTGGGCTGCTTGAGGCAACGTGCTTCCATCCACACAGGTCCATTGCAGCAGCTTCATAACAATAATCTGCCTCAACAGTTCCTCACAAACAAAGACCCGTGTGCTGAGAAAAAGCCAGATATTCACCTGTAATTTCAGGGAGGAGAGGAAAGGAGAGGTTACATCAGGCTGTAGCAGAAAGCTAAGTCAGGATTCAGGAGCACAGGCATCTCTATGAATGCTGCACTGGATGCACTGCAACTGTGTTAAAGTCTTTTTATTCTTTTCTGCTCTGTTTAGCATCATGTTTCTCTCTTCCTCATATGTGGTGTATGACATTAATGAGCAGAAAAGGGGAAAAAGTGAGTCCATACAACCAGCAGCCCTGTTTCTTCTGTACAAGGGACTAGTCTAGGGAATAAACACCGTTCCAGCACAGAGTGTTGGTGGGGCAGGTCTGGAACTGATAGAGCCAGTGTCTGTCACTGAATGTCCTACCCTACCCTAAGGGCATGCTGGGGCAGTGAATGTACATCCTTACACACCAAAACCATGGCATTTATGTATGCAGGGACAAAAATCTCTTTTCACACATGGCTTTCCCGAGAAGATCTCAAGCGTTGAGCTGAGTCCTGAGCTCCTGGCACTGAACAAATTAAAGTTAACAGAATGACTCCAGCAGAACTGATTCATAATGCTTCAGTGAGAGAAACCTATCATGATGCTAAACATCAACTAAAGGAGAGTGTGGAAGGCAACTGGTATAATTTTTCCAGCTGCCCTGACGTCCCCTGTCATTGTGAAGCAATCCGAGGTCACTGTTTTCTAGCGGGAATAACAACAACTGGAAACAAGACCTCAGGAGAGCCTGCTACAGCTGGGCTGTGGAGTTTCTGTGTGGCTTGTAAGGCTGTAAAACAAGTCACAACGCCTCCAGCGAGGTCAGGATGGCATGTTTAATGTTTGCTCCTGTATAGCTCAATGCCACGGAGATGAACACTATTCATTGTGTTCCCACTAAACCACTTGGAACGTGTTGGGACAACAAATAAATCCTAGACAGGTGTGTTCATAAACTACATTTTTAACAGACAATTACTGACCCCAGACAAACACCAAAGGAGAGTCCAAAGATCTGCCCTCTAAAATTTATCTACTAGTGGTTAAAACAAGATTTTTGAGTAAGTATTTAAGTAATCTTGTATATTAAGGATGTGACTGTCTAAGATTTTAATGGAATTTGTCTATTCTGCACATGATGGTCATTAGTGAAGAGTTTTTAAACGAGAACATGCATCATTGAGAAGGCAATAAAAATTGTCTTGATTTGTAGATGTGCTCTTGTGAAGTGATGTGCTTATCTGCAATTTGATGTTATTTGTTGCAGCAGATAAGAACATATAATTTCCTCCTAGACTACATTCTCTTTAATTTTTTTTTTACTTTAATTTGTTCAGTGCCAGGAGCTCAGGACTCAGCTCAGTGCTGGAGCACATAGGGCTGTGCACAGAAGTGAAAGTTTTAATTCATAAGTTTTACTAAACCTAAACTTTTTTCTTTTTTCTTTCCCTTAATGTTTTCCTCATATGAAAAAGGAAATAATAATCAAAAACTTTTCTGTGTGGACGAAATGTTCTGTTCACTCTATTTATTTATATGCTTGTTTATCTGTGCATTTGTTGATTTATGTTCAGAACTGCATAGAAATCCCACTAGGCAATGAATGATTACATTAAAATTATATTAAATGGTTCACTCTTACTCCTCTATCCTGTTGTACCTGGCAAGGATGGAGGAGGATTCAGTCCAATGCCTTCCTTAGTCTGAAGCAATTTAAACCAGCATCTACCATTTTAATTCCCTGCAGAGCACATGGGTGGATTTCCTTCCCCAGTGGAGATATTTCAGTTCAGAGATGCATTCATCCCATGATTCTTTAACTTGGAAGCTAGGACATTTATTTTTTCATACAGCTGTGACTTATACTAGTGGATTATGCAGCTACCAGGACACGTGCATTGTCCCATGACTCTTTGCCATCCCAGTGCTAAGGTGATCCGTAGCACAGTGTGTGCCTCTGGCAGCTGATACCCTCCAGACAATTTCTAGGCATATCTGGGAGTAGCAGTGGGATCTGTTCCAGTGAGTAGATTGGATCCTGATACCATTTTTTTGGCCAATAAGAGAGTTTAACTATATGGAAGCAAGCTGTAAAGTTTCTGTTGGTTGAGACCTGCACTGACTATCAATATCCTTCTAAACTTGATGAACCATGTCAGATCTGTGTGCTCAACCAAGACAAAGGAAAGAAATGATTGAGTGTAAGGAGTCATCAGCCTTAAGTCTCCATCATTTCAAGAAACCTCATTTTTGCCCGAATCTTTTGAAAAGAGAGGACATATGACACCTTAACTCCTTTTTGTGAAGAGGTAACATAAATACAGAGGACACACAGAGTTTGAGATCATGACCCAAAATTTTTTAATGATATGTGGGCAGTTCTGCCCATGAAGGCTTTAATAACCTCTCTCTGTTAATAATTTTTAATCTATACAGTATTAGGTATCCTACACTCTCTGTATGCTTGCAAATGCAGAGTTTGAAAGCAGCAGACACCAATCACTCATCAGAGCCATTAGCCCTGTGTGAGAACACCATAAATATACCTGTTTGAAAATAGCTATACCCTTTCAGTTCCCAAAGCATATCAGTAAAAACCACCTCTAACATTGTAAGCCAATCTTCACAGGAAAAAAGAAAAATAAAACATAAAAGGAAAAAGAAGAAAGAAGAAAGAAAAAAAGAAAAAAGAAAAAAGAAAAAAGAAAAAAGAAAAAAGAAAAAAAAAGAAAAAGAAAAAAGAAAAAGGCATTGAAACCATGGAATCAAAATGTCAGTGAGGATCTGTGCAGCATCCACCGATACTTTTGCTTGTTATTGCTTTGACTTAGTTAATGGTAATAAATTGTTCCTGACAAATGCTTTTCCTGACTCTTGCCATAGAGTTCCAGATAAGGTAGAATAAATATGCCTGAAAACACAGTCACAGATGAGAGCGCCCTTTAGGAAGGACGAGCCATCGATTCTGTTATGTTTTCATTATTTTGACATTGATCAGAACAAGTGCTGCATGAAGTTTGGTGATACCCTCACATTTAGATACAAAACAGTGCATAATTCCCTCGAAGATATGTATTGTCCTAGACAGCAAGGCAGAATATATAAAGACAGTACTTGTTACAATGGAAGAGCTTTTGAACTGAAGATTCTAGATTACTTTTTGATTACTTTAATAAAATTACCCTCATAAAATAATTATACATAGCATTTAGCCATTCTTGTTCCTTCAAGACATTCCTACTGCAAAATTCTTGAAGAGTATTTGAATAAGTAGGAAAAAATGTTTTGTGAAAATGAAAAAGAGAATGATGATCTATTTTCATGATCTCCAGCTAAAAGTAAAGTGGATTTTATAACAAACATTCCAATCCTCAGAAATAGTTCTTTTAGCAGCAGCATGTGATACTTGAGTTGTGCACCCAGTGACCTGTGGAAGGTTAAGATTTGATTTGCAGAATTAGAGTGCCACAGTCCGTTTGATACCTGGGTGGAAGTGCTCAGTGAACACGTGCAGGACATTCTTGTTCTGAGCTAAGCTTGAGGGATGATGAGCCCTGGTGCAAGGAAAAAGGACTTTTTCTCACCACCTCCCAAACTCATTGATGTTAACACGAGTTCTATGCAATAGCCATTTTAGTTAGGTCCTCCTTTGAAACCAGCTTAAAATTTCATAATGGAATGCCATTAATAATACTTAATTTTTAATCTGTTGGAGTAATGATTAGGGGTTTTTAAATCCAAATAATATCTGCAGGATTTTAAAATCTTAAGAGAGGAGAAATGATGCAGCTTACATTCCCTGCTGTATCTATTGCAGCAGAATTTGACATGCTTGCAAAGCTGGGTCTAAATTTCAAGATTTAAAATAGCTTCTAAGCAGTCAGAGTGCTATTTATTTTCTGACAGAAAACTTATTCTCTTAACTACTGACATGTTATGCAAGAAAATGTCTATTTTTGAAGTTTTTTTCCTCTTAGGAAAGTCAAGTTGAAGCATTTAGTTGAATTCTTCTGATGTTAAACTATATTTGATTAGAAACAATACCTCATTGTGTGAAAAGGAAAAAAGGGGGCCAGGAAAGCTTAGATTAATGCTGTACCATTTTGCCCCTCTACATGAACTATTTCAGTCAAATAGTTTCAGATGACTGAACAGAAATTTTGTATTGACTTCATAGCTTCATAAGATCTGTTTTTTACATGCCTGCTGTTTTAAGCTTTCTCCTCCTGCACATGGAACAGGGCAAGGTCTGGTCTCTTCAGTCTGACAGATAAATGAGCACCTAAACTAATAGTGAATATAACCTTAATTTATCATGACAGCACTTTGCATTTACTGTTCTAAAGAACTTTTTAAAAATTAAGATAAAATGCTTTTTTTCCTTTCCTATTTCCATGTAGTTTTTTGTCCCTTTATTCTCAAATTCCTATCAAACTTGCAGAAAGAAATTGTAAAGCCCACAGTGGATAAACCAGATGACAAAGAAGCTCTGAGATACAGACCCATTACTGAATATAATTCATCCAGCAGTTGTGCTATGTGGATTCTGCATCTAATTTTCTGTTATGCCACCTTCTCACATGGGCATTGAAGTAAATATTTGTGTTACCTTTTTCCTTGAAGATGAACAACATGGATTACACACCCACTACCCTCCTTTTTCTGGTTTAATGGCACTGAGTTGTGAGTTGGAAATCATCACAGCGCATTTCCAGGTTGTAATTAGAACTACAGAACAAATCACAGGGCATGGGGTTCACCAGAGTCTCAAACCACCCTGCTGTCACCAGCTAGACTGCTTTTGTTTCCTTCTAGACCAAGGCTAAGATAACTGCAGTGATGGGGGATGCTAAACCCACTGAGTAGTTGCAAAGGTGTTTTCTGTGTCTTGAGAAACAAAGCTTATTTCACATCCTTCTACTCAAAATGCTTTACTTCCTTTATGCCATGCTCTTTAGAGTTATCCCAAGGAAACAGCCATGGGAGGAAGTCCTGAAGGTGCTATGCTGGACCTTGTTCTCACCAACAAGGAGGGGATGGTGGGCTATGTGAAGCTCAAGGGCAACCTTGGCTGCAGTGACCATGAAATGGTTGAATTCATGATCCTTAGGACAACAAGGAGGGTTCATAGCAAGCTTACTAGCTTGGACTTCAGAAGAGCAGACTTTCAGCTCCTCAAGGACCTGCTTAGTATGGTACCATGGAATAAAGCCATGGAGGGAAGAGGGGCCCTAGAAAGCTGAACAGCTTGCTCCTGGACACTAATAGTTGCAAAAAGAAAGCCTACAGAGTGTGGAAACAGGCACAAGTAACCAGGGAGGAATACAAAGATGTTGTCCAAGCAGCCAGGGATCAGGTTAGGCCCAGGCCCAGACAGAATTACATGTGGCAGGGATGTTGACATCATGGGGAGCAAGAAAAGTTATTATGAGTACATCAGTGACAAAAGGAAGGACAGAGAAAATGTGGGCCCTCTCCTGAAGGAAATGGGGGACCTGGTCACATAGGATATGGAGAAGGCTGAGGTACTCAATGGCATTCTTGCCTTGGTCTTCAATGGTGTGGGCTCTAGCCACACCATCCAAGTTCTTTATTATGAGGGTGCTGAGATACTGGCACAGGTTGCCCAGGGAAGTTGTGGATGCCTCATTTCTGGAAGTGGTTAAGGCCAGGCCGGATGAGGCTTGGGG